>OV816024.1:54261776-54773143 GCA_929113105.1 Agrypnus murinus
ACGCATAAACATTATTATTATTATTATTATTATTACTCATAACCTGGGTTTCTCAGGTATTTATCGAAGCATTGACCCGTGCCAAGGGTGAATTCATGCTTAAGGACGGCTAGCCAGGGTTAATTAGTGATGATAAAGGAAGATTGACCGGGTGATGATAGACGTAGTGCTAGGGTTAATTAAGAGTGACCTGAAGAACATGTTATATAAATAGGAGTTCATGATCAATTATTAGTCGATATGAACCAGCGACGCAAGTGTGACGTATGTTGTATGAGTGTTTTACGCTCAGGGTTTGCTCGCCATTTGAAGATACACCAGGGGTATAAAGTTCAGTGTTCTATTTGTTTAAAGTATTTTACACGCCTTGATAACTATAGAAGTCATTTGAACACAGTTCATAATACCATAGTTGTTGATAATAAGTCGTCACCTAGAAATAATGAAATACTTAAAGACATGAATCTGAAACGTATGCATACCAATGAACCCTGTGACATAAATAAAGAAATAAGGCTCGATGATGATGATGAAGTAATAAACGCTCGTAATGCTATCCGTAAGAAATTAGCCTACTTTCACTGTGATAAAGCAGAACCTCATGATAATCGTGTTATACCGCGATCGGAGACCGTTGCTATCAATCTCTCACCAGAGCTTGAACAATCATCTCTCGCTACATCTGCTGATGATGAAGAAGAAGAATGCGATTCTAGCTTAAAAGATTATCACGAATTCTCTAACCATTATAGAGCATTATTAGTTAGCGGAAAAAACAAAAACGTAGACAAAACTAGGTACGCTCTATATAACGACATCGATGAGTGGCGATTTGGTTGTTCGCGAGTACAGTTTCAGGGAAAAGATATTTTAATTAAAAACAACCTTTTCAATGGAACATCCGGCCTGTTTAATTTACTAACGCTTAAACGAATAAGCTCTTCTAGTCCAACAGAGGAAGATATCGACAACTATATGAAAATAATCTCACTTACTAATGCTCATAAGAAAGACTATAGGCGCAACGGTCGACTAATAAGCGTTAAACATTGGAGATACGAAAATGTAATCAGACCAAATTTATACAGAATTACAGACTTTGAGGTTAGTCTTCCCAAAAAGTTAAACAAGATGATGAAACCTAATTGGATACATCAGAGTACGCCTGATCAACTAGTGGATCGACTACAATTGTTGTACGCCGCAAAGAAAGCTCATAGCAGCAATCTCGAAAACGACAACGAAATAATTTCAGTCATCACAGAGCTTAAAACGAGAAAAATCATAGAATAAGTAAATATTTAATTTGTACTATGTAAAATGATCTTGTTGTACTGCTAATTATATGTAACATGATATTTTAACACTGATGATAAAATAAACGACATACATTCTATATATGTTTCTTATTTCTTTACCTCTCACAGTAAACGTTCTGGTAGATGATCCTTTTGAGTTCCTCCATCATCTTGATACGTTTTTATTTCATAGCATTACCAGAGGCAGCAGCAGCAGGAGTTTTCCGAGACCTGCAGAAGCTTCTATGCCGGCTACTGAGATAGTCATCGTCAATGTTGTCAACATCGTTCTGATGCTTTTGAGCTAGCGGCGAGATCGATCGTTGTCGCTACTATATGAAAATAAAGGGTCTATGCCGTCAATAGTAAAGTTATTTAAGCTTAAACTCGAACTAAAACATAACCTCAAGGAAAAAGATAGTGCTTACCCCTGCATAGTATAATTACTCTGTTAAGACTACGAGGGAGCATAACATAAACCGATTGTACCTACTCCTATCTCCCCGTCACTAGGTCATCGAATGCAATGCATAAGTTGATTACTCGTAGACTTGTAGTAACTTACAGAATAAAACATAAAAATAAAATAAAAGACAATAAAACATTTGTTGAGTTTTATTAATACAGGATAAATATGAGAACAATTATCTAAATTATATACATTTTAAACACTTTTAAACAAGTTTTGTATCTTCGTCAATTTCTTCGGACGCTTGTAGAGGACCTCAAGTACACTCGCTGTATTATGTGATTTATGTTGAGCTTCAGATTTAATAGGATGAGACGAGCTGTTGGGTATACTTATTGATATTGAGCTGGAGGTTAATGATTGATTTAAGCGTCCATCCGCTATCTTTTTGCTAGATAAAGAAATATATGTGTGTTAGTTTATTTCTAACTTTCTACAATGTCTATACTTACTTGAAACTCTTCGAGATCCTTAAGGATAGGATCTTGAATATTGATCTTGAACCATTGGGCTAAATTACTATATCGGTATATGGCTACATTTTTAGTGTTTATATATTTTATTTCTTCCATAATAGTATCCCCTTTTTTGACTTCAAACATGCCTGTTAAAGCCGTGTTCACCTTTAACGCCGCATCCTTCTTCAACGCATTCAGCATACGTCTCTGAAAAATGACTAAACAGTCTTCCATGAAAGTCTTCGGATCAATATGCCTGATGTTAGTTATTGCAGCAGTTCGCATACGTCCCTTAAATGCTGATTTCATGTCTGACCATTTGACTCGGCTACAGGCTGTCTCTTTTCGCTGGTTATATCCCTCGCCTACAGTTTTTAAGGCTTTGACTGTCTCTCGATAAGATTTCGCTTGAGCCAAGCAGGCTAATAGATGGTTCTTCGCTCCCAATGATGACGCTGAATCTAGTGCCTTATTAAGTTTTCTTATTGTTATGGTACATTGTTTTAAGGCTCTGAGGATAGCATTACTATCATCATTTATCTGTGAGTCGTAGACAAGTCTCCTTAACTCTTCAACAAGTTCGCTGGCGAAAGACATGTTTTTATTATAAAGGTTAAATATGGATGTGAAGAGAGATAAGTGTTACTCGTTCAGTTGCTGCACTGAGACTGAAATCTAGAGTTAGAATTTCGTTCTATATCCCGTTTACACGTACCGCCGAGAAAACAGCTAAAAGCTAGGAAAAATTACCGAGTTACTGGATGTAATAAGGTGGAATTTAAATAATACGATACATAAATCAGTTCAGTTCATATATTAAAATGCTATGCGGAAACTGTTTATTATGCTGTAGATTTAAATGAAATGACTAATAGATTCTGCTTTTGTATACTTTTAAATGTTAAATCTTTTAAATGTAAGGTTATTAAATCTCAAGATGGATGGTGTATCAGCTGTTACAAACTAATTGTGGATAAGGCTTAATTACTAGAGAGAGAAAACTATTGGGAATTAGTTAACTTATCAAATAGGCCGTGTTCAGTAGCTAATCATCAAGTACGAGATATCAATGATTGCTTATATTTGCAGTCTAACATTAACTTTCTATGTGATTGGTGTAAAGCTAATCGCCTAAATTTAAACGTAAATAAATGTTCCATTGTTTCGTATGCAAAAATACACCAACCACTTTATTCATGATTATGTTGTAAATGGTGAAATATTCACCAACACAAACAGACATAACAATACCAAGTGAAATTTTAATGCCGAATTAATTATCTTAAATTATTATATGTAATTAAAGTATTATAATATTCCATAATTCTTGCATATGAGGTATCTTGTAAATATGAACAAAGGCCCGGAATTCACATTAAGTTATTTTTAGTACTAACATGATTATAATTTAACTGTGGTGGAATTTCAATTTATCCCTAGCTCTTTCAAAAACATACAGGTATATTCGTCAAGGGATCATTCATAAGAGAGGGGAATTAATTTTATTGGTGATTTTGTTAATATGCAATGAGGTGTGAATTAAATTGAATAGATATGCGCTCATGCAATCTTGCAGTGGGTAAGATCCATTGCAATAGTTCTCCTTTTTAAAAACAGTGATACATTTTATAATTTCAAGACGGATTTAAATATTTGATGATGGCATATACAAAAGGGCTGTTTTAATTTATGTCGTAATACATTTTAAGAAGATCTCAGTTATCAGGTTATCCGATCTGCACATATATAAACAGACTGGATGTCATTATAAGGTTGAATTCGTGTTATTTATTATCGATTTTAAAAAGGAGAAACTTATTGTAAAGGGTAAGATCTTTATCTTTTATTGAAATAGGATCCCGCGTTCTTACCTGCATCATATTTAATTGTTTGTAAACTATAATGAGTTAACCTTTACGTTTGGGTGTATACAGACACGATGGTGCGTGTTGATACAGGATCTGGCCTGTCTGAGCTCGAATATTTCTTATCGTATATAAAGGGGGTGAGTAATATTGCATTATATTTAGTTTGCAGCAGGTATCCGAGATCGTTGGTGTTTGCATTTGATCTGGGTCCTGAATAGTTTCAGTTGGTTAAATTTAAGCTATTTTTAATGGGGAATTAAACATTGTGTGTGTTATACAGAATACGTGCGCTTCATTGGTTAAATTATTTACGTATAACTGCAGTTACATATGTGATAGAGAAATTATCTTATAGTGGCTTGAGTGATGTTTTAATCGGTGTCTAAAATATGCAGTTTTCTGAATTAATTTAATAGTGTTTATAAAAATATTCCTACCTGGGGGGTAAGTCTATTATTAGTATTTTAATAAGAAGTACATAGAGAAACGGAGTGATTAATTTTATTCGAAATTTTGTTAAATATTACGTTTTAATGGTAATATATGGGAAAAATGCGGGTCCTTCTACCTGTTGACTGTTAAGGTACATTAAAGTGGGATTATGTTCGAATGTTCTCAGGATTTTTTTAATTCGTTATTAATAAAATGTTCTACCAATAATAATAATAATTTATTAGGTAATTACTTTTATCAATAAAATTCCATAGTTACTAAGTCGACTCATGTCATGTAACAGTGTGAAGTTAGCAACGTTGCCGCGCGCTTGGTTGGATCGCGGAAGATCTTACTCGCGAGCGCGAGTCTGGCCGCGGATGACCTTGCAATGCAAAACGAACCTCCATAAGAAATAACATGGGATTTTCCGCGGTTCATCCAGACACGCGGCAGTAATTTCATATTACCTTTTTAATAATTATCTGTTATATTAATAATAATAATAAAACATTTAATATTTATTAAAATCCAATAATTTTATATGAGACTAAGAGAAGGGGAATTAATTTTTAGGGATTTTAATAAATATTAAATGTTTTATTATTATTATTAATATAACAGATAATTATTAAAAAGGTAATATGAAATTACTGCCGCGTGTCTGGATGAACCGCGGATGACCTCGAGTCGCGAGTCGGCGCACTATCATTTGTCACGTTTTCGGCGTTTTGAACCTCCATAAGAAATAACATGGGATTTTGTGCTAGAACTGTCCTAGCCTATCTACTCTCAACCGCTGCCAAAGTTCGGCGCCACTACTCTCTGGGTTATAAAGAACGACCCGATCATATCCTGGTGTATAGTGTATGCAGTTGTGATCATTCACTAAGGAACGACGAAAAAATCATAACCGACGTTTTTCCAGTTTTTTGTACAATGTGTATGTAAGTTTACTATATGGTAATAGCCAGTCCTCAACATTTTTAAGCAAGGCTTTGAAACTGAGCTTCATTTTGACGCATTTGTAGAAGACTATATACACGCTATATATTACATGAACAAGAAAACCACTGAACCAGAACGAAAATACAGTAGTTATGAACTAGATCGTTTAGCCACTGTAGAAGCTTTACGAGAATTTCGTGTGTATCTGTTGGGTAATAAGTTCAAAATCGTTACCGATTGCGCAGCATTTAATCAGACTATGATAAAAAAAAGGAGCGCGCATAGCTAGATGGTCGTTGTATTTAGCATATGAGATTGAACATAGGTCCGGTTCAACCATGCGACATGGATGCATTAATCAGAAACACAGTAATGACGATTCAACTAGATAGTGTAAAGTTCAAGATCTACAAGGCTTAAAAAGATGATAAAGATTAAACACAATTAAAAAAGTCTTGAAGATGAAGCCAAAGTATCAAGATTATTTTCTGAACGACAATGTCCTACATACATAAATTTGAAAATGAAGAGACCTGCTAGTAGTGCCGAGACTTATGCAGCTACAGATATAAAGGCAATTCAAGAAAAGGGTCACTTCGGTGCTACAAAAACAGACGAAGTCCTGGAGCAAGAGTACTTTATTCGGAAATCGGGAATCAAGATTGAAAAATGTATTTAAAATTGTGTATAGTGATACCACAGTATATTTATAATAATACTCATTTACGTGAGAGTTATCATAACTAACGCTCACTATGTTCAACCATAAATACATGAAATGAGTCATCACCAGAGACGCGAAAGATGCTGATAAGCCTGTGTAACTAGTCGGATCATTGGAGTATCAATAATCTTGTCTAGTAATGTTTCTTTATGTGATTTAGATGGAATAAAACTGTTATATAACAGCTCCACACCACTATCTTAATTTTATTATATATGGTGTAGCTGATAATGAGAAATTCAAAACAAACATCTGCTGCAGTGGACCACCTGGTAAGTCACCCCATTTCTTTATAAATTAAATGAACATGAACGTATAAAATTATTTGGACGATTATCTAAATATATTATTTTTTGATATTTGCCACTTTACTCGTATTTACGAAACAAGGTTAATTCTCAGCATTTAATTCTCGTCTTTGGTCATCACAAATCACGCGGGCGAAAAAGTAAAATGCATCTAGAATTACCCGAAGGCCACGCTGTAATCTAAATGATAAACTAAACAATAAATGAGCTAGAAAAATTCAGTAGCGGGACAAACTGATTTTTTTAAATAAACGTAAAATCATCAGCAATGAAGATTTGCTGGTTCTAGCGTACGTCACTGAATTTCTAGCAACATGAAATTTGTGCTCTTTTCTTATCTCAGCCCGGATCGTATTTGTTTATTCCGATGTGATTACAAAAATGACTCATTTCTTGTATTTACGGTTTGAAGTAACTAATGTCACGCAATGATCTAAGATCATCTGTTCTTATTCACGTCAGTAATCTATCTGAAAATCGTTCTGGCAGCTGAGGGAAGGCGCGGTTAAAAAATGTGGTTGAAACACGTTATAAACACCTTATTTTTTGTAGATAGATTATGTAGAAGCGCATTTAAGATGAAATACAATTATGGCCATTAATTTACAGATACTATTTATCTAATTTATCTATTTACATAAGTACTGTTCTCTTAAATAAATGAATAAGACGTATGAAAATTAGGGATTTTAAGTCTCTTCTACAGTCACGTCAGATTAAGAATTACGAATTTTAATATATGTATTTAATAAATAATAAGTCATATTTTTTAAGTAATATTTCTAATCCCTTCAAAGTTCTTATATTTAACAAACTAAAAATAAAAATAATGTAAATATAGATATTAATATAAATAGAGAACAAATTTCATCGGTTGCAACGTAAAAACTAAACGTGTTATATTAATATCACCTTTAACTTTACAATTATTATCTATTAATGACCTACGTACGTCAGAATTTAATTTTTAAGACATAAAGACAATTTTAATTTAAACTCCCAACAGTATCACTAAACAAAATCATCAAAGATAGTGCATTGCCCTACAGCCTTGGATACTCCCAACGCAATTTAAATTATAATAAATTATGTTATTACAGATTACTCAAAACTTATTTTGTTCTTAAACACATAATTATGTGAACTTAAATAAAACGGTAATTTTTTGGGTTAAGTCTGAATAAATTATAAAAGTGAAATGAAAGTAGTACATGGTACATTATGGCTGGCTATATACTTAAGTATATAAGGTGAAAGAGGATACAACGTGTGAGTTTTAAAGGGCGATAGAAGACATCCAAAGGAACAAAACAGTCAACAACAAAAACCTCAATAACGTATGATCAATTGTTTAAACGTAAAATCGGATTCTTTTTATATTTAAAAATTCATTCTACTCAATTAAGAAACGTGGCAACCCTGTAAAGTTTGTAGTACAATATGCCTGACATTCTCCTTATGTCACATTATACTGAGGAAGTATGTAGGTTTTTGAACTTGAAATTATTCAATAAAGCACGTTTTTGTCTATGCTGCGATTACTATACTGCCATAGGCACAAGAGGCGTATCTCAAAAATAACCAATTTAGAGATATTGAGGATTTTATAATATGTTGGTCAGCACAATTTAAAAAAATAAAAAATATCTTTGTGCCTTCGTTTAATACTCTTCACTGGATCTTAAAGATATTTGAAGTTCATGAGAAATTAATTTTAAAAATTAATGTTAAGCAAATAGAACGTATTTTTGGGCTGAATCGATTTCGCTTAGTACAACTGAGTTACTACTATATAGCTTGTTTTTCTTGTATTTTGGAAATTCATACGTCTAATTTTACTAATGCTTTATATGTATAGCACCATGAAATCGGGTCATTTTTCTTAGAAAAAGAGAACTAATATGTCATAGGAGTCTGTAAACACTAAAATATAAAGTATGAAAAAAATGAGATACGCTCTTTGGGCTTAGGATGGCAGTATATCTAATAATTTAATTAAGAATCTAAGTCAACGCCTGATACACAGCTGTATAAATAATATCGTTTTAGGGTGGGATAAAACAAATTGTCAAAAAGCTCTTTAAATCATAGGCGTCCGGTATATTTTAGCCGATTAAATTAATTAAATAAATTATAATTTATAGAACTAAGTGAATGTAGTATTAAATTGATGTTTTTAAAATAGAAGAATTAACGAATTGCAGGATCGATCGTAATCTACAATACATTCTTTTAATACAACACATATGTACACTTATTCGTAACTAATTTGATCTATTTGATTAACCATCTGTTGATTTCAGAGGGTGCAAACATATAAATGTATGTCACTTCTGTCACCAACTAAATACCTAATTTCCTTTATGGAAAAATACTTTTTGTATTCCATGAACAGTTGCATTTAACTGTTTTCTTAAAACATTTCAAGCAACCTGTTTATGCAGGTAAAAGCCCAGAATAACTCAATTATTTTTTTGTCATCAAAATTTTGCAAACTACTACTTATGTATTACATCTGATTTACTAAATTTCACCCACTCCAGTAATATACGTTAATTAACAAATTTCATAAACAGAAACGGTATTGTTTTCGTTAGATTCTGAATTGTCCCTATTTTGTATTTTAACTTTAATGGATTATACCTAAACATTTACGCAAATACTGTTCTTTAAATGGTTTCATTGCACTATGACACTTAAAAAACATAATGAAATGTTTAATTATAACCCGTCATTAGGGTGAAGGTATTCATCAATGACAAACAAAATGTTACAAAAGTAAAAATCCTACCGTACGCCGGCGTTAGCAGTTTTTTAACAGTAGACATAACAAGAGTGCTGCTTATAATCTATATAATCTTATTTTATATTTTCACAGGTATTGAACACGCTCTGACTTAGATTCTTCATTAAACCCTTTTAAAAACCTTTTTGTAATAAAAAACGATAAAACGTACTTGCTTTTGCTTTACAGCAAAACAAGCGTACGTCATTCAACAAGTGTACTACTAAATCAACAAAGATGGTCAGTTTGTTTAGACTAAATCTATGTTCAATCTATCTATCAGTGTCCACTATTAAATTTTTTTTTCCGCGTACCCCCTGAGACCATTTCACGTACCCCTGGGGGTACGCGTACCACAGGTTGAGAAACGCTGTTCTAGAGGATAAGATTATTAATTAAACATGCTTTTGCTTATTTATAAATTTTGTCAAGTAAACGTATACTTTTTCGAAAAACAAACCAAAAGGTATTACATTATATATTATAGAAGGGATACATTTATTGGTGTATACATGTATGGTGCATTAAATATTATATCACCTGAAAACAGTCGAAAATATTCAGTTACATGTGGACACGATAGACAAAATGGTTTGCTTTGCTATTTTTTTTTCGTGCAAAAAATTAAAGAACCGTATAGATAATGTGTATGATAAGTGGGGTATGTGCAAGAAAATAAAGCCAGCTTCATTCCGTCTACTTTAGTTCTGCCTAGAGCCTAGAGGTTACTACTCTGTAACTATGGTATTGTAGGCTATGCAGAGTTGTCTCCGCCTGTTATTCTAGGCATTCGGTACTCTGTATTTTTCCTTTGTAGCACTGCGTGCCCTATTACTGCGATACGTAGTAATATATTAACATATGAATTAGAAAAACCGTGCTACAGAGTACCTAATTTCCAATAAAATAACGAGGTCACCAGGTATGCCATTGTAGCATAGCGAGTTACAGAATCCCTATGATACATTCTTAACCGTAAAAATACTTTGTATAGTCTGTATTTTTCAAAATAACATTTATTTTAGAAAAAATACCATTATTAACCTCCACTATAGTTTGTCTCAAAGTGAGCATTCTGCAAAAGTGTTAAATGCACGACATCGATGCCATACTTCTATGGAAACTTGCATTGAAATAAACGTACACCTGTTACTTATCAGCCTAATCAGTGGCGTGTCGTGATTCTAAGGGCGAGGGGGGCGAGCATGTTTTAGAGTGCCATTCTCAATATTTCTCGTTTTCGTTAAGTATTTTTAATAGTATCTATATTGAAAGAATTTTGCTGGCTATTAAAATAAAAGAAAAAAGAAGTATAAAAAAAAGAAATATCATTGAAAAGTGGGGCGACGCAGATACGTATCTAAAAATCACTTTATTAACTTCAAGAATAAAACATGTTTGATTGAAAAATATATATAATAGTTTTAATTAGTTTAAATAATACATAAATAAATAGTATATTTGAATCTTTAACTTACAGTGCCAACCGTCTTGTTTTTACGGATTTTGAATAATCCAAAACACGGTCATATTCAATAGTTTGTACTGTTTCAGCTTCAATACTTAACATGGCCAAGTTATTTGTTCTTATAAAAAAAGAAATCGTGGATCTACATACATTGATGAATTTTTTTAGAAAAATTAGAAAAACGCTTAACAAAAGAAACTAATTAGTATCCAACACGAATTTATTTATTGAATACAATAATGAAGTCACAAGCTCATACACTCACAAACTATTTTGAACTTGTCACGTTGCACCCTCAAGCAACCGAGAATTCTTTGACACATAAACAAAATAATATACCCTAACCAGGCGCGTGCTGGGTGAATTTTAGTGCCCGGGAAAATATTCTCTTAGAGGGCCCCATCACCCCACTTCGGTTAATGTTTTAAGGATAATTTATTTATTTAGATTAATTGTTAGACATTTTAAACTAACCAAGGGTTTTAATAAAGCTTGTTAGGTACTAAATATTAGGTGGAGCGAAAGTCATCACGCTATCGAAACATGCTCTCATTTCTGCAAATAACGAACGTCTTATGTCATTGCGACTTTGGCGTTTGTAAAGTAAGCAGAAGCAGAATACACGTAGACAAACCGCGAATCGCTATACACGTCAAAAACCCGAAATAATTGTTTTAATGTTTTTGATAAATAATCGGTCGGTGGTTTTGGCTCAACGTTAACTTCGTCGTCAATTCCCTTATTATCTGGCACCAACTGGGCAAACACTGCGGCGTTTAGTCGCGCGCCTCCAGGAGCTGACTCAACACGGAACCGTAGCTGAGGTGGCCGGCCTCGAGCCGTTCGGCCGAGGATATTGCTACTGTGGCTACAGATGTTCAAGAGGACCCTCAAACATCAACCAGACGACAGCCCACGCAATTGGGCATCAATAGAAGGTCTTTACAGCGATTGGGCATCAATAGACGGTCTTTACAGCGAATCTTGAAGACTTGAAGATGTTCCCGTGCAAAGTGCAAACAGTGCATCAGCTATTGCCTGCAGACCGCCAATCGTGTGCAAATTGCAGCCAAGCCCTCCTAAACTCGTCATGAGCGTCGAGATGCATTTTCACCTATGCGGATATATTCCGCCTGATATGCACGAAAAGCCATTACATTCTCTGAAAGTACTGTTTGGTGCGACGTTTACGGAAGAAAGGTGATTGTCCCATATTTGTTCAAGGACGGCGACGGCAACACTGTTACTGTGACTGGTGAGCGCAACAGAACCATGATCAACAACTTCTTGCTGACGAATTGGGTTTGAAGAACATGGTGGTTCCAGCAGGACGGTGCAACCGCACACACAACACGAATGACAGTGAACATTCTGCAGCAAGCGTTTCCTAGCCATTTTAGCAATTTGAACTGGCCCGCAAAATCGCCCGATTTGACCGTTCCAGACTTTTTTCTTTGGGGGTTTTAAAGTCACAGGTCTAGACGAACAAGTCACAGACCTTGGCGGCCCTAAAAGAGAACATCCGACAAGAAGTGGAGAATTTATTGCCAGGAGTTTTATAAACATAATTTAAATTCAGCCGTTTCGGAGAACCCTTCGAGGTAACTTTATAAAGGCCCACCGGGAAACTCTCGGTATCCTGCGCCTGACCCTAACTAACCGAGTTGTTATAAATTTGGCTTTCTCTGGTCAAGGGTTGGAAGTAGGAAATGTAACTAATCGTTTCGTTTTCGTTGTAAATACAAATGTTTTGTTAAAATGCAACGTAAAAGACAAGCACGAGAATAAATTTAAAGTAATACTTTAGAGATACTTTAATGACGCATGTATTTTTTAAGTACATGGTTATTTCAAACATGAAGCAATTCATTTCAAAATTACATTAGGGGAAGAATAAATGAAATTGTACAATTTACAATTTTTGAAAGAGGTTTGTTTATGAATTATGATGAGTGCATCAGTACTAACTTTAATGAAATTGAAAAGGGACTGGAGGATCCTTTTGCCGGTTTTTTAAATCATTTATCATGTTACACCTATACTTATGTAAAAGAACACTAATAATAATGCTAACCATATATTAAGATTCAGCTTTATAGAGGATGGGCGTCAGGACCATAGGGGCGGGGGCAGTCCCCCCCTGGCCCCCTATACGACATGCCACTGAGCCTAATCCCTCTTTTGTGATGAACACAGCTTAAGTACAAATGCCAACTAATGACCTTATCTGGCTTCCTACTGGCAGGGGTTTTCACACATAAATAATTATTTAGGGTTAATATTTGCTACAACATTGGATTAAAATTAAATAGAAATTAAGAAAAACCATTTATTTATATCACACCAGCAGTTTGTTTTTAATTTTACAGTATGTGCTAGTGGTACAAACCATTTGATTGAAGTTACATAACAGTGAAACAGCTAAATAAAATTAATAAATAATAATAATAATAGAAACAAAGATTTAATTTATTTATTTATCGGAAGGTATAAGAAGTTAAAGATTATGTATGTATTTATTCATCATATATAAATAATATATGTTGGAAATAACAATTCTGGTTATTTTACTAGAAATAAAAATAATTATAGTGTGTACCAAAAGCAAATGTTCATTTAATGCATTTTGTTATCTACTGCTACTGATAAAAGATAAAAGTTGGTAAGTATTCGAATCAAATAATGTAGTATTACATACAATTATTAGCAAAAGATATTGGTAAATTACATAAAATTTTACGTGGGACTTGTTGAAATCTCCTTGATTCCATTAGTTTGAAAGATAGACATGGCCATCGCTCATCACCACACTGCATAAAATGGCAATGTCTGAGCGAAATTCCCATAAAGATAGCATTGCATATCTTTAGCACTCAGAATGCTCACTTTGAGACAAACTATAGCAGAATAGTGACAGAAAAGAAATTTTGCAAATGGTGTAAAAAGGATTACATGCACGGCTACGCGTCATATTATATTTAAAATTATATTGAAGATCGGCGATCTCTAATCAACAACTATTAGGTAGATCCAATCAATTAATAGATTTTATTGAAGTGTATAATAAATAAAGCAGTTACATGCATCTACTGGAAAAATATTACATAAAAGCTTACCTAAAATATAAAAATACCTTTCTCTACACTATACTAAAGCTAATCTATATGGGTTTTCCAGCAGGTACGAGATTTGTTCTAGGAATCTTTAGTCTGCATAATTATGTATTATTATAAGGTATAAGGATTTATTTTATTTTATTTAATTTTGTTGAATTCCGTTTGATTATGACCGCAGTAACTTGATGAAAATGATACTAATAGGTTTTGGTCTATTTTTTTTATTAGCATCGATCTCTACATATGCATACATTTCGATAATTTTAATGTGATAATTATCATCTTCTTCCGGGCCTATAATGATTAATAAATAACTAATACATAAAATGAACAAAAAAAAATTATAACGTCATATACAGGGTGCGGAGAAAGTCCCGGAACAGTAAAATATTTCGAGACATGCACGTAAGATTAAAAAACCCCCAGGGAGGAGGGGGGCAACTTTGAAATCTTAAATAAGAACCCCCATTTTTAATTGCAGATTCGGATTCTCCATTAAAAAGTAAATTAGTTTTCAATTAAAAATTTGTTTTTGATTTTCGACAGATAACACTTTAATAAAAAAAAATACTTAATGTCCAAAACATTTTTTTTTTCATTATTTAGCTCGTTTCGGGTAAGTCGCCTCACCTCCCATCGACGGCGTGCTTGTTTTGGGTGAGTCCCCTCGCGTCTCACCATTTTTTGTCAAGTACGAAAAATTGTATTTTTACGATTACAGCACTATCTATCCGAGTGTGGTATCATTGGATAGCTTTTTTAAAAATATTTAAGACGTGTTTTTTGTTTTTTTAATCTTACGTGCATGTCTCGAGATATTTGACCGTTCCACACCCTGTATACAGGGTGTAGAACAGGGTTACGCACAATACAGCTTTATGTGCATTTTTATCAAACCTTAATATTATCTCCCCTAATTATTTTATAATACATATATTAAGGAACGCTATAAAGAAATTTGGTTTTGGATTCCATTTGATTGTAAACATAGCTAATATAGCGCCATCCCAAAATGCACCACATTTAAATCTGTTTCAACTTTTGAAAAATCTGAAGGATATCCATACGCAATCGACAGCGCTAACATAGCGCCAATTGCAAAATGCATCACTTTTTAATCTATCTTAACTTTTGAAAAATCTGAAGGATAATAATTATTAGCGCCATCGATTGCGTATGGTTATCCATTAGATTTTTCAAAAGTTGAGACAGATTAAAAAAAGGTGCATTTTGGGACGGCGCTAATTGGTGCTATATTAGCACCGTGGCGTGTCGATCGCGTATGGATATTCCTCAAATAAGTAATTTAAATACCGTTATCTTGATTGACGCTGGTGCCCTCGTCCAGTCTAGATGAAAGTTCATATACAGCTTGTTCATTCCAAACTCGAACATATGCATTTAACATGGCATTGAACGTTTTTGGTGATTACTGCTTGCCAAATTCAACCACATGAAAGATAATAATAATATTAAGAGTGCGATTTTTATTTTAAAAAACAAATTTAAAGATTAACTGTTGTTAAGTAGGGCAGCCATGATTTTCAAATTATTTCATTTTAGCGTATAAATACTTGTTTACTTAGGATATTAGGAAGTTAATAATGACGGTTTCAAACATCATAATTGAATAACGACTATTACTTTAATATGTATGTATTGATTTAATATAGAAGAACAGCAAAATACATAAAAGTAAAATGCACAATGTTAATTGCCTATGATCGACTTTCAGAGAGGACACCCGGTATATGTGGAGTATTAACGAGAAAGTGTAACTTTATTTTGGAAACTTGATAAAAAGCTTTTATATACGACTTTTATATAAATTAATCATTTATTTTTGATTGATAAACCATTTTTTTATAGTTCATGTGAACTTGGCCATGTATTGTAATTTCTGTGTTTCAGAGGGCGGCGAAAATTCTAATTTTAACGGCGCTAGTTGAGCGCTAAATATTGGTATATTTTGAGCCCTAATTTCAAAAAATGTACGGCTAACTTCACGCAGCTCTAATTTTGTTATACCGTGTTGTTTTAGATTAGAACTAATAGTAATTCGTCAAAAAAATCATAAATACATTTTTACTAAATTAAGAACAATATATATACTTCTTCTTAATAATAATAGTCCCCTTTCGCAGGCCATGAAGGCCCATTGGGGTATATAGCAGGGTAGGCTGCTATTTCTCGAGAATTTAGAAAAATTCGAAATTGAACATTCTCTGTAAATTTTTAACTAATACGAGCTCTAACTGCTGCCATTACTTAATCTGCGGAAAATATTCATAAAAATGCCAATCATGGTTTTTTCTACTTACAAGGTTAAAATTGGCAAGGCAATCATTAGCATTGTCAGTACATAAAAGTACCTGACTGTTTTTATAATAATCTTTTAGGATTTCACTGGCAAATCCAGTGAAAGAGAACCACAAACAATCATAAATTATAGTAATTCCACTAGTTAGTATATTTTGTGTAGTATTGATGGTATAGTATTATTTACCATATCATCTCATAATATAAAGAAAGTACTTATAGTATCAATACCTCTTTTACATATTATATATTCTTACCTTTAATACATTCGTATTGTTGATTAGCGTCAAGTTTTCCTCTTAAAAGTCCTTGCTCTTCTAACATTTTCAATTGTTGCTTGATGTCTGTCAATGCTGCATCTATTTGCTTAGGCTCAATATCATAAATAACCACAGTATAACCGGCGCCAGCAAAAAGCATAGCCCAAGATCGGCCTATTAATCCGCTAAATAGAGAAGTTTTCATGCATTAGCAACTTTAAATAAATAAAATTGTAAATGAAAAAGAATTACCTGCCGACAATTCCAATTTTCTCATTTTTCAAAGACATCTTCAATATGCGGTTAGGAATGACGATTTGGTCTTGATTGATGATTACTCAAAAAACGACCTTCTCTCACCAGTGAAGCTGTACAACTGAACAAAAATGATTTGGTTTCACTTTTAACTAATCGAAAACAAGTTTGTTTTTAATGAAATCACTCTCATTGATATGTAAAAAAGAAAGAAAGCAATGACAACGAAGGACGGAAAAATAACTGGATTTGAAGTGTAATGACTAGAATAGGACTTACATTTTATAGTAACTAACAATAAGTAGCTGTAAACCAAACAACTTTATGTAATTATTTCTGCTATAAGTGCTTTAATTGAAAGCAACTGATAAGATTGGTATATTATCTAAATTAAATGAAGTTACAGAATACATTATATTTCTTATCTTAAATAACGTGACATGACATGGAGCAACTAATATTCTTATTATATTAGATAAAGTCTAAAAAATCTCTAATAAGGTTAAAAAAGTCAAGGTGATTTATTTGATAGATACCTATATCACATAGGTGCATACACTTTGAATAATAAGTTATCTAAAGTATGTGTAAACTTATTATTAATTAATACTTCAATAATAATTATTGTATACAAGATGGTCATTCCAGTCATTCAAAATGTAAATCTGTAGTCACACTAAATGATGTATTATCTTTTTTTCTCTGGGATCACTTCTAATAAAACCATTAATGGCCGTTACTGTAAATAGTTAATGTGCCTAGAATGTATACTATCATCAAATCAAATTAAATATATAATAATAGCCAGTTCCGATGTCCGATGTCCACCGAAAGATATCTCGAAAACTAGAAGACTTATTAGGAAACTGAAATTTTGCAGACAGGTGGGCCTTATATTTTTAATCCTAAAAAACCCGAGGGGGTAGCAGGGAGAGGCATTTCTTAAAAAATCATTACCGTAAATGTCCCAGTAGCTGAGGTTTTAAGACGGAAGCCAAGAGTAGATATTATAAGAGGCGAAAGTTGGTAGAGAAACCTCAATTCCGAGAGAGATAGAATAGCAAATCCACTTTAAAGGGCCCATCGCCGATTCTCGTTACTTTCGGCTCGCTCTTAATTTGTTGCGATGCCATTGGACGGGAGCACAGAAATGCCAAAGATGGATGCTAGTTTTCATTATTTTATACCTGTCAAGTTAATTCGTTATTCTGTATGTGTTCCGTGAAAGTGTACCCATATTGCGACAAACAGTTAATGTGTAGTGTTTTTTGGTGATTGTGCGAGTTAAATAAACAAACAATTGAACATTTTTAGTTGAACCAAAACATAAGTGGAGAAAAACGAAACACCGCGGGTGTTCACAAGAACTGTGGGAATACATTTTATTTGGATAACAAATTCGTTCACTTCTTTCGATTTCCAAAAGACGAAGTATTGTGTTATTTAAGTATCGTATTAGTTTAAGATTATTTTTTTAATTCTTTAACCTCAAAAATAGATGTAACCTAATCTTAAAACACACCTGTTAACTCATAGTGGCGAGAAGCCATTTGAATGTGATTTGTGTGACTACAAATGTTTTCAAAAGTTACTCAAAGTGTTAGTCTTAAAACACACATGTTTTGATGAGAACCATTTGAGTGTAATCTATTTCATTATAGATGTTTACTAATGTTTACTGTTTAAAAGACATGTTAACTCACACTGGTGAAAAACCATTCAATAAGTAATTTATAGTTTCTATGCTAAATACATACTTAATATCATTCTATAATGAACTGCAATTCATGCGAAATGTTATCATTAGTTGATTATTAAATATTTTATATTGTTGAGAAAGAGAATACCATATATGTATCTACCAATCACTTGTAATAAGCTTTTTATATTTGTTAAACTTTATAGGTATGCAATAAAGATTTGAATTAAATTGAATAAAGACAACAATTGGTGTATAGTTTTATTAAAATCATCCCTTATATACTGCCCAACTAGTATACATACGAAATTAACAACCCTGGACGTTAGCTGGTTGAGTTCAGGCGTGGTAAATATTTAAATTTGGCGCGCATTTCTGTGATCCGAGTTAAAGGGCCAAGCGTTCCAAGGTCATTGAAACTGATGACGAGAGATCAAAGACGCCGCGCGAAGTTTCGCCTCTTATAATGTACTACTGTTTGACGGAAGCTCAGATACTCATTGTTATCATTTCCTTATTTAAAAAACATCCATACTATTTTTTGTTTGTATTAAAACATTAGAACGTATACATTTTAATAACCTTTTAGAAAATTAATATAGTCCTTGCTAAAATTTAATTTAAATTTTATATGAAAAAATGCATAAGTACCAGAAACTGACAGATGTTGATCTAGTAGTGGATATTCCTTGTCCCAGTGGCTGATAAAGAAATTGCATTACGAAAGTTGTAAATAGCAAAGAGCGTGTGCATTATCCGGTTTCTAACAAACGGATTTTCGGCGTTGTTGTCCTATTTTAGGCGTTGTGGGACTATACGAAAGTTGGGCGAAGTGGTCCAGGTAGGCGTTGTGCCCCTAGCGAAAAGGTGGGTGGAGAGGTCCTGTTGGGCATTTTGTCTCTTGAGAAGTGGCCTTGTTGGGCGTAATACATTTAAAAATTGGGCGAACATTTATCCTCGTTGGGTAATATGGTACTACAAAACGGGTGGGCGAAGTGACCGAATCCCCTTTATTCAAGGAAAATATACTAATAATCCAACAAAATTGTATTTTTATTGCTAGGTAAACATTCCTTTATTGTTTAAAAGACTTTTGACCCTTGTTGGCATACTATGTATTAAGGTTTTGCATTTATTTTTATTATGCCTTGTTATTAATGAGTTCTTCAATTAATTTTATTGTTTCGTGAACATCGTTTTTTTTTCTTAGTTCTTTCTTAACAATTGGCCATAAGTTATCAATAGGGTTTATGTCAGGGCTCTTTCCAACCTTTGACAACACTATAAGCAGCTTTTTTTAAAGAACTTCTGCGCTTTAAAGAACTTGCGCTGACAGAACGACATATGGCTTCTTTATAGCATAAAAATGAAGTATCCTTCTGGATACCAATCGGTTGTTTGAGGTATAAGATGGGTTTCTAACATGTTTATGTACTGTTTTTGTCTCATTATATAATAATAACGACTACTACTCTTAACCTGGAAACCATGCTCCAGAAGCTAGAAAGCTTGTGCATTATTATGCAGGCCCATTGTGTGGCTGCAGCCGATTTACATATGGTATAGCACAAATTCCACATTTGTGTTACAGATAAGGAAAACTGCAGAAAACCAGATTTACCGGCACCGGGAATTGATCTCGGGCCGCTTGGGTGAAAGACTGCTGTGTAGTAGTCTCTCAGTTGGTAGTGTCACCAAGGCTATTTTATTATTATACTTTGAGCAATGTACGAACGACCTGGACCATGAACAGAAATGCAACAAAAAGGATGTTTACTCTCATAATAGAATGGGAAAATGCGATGCTAAACCAATTCTGACGGTTAGCAGTAAAAGAAGGTTGCTAAATATGTCTCTGAATATTTGCATCCAAACATCTAGGCAACTAAGTAACCAAACGAAGCAATATGGAATCATTATTGCACCAAGCTCGGCCAGGAGAGAATTCTTACAAACGAATTTACTAGCTTCAAAAAAAAGCCAAGACTACTACAATAGCAAAAGCAAGAATTTTGTGGGCTAAAAGTGTAGCAAACATGTCCTCATCTGACTGAAAAAAGATAAATATTAATTGACAATTTTTGCCTAGAGTTACTAATGTTATGTGTTGACCTATTGGAAATTCTAATAATGGGCAATTGTGAAGACCACCAGAATACGTGGCACAAACAGCCAAGCATCCAACGTCAGTTATGGTGTGGAGTGTTTATTCTATTCGTGGTCCACATCGTTTGTACATTGTACAAGAACAATACACGAACGTTCTAAAAACCCATCTTATACCTCAAACAACCGATTGGTATCCAAATGGAGACTTCGTTTTTACACACGATAAAGCCATTTTTGGCCAAACTTAGCTGCACTCTATCTCGGCAGTGATCCCCTGATCATTGTTTTGCCAAGTGCTTTCTCTGGCGTGTCGAGACTGTGGATCAGATACAGTGTAGGCGACTCTGCTATGAATCGGTGGCTTTATTCAAGACTCACCAGCATGGCTGACCCAGGAAGATCTTTAAGAGGAGTTGATGCTAATACAGAGCGAACACGGCACTTCGCTCTTCAGTTAAGACAACCACACCTTCACGTTGGTACAATGCCTTAGACCCTGTACACATGGAGCGCTTTCTAACGCGCGTTAGCTAAATGGGACGCTTCACATAAAAGCGCGCGTTAGCATGTGTACGCGACTATTGTAATCCTATGTAATCGCTAACGCGCGTTTACAGTCTTACTTTCGGTAGAGTCGGACGGGGCTCTGGTGATGGGGTTGGAGTGGCAAAGTCCTAGAATATCGTAGATCAGGGTTGCCCGGGGCACCAGCTCGGAGGGACGCCAAGCTTAAGTCAAAAATTGTTTAAGATTTTTAAATCTACCTTTTTATTTAATTTAACAATAGTTAGTTTTAGTTTCAAAATGTTAGTTATAATGGTAATGAACAACAACCGCCTAATTGTAATAGGTAGAGTGAGGTATAGACCGGGCGCCCAGAGACTTTCCGTATAAAAAAACCCTTGGACTAATTCTGATTGTTAATATAAGGTGAGAAATACATAGCTTTGATATTATAGAGGTTACCGGATCAAATTAATGGTATTTTTTTTTATCATCTCCCATCATAGCAATTAGGGTCAATTCATATGAAGTGGTGCAGTACTTCATCAAAATGCAGTATCAAAACCACTGTTATTTTATTTTTATCTCTTTTGATTGAAATATGGCAGCCATATTTGTTTCGTGATGCACATCGTTTCTTGCAGTTTTTTGATATTAATCTAAATCTTGATATCTCAAGAAGGCTTGATCCTAGAGACATGCGGTAAAGACCATTGTATTCCTCACATGTCAGACTACATTTTTTTAATCTAACCATAATTTCCGTGTATCATGCTTACTTATGGGCGTGATTTAACCCTGAAGTTTAACAACGCTTTCACAAAAATGTCCGCTTATTAAGGGGGCATATTTCCAAATAAAGGTGAAGTCTTAGATCTGAATTTCTTTTTAAAAGTACACGGTTAGGGGTATAGTTTATGCATAAACTATTTTAAATCTGAAACTTCACTATTTTGGTATTTATGAGCTTTTGAAGTCCTCATTTTTCCATTTTTGGACAACTTTGGCCCTCAATATCTAAGATGGGCACGAATGGGATTTTTTTATATTAGATGCAAATTAAGTAGTATGTGCCCCGTCTGATTGAAGTTCGCACACTTGTATTTTTGTTAAACGGCGCCCCGCAATTTTCACCCTGGATTTTTTTGGTTTTTGAAGTAGCTATTTCTTGTTGCTAGGGTAAAGTACTGTCCTATATTAAAGTTATGTTGTTTTATTACTATATTTCGTTGTGTATTTACCTTTTATATTTTACAGTACACCCCACAATCTTTTTCGCAAAAATTCCCTTTGGTCACTTCAGTGAGACATGGCTCGTATATGGCAAACTGTAGTAAAAATCTAAACATTGATATTAGTCTGAGAACAGAGTTATGCTCAGTTGAAAAATGTAAATAAATCTTGTAAATAACCATAAAGTTCAGCCATTACTAAACCACAGGGCCGTAGCCAGAAATTTCTAAGTGTCTAAGTTTAAATTGATATTTAATTTAAAATAAAAATAATTTGGAAAAATAATGGAGACGGTTTAAATACGGTAGTACAAGGGGTTGCTCTAATTTAGCAATTTACGCTATAAAAAACAGGCCGCTAAATAGGTCATAATCGCCCGACCAGACATAAAATTAATTATCGATCGAGTGATTTAACGGCATTCGATGACATCATGACATGCGGCCTGTTACGAGCGGTGCACCTATTGATTTTTCGTATCTCTATCCGCCTCCTATCTAGGGAGCGGCGAGTGTCGAAATGTTAACCCTTTTCTAAGCGATATCTCGGATAGTATAGGAGCCATAACTCTTGGCATCAAACGACGAGCAATCTCAAAATATTTTAACATTCTCACCTTCAAATGCCGTGCGAAACCATAAGAAAAAAGTTACGTTGTTGACCGCCGCTACCGAAAACCACTCGCCAGCATTTTCGGTTATAGCTCCTATCCCTCTCGAGAAATCTCGTTTTGTCTTTGGACAATGGACTGCCTTATATGCCTGGGACCCGGGCATGGTCTCAAAAAAGTCGTGCTAAAGTAATATCGTTGTCACCAACCTAATCGGGCTCCGAAGCGGAGACCACTTCTGGAGGTCTATTATGTTCGCCTCCCGCGTCGTTTGAGTCCATTCTCGACTTTGGGGCCGCCCTCGTTTTTTACCGCGCACTACCCAAAACCACTCGCCAGCATTTTTGGTTGTAGCTCCTATCCCTCTCGAGATATTTCGTTCTGGTTTTGAACGATGGACTGCCATATGTGCCTGGGACTGGTCCGGATATGGTCTTCGGCGCCGCCCCCCACCTCTGCAATCGTTTCTTGACGTTCGCTAGGCGAAAGCAGAAAAACTCCGGCATATTTGATGCTACCCACAGATTTCGGACCGGTCCCCGTTTTGGTCGTTCGAGGCTTGGTATGCGGGAAGCGGATGAGGTGCGAAAACCGACTTTTGTTATTGTAAGAATGGATATGTGTTTATTTTAGATTGTTCTTGTACAGCGTAAAAGTTTATTTATTATTATTTAATGTTACGTCGTTTAGCGGTCCGCAATGGAAAAGGGTTGCGAGCCGCTGTTCTAACTGGCTCTAAACTATGACAAAGTGGAAATGTTAATCCGATTTCAAAGATTTTAGACAATATAAAATAAAAGTAAATCTGTTTTTATTTATGCGATATTTCAGGAATTTGATTGTAGTATTATTAAATTATAGGAAATAGAGTTTATTACATCGCGGTACTAGGCCACCTTGGGGCGTCAGGCCATAGGGAGTGGCCCTCATCGGCCAAGCCTTGCCCCCCTCTGTCAGTGGATGTGTATCGTTATGTAAAAGTTTGGCACATCACATTGGAAAATCCTCCCCACAGATTGCCATTTCAGCACTTCTGAGCGCTAAAGAAAAATATATAAATATTCTATTTATTCTTTATTAACCTTTATATCTGTAAACATTTTTTTTGCAAACACTACTATACAGATAAACGCTTTACTCATTAAGAACTACAGAATAACATTATAACCTTTATTTACACAATTTAAAAACTTATCTACATTTTGTTAGAGACTTTTAACAAAACCTACATTCAATTTAAAAGCGGGCTGTTTAATTATATTTATTACATTTTTAATATAATAATTTCCATATAATTTTATATTAGTATATTTACAACACTGATCTGATTGGAAATGGCACTATATTCTTCACCAACTATAATGTTTTTAATCAAACTATTAAACAGACAATAAATAATACCCTCTTCATATTAACATTTCAATTTAATTAGTTTTATCATTATTAGCATCATCTTCTTTATCTTCTGCTTCAATAGCAGCTGACTTCAAGTTTGTGATGCTGTAACTAAATTGCATAGTGCTCCATATATAAACATCTAACATATCTTCAGTGCAGTGAGCTATAAACCTTACAAAAGGTCCAACATCTCCTTTATTAGCCCCATTTAAGTATTTATTATAGTTTTCTTTGCGATGCTTGGGTATCATAACTGGGGGATATCCCGTTCGCAATAAAATTAGATTCATAATCAACCTACTCGTACGCCCATTACCATCTACAAAAGGATGAAGGTCTGCTAGTTTATAATGTGCCAATGCTGCATACCTAACTGGATGCATGCTTTGAGCTTCTTCTGAGTTTAGCCATTCAATATATCCATTCACCAAATTAGGAAGATCTTCAGGAGATGGTGGAATATGATTGCCTACAAAAACTTGTTTATCTCTAAATGTACCACAGTTAATAGGGTCTACATGCCCAAGCACACGTCCATGAATATCCAATACTTCTTTAACTCCAATATCTGAAAATCTAGTTAATATTTTTATGTGTTGCATTGCTAGATTCAATCCCAAAACTTCATTGTGCTCCATTATGCTTTTACCCTGTATTGCTTGTCCTGTCTCAAGTATATATTTTATTTGTTCTAGAGACATTGAGTTACCTTCAATTCCCACAGTATGATAAATATGCAGATAATATGCTTGTGTTGTAATTGCATCGTACAATGAATTCGTCTGTTGTAATCTTCGTAGTAGGTCACGTTTTTCATCAATATTTTTAAAAAGTTGCAAATCTAAAATATGCGCTGTTGTCTTTTGATCCATTAAAGCTTGGTGGTTTGATTCATCCTCAGCAACAACAATGGCATGATATCTATGTTGTATGAATTCTGCAGACGGATTTAAGATATCTGAATTACCTGGAGCTATTGTTGCAGTATGCTCAAATGACTTCATCGCTTTGTCCATTTCTCCCGATAATTTAAAAGTTACTGCAGGGTTTATCGAATTCACATTGTGCAAATCAAGTATTTGACTAGTACTAATGCGCAATTTAAGTGTTTTCTCCAAAAAATCCAAAACTTCAGATTCATCTGGTTCCAATTTTTTATTACCAGAATCTAAAGCGTAATTGGTTCTATCTTCTATTGAAATCATATCTTCAAATACAGGAGCACACAGTTTAACGGTAGTAGTCGTATTGTAATAATTTATATATTTAACATAATAATGTTGTAGTAAAGCCCAGACAATACATATCACAGTTATTAAAATTGATATTATCACAGCCGTAACATTCATTTCGTTCATTTAAGATCAATGAATACAATACGAATAAACCGTTTTATTGTCACATTGTTATTGTGTCACATTGTGCGGCAAATTGTTAAAGTACACGTAATTGTTAAAGATTTGTTCTGCACAATCAAGTATAACGTTTACTTGTCATTTTTTGATTATTCTTTACTTATTCTCAATAAAATTGCCTACTTTTAAATTATTTTATATCGCCAATATTACTGCAGTAGTTCTGTTGATTTTTATTTGTATTTTGGTTTTAAGTTTTGACGGTTTTTTAAATAAATCTCAGATTTAATTCAGGGTGTTTATAAGAATTTTATATACTGTCGGTGGACAGATTATTACGGTCACCTTTATGATTCTACTTTTTCTAAAATATATTCACTTAAATGAGGTAACCAGTAGGGTTTCTGACTCGGGAAATTCCCGGGACCCAAGTCCAGGGAATTACTCTATTTTTTCTTGTCTCGAGTCCCGGGAAAGATCATTCAAAACACCGGTCTTTTGTACACAAGGTGTTCAATTAATATTCTTACTTTAGAATTAAGGTTTTATTTGTTTCAATTTCTTGAGCAAAATATTATTAGTTAAAAAAGATAATTCTGAACAAGAGTGTTGCTTTGCGCACGTGTTTTTCTTGACCAGTTTTTTAAAAGTACTAAACAGTCTTTGCAAACACATACAAATTATTTATAACCTGTCTATAAACAATCAATAAAGGTAAAGGAATTAGTTTCAGTAAGAAAGTACAGTTAGGTATGGTGCCTCGTCAGAGCATTCTTTATAAGTGAACTTGGTTTCTCTTCAATTATATTCAAAAAGGGTCTCCAGCCGGAATTTCCTATCTTATTTATAAACAGGTAGGTATTCTTCTTAAAGCCTAAACACAATGTTTTTACCTAAAAATGCTTATTGAAGTATGAACCGGTCCTTTTCAATAGATAAAGGGTTTTAATTTAAGGGATTCAATAGGGATTAATAAAGGGTTCAATAGGTATATTTTAAAAGTTTTTGTAATGATAATAGTTCGCTTTCATAATTAATTGCGTATTTACTAGATTTCTGAATTTGTTTCAATCTGACTTTTATTTACTTTTACCTATTAAATTTATAAATAAAATGTTTTCTGTTTAGCCTCAAGATGAAAATAAACCAAATCGTAGTTTGAAATTGTTTTAAAAATGTCGAAACGGCCTAATGTCATTATTACCTCAAACAAATTTCGTGTAAGGTTGGAATTCTAGAGGCCGCATGCAGCATTTAGAATGCATGCGCAGATCGCATTGAAAAAAATAGCGAAGAAGATATTGTACCCTGTACCTCAAAAAATATTAAAAATTAACAACAATTTTAAAATTTTGCAAAACAAGGAATTTGAGTGAAAGTGTATGTATCTCAATAGGTCGCAGAAGATGGAATATCAATTCGAACTATTGCTAATAATATTTATCGTGTTTATATTCAGAAGAAAAATTCCTTAAAAAAGCTATGAATAACTTAAGACTTACCGACAAACAATACAATACTAAACAGGAAAGGTTTTGGCATAAAATTGAGAAAAAAAATAATTTTATGATATAAGAATTTATTTATGTACTACCGTGCTTTTCATTAAATACTTACAGTTATTTTCCAATACGAACTTCTAGAAGAAAGTGATTAGAGGATTAATTGAAGCAATTTAAAAAATGAATATTTGGATTTTTATGTTAGGTAACTATGTGAAATTACTATCCGGGAATCCCCGGGGCTTTCGGAAAAACAAGTCTCGAGTCCCGGGAATAGCAAAATTGTCGAGACCCAGAAACCCTAGTAACCAGCATACAAGTTTTTTATAATTTAGAAGGTCTCTCTTCAGTCTTCGATTATTTACAGGTTCTAAGACGGCCTACAGTATCAGGTTGGGATGATTTTCTAATTTGGCTTGGTGTTTGGTACTACTTTTTTGAATGATTTCTCTGATTATAAGGAATTTTGAGGTCTGTAGGTAGTGAGTGGTTTGATACATACCAGGGTGCCTTTGTTATAGTTCGTAGGGACGTAGAATGACCTCTTTGTATAATTTCTAAGTGAGATTTACTTGCACATTCCCAAAATTCCACTCCATATGTCCAAGTGGGTTTGATTACTGCTTTATATATCTATAAGAAGTTTGTTTTCAATTGGCAACTTACATTTACGTCCGGCTAGTCATGTGAGATCTTTAAGTTCTAAGCTTATTCTTTTTTGCCTATGTATGTGCTTTCGCCAGTTTAGCTAACTTTCTAAGTGTAGCCCAAGGTATTTAACTACTTCTACTTGTGGCAAAGTTTCTTGATTAAGACAGATTGTAGGACAAAGTCCTCTTCGATTGGTGAATTTTATATGGGATGACAGACTCGTTTACTTTTATTTTCCATTGTTTAAGTCAGTTCTCTAGGGTTTGTAAGTGTTGTTGGAGATTAGAAGATACTGAATTAGGATCTTCTTGTGTTGCAAGATCGATTATGCATAACTCGATTTAGGGTAACGGGATTTTAAATGGGACGATATATCTTTCTTTTTGAAAGTCGAATCTACGTAAAAAGCTACGTATGTATACAAATAATTATTAAATGTATCCCATTTATTGCAAAGATATTAATTAGATTATTAAAATAAAAATAATAAGTTATTGGTCTGCATTTCTTTGAAGGACCTTTAAATGGAAAAGTGTATACAAATTTCTTAAGAAATGAGTTGTCCCAATTATTAAACATAAATCCTGACTTGTGGTTCCAGAAGGATGGGGCAACACCTAGTTATACAAGATAATTGCAATTAAATGGCCAATAATTTTTTACTTAACCTAATACGATGGTGGTTTGATAAGTCAGTGACTTTTTTAATTTCCCGCGCAGTAACTTTAAATGCAACACTGCTAGAGTGACTGTAAACACTGCTCCCGTCAAGTGCCATCTATGAATAGACTACTGTAATTTTGAGAAGGCTGCGCCATTTAGTTTGTGTTTGACAGCCATTGAAAGCAAACCACCTCGTGAATTTTAACGAAATTGGAAAAAAGTGAATTTGGTGTGCTGATTAGGCATTATATTTTGCGTAAAAAACATCACCGAAACCTAGGAAAGGCTTGATAAATACTATGGGGACTCTGCACCATCAATTTCAATGGTTAAGAAGTGGTTTACTGAGTTCGTTGTGGTCGCACCAGCACAAGAGACGCACAACGTTCAGGTCGCCCAAAAGAGGTCGTCACGCCTGAAATCGTCGATAAAATCCATGGAATGATATTGGACGATCGGAGAATGAAAGTGCGTAAGGTGGCTGAGGCTGTAGGCATCTCAACTAAGCGGGTACATCACATTTTACATGAATATTTGGACATGAAAAAGCTATGCGCACGATGGGTGCCGCGATTGCTCACACTCGACCATAAGCGCAACCGTTTGACCACTTCAAAGGAGTGTTTGGTGATGTTCAGCCGCAATCCGAACGAGTTTTTGCGGCGTTTAGTTACCGTAGAGGAAACATGGATCCATCACACTACACCAGAGACCAAGGAACAATCAAGACAGTGGGTTTCTCCTGGTGAACGTGCACCAAAGAAGGCCAAGGTAAGTCTGTCGGCCAACAAGGTCATGGCCCCAGTGTTTTGGGATGCACGAAAATCATTCACATCGATTACCTTGAAAAGAGTAAAACGATCCGGCGAATATTATTCAGAGCTTTTGGACAGATTCGATATTGATTTGCAGCAGAAAGGACCGCATTTGGCGAAGAAAAAAGTGCGGTTCCATCAAGACAATGAACGTGTGCACACGTGTGTAGTCACCATGGCAAAAATCCATAAATGGGGCTACGAACTGCTACCCCATCCAGCATATTTTCCAGATTTAGCCCCCTGTGACTATTTCCTGTTTCCAAACCTGAAGAAATGGCTGGGCGGTAAGAGATTTGGGTCGAATGAAGAAGTCATCACTGAAACAAATGCCTATTTTGAGGGCCTTGAGAAAACCTATTATTTGGAAGGAATAAAAAAATTGGAAAAACGCTGGACCAAATGTATCGAGCTAAAAGGCGACTATGTTGAGAAATAAAACGCTTATTTGCCGAAATAAATATCTTTTTTCTTCAAACGTAAAATAATTAGGTCGTAATTTGACTGAGGTGGCTGCGGAAAAATGCAACTTCTCCGCCGGCGACATTTTTACTTTTCCTTTTCCCTCCATGGAGGGAAAAGTGTACAATTTATATCTGTCAAAACGTTTTTTTGTATAACAATCGAAACTACTCGCATTTATTAATCGCCTACTACATTTCTAGTATTGTATGCATAAATCAAACCCATAGCTGAGTATCAAAAACACAAAAACATGGCAGCTTTATAATACATATTTTAAAGCGTTTGAAGAAAAAATAGCATATTTAATTTGGAGGAGAAGTGACTTTTCATGGCTTGCCTTCTATTACCCGCCTCACTACGTTCGGCGGGTAAACTCAGGCGCGCCATGAAAAGTCATACTTCTCCTCCGCATAAAATAATATACTATAATCTACGACCATCATAGAAAGTTACATATTCCGCACAATCTAGTAACCGTGAAAACGACCAATTGCAAACAATCTCCAAACTCAACGGTAAAGTATGTGAGGAAGGAGTTCTCAATAATAAGTAGTTCTATTAAAACGCCATAGATGTCACCACTTGCAATATTTATATTATTAATTATTTGAAATATAAAATTTTAGATAAAGGTTAATTTATTTTGTTTAATTAATATTTTACATTAAATTATATTTCGAATGGAAATCCATCTAAAAAAAACTAAGGTCAGACCCGGGGTATTGAACCCGGATCGCTCGGTTAGTAGCTACAGCGTAACTATTGAGCTACCGAGACGCCTTTCAATGATGTTTCTTTCTCATTATATAAAGTTACAATGATTGTTATTCAATTAAGACGTAAAATTAATTAATGTTTTACATTATTATATAATCTTTAATGTAATTTTATTTATTATTATTGCTAAATTACAATAAAAACATTGAAAACATTTATAATTTGCTACATAATGCGAGAATATTTGACATTTTGCGCAGAGGTTAATAACCTTGACAATTGAATTGTGATTTTTGTACATATAAATTATTTTTTTGAAAACGAGTACATACGTATGATTATTTAGCTGTAAGTACTAAATAGTAGATTGACTGAAATTATACAAATTGTAAACGTATTATTACTATTGTCTTTACAAATTTAATGTTTACTTTTGTCGTTTTTAAAATTCTAGATGTATCATGAGTGAATCCGATGAAGGAAAATTGGGGTGTACACACGTACACCTCCAAACATCGTGGAATCGGCTCACATTACATCTCGTAATTTATTGCCAAATATTTCACGTAAAAAATATGAATGCGAGTATAAATTCTAGGTTAAAAAACTTTTTTAGCTGTTGGTGGTTTATTACTTTTTTTGTTGTCGTAGATAAAGTATAGAGTGTAACGCGTGAAAAAACACCAATTTCTCACTCGTGAGAAATTGGCACTTTTCTGCACTTGTAACACAATATACTATTATTCAAAAAGTCACTGACTTATCAAACCACCCTCGTAACTAATAAATTATGTAACCAGTTTAGTAATTTTGTATAGATATACGTAGATTCGAATTTCAAAAAAGAAAAGAAATATCATTCCATTTCATTAATTCATTCATTTTAAAATTCCAAAGTTACACCACCCTCCTTAAAAGTGGGAGGGGGTAAAAATTTTAAAACTGCATCAAAACGTGTTTCCCTTCCTGCCAATTACCTGTATCATGTTATCATGTTCCACTTAGATAATCCAAGTCGATTTCGAGATATCGCCGTGTAACGATTTAAAATCTTCACCCTGTATAATATATATGTAGAACTACCAAGGATACTTTTCTGTGACACTCCTGACTGGATGGAATATCGGTTGGTGATTTTGGTATTTTGTAGGTATTTTGAAGGAAAATTTCTTTTTGTTTCAATCAGGAGACCTGGATACCAGACTTTATCGAATGCTTGTCTAACATCTAAAAAACCTGCTGTGCAATATTGGCGATTTTCGATGAATTTACGATGGTATAAATATACGATGGCATTGTTGGATAGCGGTGTTAGATTTTTGAAACCCAAATGGGTGGTTTAGTATCCAGTTTAGTGAATGTAAATCAACATTTATCCGTTCTATACTAATTTCTTAAGCAATTTTGAAATCGTTGGAATCAAACTTATAGGTCTGTATGACGAGACGTTTGTCTTTTCCAGGCTTTGGTATTATTATTATTTGTGCAATCTTCAATGTTTTAAATCATTGGATCATGTGAATAAAATGGTAAGATTAACCTTCTCATCTATTATTGGTTTGTACGTGTTACAATCTATCTTTGAGTAGCCTTTCTCTTTCTTTCTCCGCCATATGTATTCTCCTCGATCTCTGTTAAATAGATCTATGAAACTTACTAACTTATAACCTAACATCCGCTGCATAGCGTGTCCTGTTAGAGTTAATCCCTTTTGCAGTCGTCACATTAACTATTGGAGTCTGTCCCTATTAGAACTATCAAATTTACTAACGGACTAGCTCTTTCTTTTCCCGCCCTATGTATTTTCCTCGGTCTCTGTTAGATCTATCAAACTTACTAACTTATAACCTAACATCCGCTGCATAGCGTGTTCTGTTAGAGTTAATTTCTCTTGCAGTCGTCACGTTAACTAATGGAGTCTGTCCCTATTAGATCTATCAAACTTGCTAAGGGGCTCTCTCTTCCTTTTCCCGCCCTATGTATTCTCCTCTGTCTCAGTTAGATCTAGTCAAGTTATTAACTTATAATTACTACTGCATAATGCATGGAAGCATTCTTGGTATTTGTTATTCTCGGTAGTTTCCATTCTCAACTTTGGTTTTCTCGGTTGTGATTTCTCGGTTATGGTTTATCAGTTGTGGTTTCTCAGTTATGTTTTCTTGGTTGTGGTTTCTCGGCTTTGGTTTCTCGGTAGTTGTCTTTCTCGGTGTTGACCGGATACAATATTCAACAACCTATGGCAGTTCACCAGAACAATATCTAGTATGTCATTGCAGTAAAGAAAAAACAAATTGAAACAAAATACTAAGCTGTCAAATATCCTGATATTTGGAAAATGTGTTTAATTTTGTGCCAAACAATTTTTAATAATGCATTGTGACTTTATTAATATAATTGTGTTAATTGCGGGTAGGTATATTTTAAGATTATGATACAGTTTCGTAGAAATGCAATTTTAAAGAAAATCTTAGATTTTATGCTAATAATTCCATATCATCAAGTTGACACTTTCTGTTGACACAAATGTAAATGAATCGCGTCTCGAAAATGTTATAATAGTAGAACACAAATTTGATTGCTAACATTGAATATTGTACGAATTTGTAAAAATCTAGGTTCATGCTTTGAATTCATTATAATTTCAATTTAAAAAAAAGTTCCATCCCTGGTCGAAAGATATGTGAATGTGTGGTTTCGGTGCTGCATACTACCACTTCTTTATTCTTCAGTCAGGGTATGGAATAGCATGTAGCAGAGCAGGAATAGAAGAAAAAACTTTAATTATTTAATGCCTGTAGTACAGTACTTAAAATAGAAGAGTTATCATTCATTTCTTTCCAGTGGTAACCGGAGGTGAAGCATCTCTTAGAAATGATTTTATACAAGTTTTTAATGGCATCTTACCGGTAGACTGGGATAACCCTACAACGAATAATGTAACTTCTACCTCGAACATAACCCACAAATCTATTAATACGCATGGAAATTACTCTTCTGAAAGTGCCATATCCAATGGATCTACGCCTACCGGTACTGAGAATCTAGCTACATATCTCATTCATTCCAAGACCAATAAGATAGCTACAGTCTCCGACCAAAAAAAAATTAAAAACGAAGAAGATTCAACATTTGTTGCAAACATAGTACGTAGAACGATTAATACTCCAAGAAATGGGTATTCTGACATTATAGCATTTAATGAATCTGCACCTGCAGATAACCACTCCAGTAAAGCGGCTTTAGTCACCCATGAACACAGCATAATGATTGATAACGATCAAATAAAAGCAACATTTATTTCAAATACGCATCATAAAACAACCGATCATCCTAAAAATGGCCATTCTGAAAGTATGGTATATAGTAAGTCGCATCTCAATAAAACACACACTACAGTCTTAAATATCACTGAGGACGCCTCAACCTTTACTTCAAATATAGCAGACAGTACCCCTAATACCTTAAGAAGCGGGTACTCTGGAATGATTGCATTCAATAAATCGACACCTGTAATTAATCAGCACCTATCGACACATTTTAATCAGACCTGGATCGATAAAACATTTTTAGCTTCCAACACAAACAGGAAAATGATTAGCAGCGTAGCAAAGAATGGTATCTCGAGAATTATCGTTTACATTCCACAAGACGACAGCAACGAATTGTTGCTTAATAAACAAGAATTTAATTTTGTAAAGAAAATTAGAAACCTACTGTTATCGTTTTTATTTTTCTCCACTCCAGACCGATTAGGCCTGAAAGGAGATGAAAATTTAATAGCCAAAGAAGACAATAGATCTTTCTGGAAAGTAGGTTCAAGAATAGAAAAAAGAGACATTAGTGACTTCTTTAAACAAGCAAAAGATGCTCTAGTTGAGACATCGAAGAGGATTTTAAATACCACAGCAGAAGCAGTTGAGAGTGGAGTTAGAAAGATCTCAATTAGAAGTGTCCCCCACCATCGAGGAAATAGAACCTCTACCAAGCGGCATCCCAAAGTCATACCCAGAAAATCGCAAAGGAAAGCGCACATTTGTCGTAAGAATTGTAAGAAAAATCCACATGTGCATCGAAATAAAGCTAAACGTACGTCCAAAACACCTAAAGTCACTGCTACCCCTAGGAGACAAAATAAAGGAAAGCGTAGAAGGTCGAAAGGAAAACCGAGAATACACTCATCATTAAAACCAAAAGCTAAATCAATCAATAAACATTCTACGCATGTTGACATGCATACAAATTCCATAGATCGAAACACTAAATATTTTTTAGGAGAAAGATATACTGATATTACTCAATCTACTGTAACTTCTAAGAAGCGAACAAAAACAAGACGCAAACACGAACGACGTAGACAAGGACGAATCAAACATGAAAAAACGAGAGCTAATGCCACCAAGAAATTAAAAAGGCATATTAGTAGGAAAAAATGTAAGCAGAACGATATTAGTTGCACTAATAATAGTCGCAGCAAAAAAGAAATTGGGAATGCTAATCAAGATAAAGTGGATAACACTACACCCACTTTGATTACCAAGACGAACACTTTATCGAAAGACCTTAATGTAAACTGTACCGCCAATACGCAGAAAAATGATAAAAAAGAGTTTTTCATGTACAAGGATTGGCTTTGGCAACATTTACAATCTGTTAAGAATGGTTCGTTAAAATCGAATTCCACAAAAAATTTCTTAAGAACGCATCATTTTTTATTCTATAGCGGTGGCACTGACCAAAGTGTCACCGACGCCTCGGAACCCTTTTTTAATTTTAACCAAACCATATATAGACCACTCAACACCAAAGCTACCAAAGTTAATTTAAATTCAACATTGCAAGATCATCATAATCGTATAAAACGATCCGTTAAGCACAAGCCCTTTCGAAAGAAGTCAAAAGCAGGTGCTATAGACGAAAATTCAATAGGAGTAGAAGTAACTCTAGAAGACGAAGATTATGACTATACAGATGAACCTACTGTAACCGAATATGAAAGTACCGAAAGATCAACGACAGATACAAATGCAAAAATTGCAAAAGCGGCTACTATTAGCTCAACCAGGGAAATAATTAGATCAACAGAAACAACAGAAGAGGTAACAACTTTTGCTGACACTACTACAGAAGTTACTACTGCAGTTTCTATTACTGTTACTGCTGATACTACTATTACTACCACAGACACTACTGACGTTGCTACTACTACAGACAATACTTCTTCCTCCCCTGATACTTCACACACTACCGCGTCACACGCTACTGCGTCGCCTTCTACTGCCTCACACGTTTCTGCGTCGCCTACTACTGTCTCACACGTTACTGCGTCGCCTACTACATCGTCACACGTTACTGCGTCGCCTACTACTGCGTCGCACGTTACTGCGTCCCACATTACTACGTCACACACTACTGCATTGTGCACTACTGTTACAGACACTATCGCTGCTGAGACTATTACTACTGATGCTGCTACCACTGCAGATACTAGTGATACTGTTACTACCAATGTCATTACTACTTTTCCTCCAATAACAACAATGGCGAGCTACACAGAAGAAACGGCAATGCAAACATTATGGGATCAAAACGAAACGATTTTATATACGTCGTTAGAAAATCCAACAACTCATCCCACTGAAATGAATTTATTCCATGCTGAACTACAAGAAGAGCAACGCGTGCAAAGTTCAGAACCGAACGATACTGCGACTACTTTAATGGCAATTTTGTCCAAAAACAAACGGTTGCAAGATTACGAAAGACAATGGAACGATGGAGGAGGAATACGTACGAGACCTCTTTTAGTGATTGTCACCGTTCCAAGTTTCATTGGTAAGAAAACCTTTTCTTGACAATATTCTGATAGAAAATAATTATTTGTTTGTTAGATCTTTTTAGATTTTTCATTCTAATTTTTAAACAAATGGTTTTCTTTCTGTCCAACTTTCCTTACTGTAAATAGCTAGTAATCTTAAAATTTTAAGCAATGATGGGGTAGAACTGTTTAGGTGATTTAGATAGTACGCTCTATATCTGGATGGTTTGTACAACTTGTCAAAGCCTTTAGCTGCCATGGGGCGTTGTCGACTACTCATGTGTTATATGTCGAGTGTTTTATTTTATTAATCAGTACTACAACGCAACGTAAATTCAAATTTCATTTTAACATTGTTCAAGAACCAACAGATCTTGGGTTTTTAATAATGAAATACGTATGAAATTAAATGGCACCGCTCCCCTTTAACATGAGATTCTTAACCTCATAGTCACTTATGGATTCAGGTACAATGTATTCAGCAAATTCTGACTGTTCTAGAATAAATAGAACTAACATTTTCATTTAGTGACGCATCTAACTTATGTCTGTACATTTACGTGTGTGAAGCTGATTATTGCAATTCGTCAACTTATTATAAGATATCTGGAGCGACTCGTGAAAATGTGACTTATGATCAAGAAGCATATGAAACTTTGACGGGTGATTTGTAGAGGTTATGTAAAACTGTGCTGTTGAGGTTACATTTCCTGTCATATTCTTGGGGCTGTGTTGCCAATTCAACATGAGCTAGAACTATTAATAGTAGGTCGTTTAATTGAATGACTGTGTCCAAATAAAAATGGTGACGATACGGATTTGGTGACGGTACACGTCTATACAGGGTGTAACTAGTATAACTAGAAACCTCGTAATAGGGGGTAGCTGTAATGATTTAGAACATATATTTCTGATCAACATGTGGCCGTTTCCTGCTAGTTTTCAAGAAAATCGCATTTTAAATTTTAAGTACGCCCAGTGAACACACAGTACATTAAAAATACGAAACAAGCAAAAAAAATTTTTAATTTTGAAATTGTTTAGTATTTTTTTAATGTTTAATGTAATGCGAGTAAAATGGGCATACTTAAAATGCAAAAACTTAAAATGTGAACTTTCTCGAAATCTACCACCACATGTTGATAAGGAAAATATGTTCTAAACCGTTACACCGATCCCCATTACAAGGTTTCTAGTTATATTAGTTACACCCTGTATATAGCTTATGTTTGTTAAAGTAAAGATGCGTGAAAAATAATTCCACTTTCATTTCAAATTATAACTAAAATAATATGCAATGTTAGTAAAAAGTTTGCTTTGGGTTTGAATTTCCATGTGCGAGCAAAGGGAAAATAGCAAATAGCAATACATCTGAGAAAGATAGATTTCATTGCATACTTGCCAAGCCTTGCATGTCAAAATGGCTAACGTCAATTTTTTACCTAGCAAAAAGGTTACCATGACAAGTATGCAATAAATATCTCTCTTTCTCAGATGCATTTGTATTCGCTATTTCTTCTTTGCTCGCATAAAAAAAATTCAAACTATAAGTTTTCCAACACTGTACATATAATAGACAACAACTGTAAGTATTCAGAGTCTAACAATTAAAAAAAGTAAAATTAAGGTTTTTGCAATGTTACCAACCTAATTATGGCTTGCTCTGATATCTTATAATCGTGAAGAGATTATCAATTCACTGCTGTTTAATGTTAATTTTATTAAAACAGTATAGCCCAAGAGCTGGCGACCAAAAATTTTTGACCTAAGAGTTTTGTAAAGGCTAATATTTTAATATTAGCTTATATTTAGGGTGTAATAGATATTTATGCATTAAGGGAGATATGAATGTTTTTTCCCCCGAGGTTGACGTGTTACAGACCAAGGGCCGAAGGCCCGCGGTCTGTAAGTCTACCGAGGGCAAAAAACAGAATATCTCCCGTAGTGCATTAAATATTTTATTTTTTAGTAACATCATATTCTTTATTTTCAACTTAAAACGTAAAAAAACATTCAAAATTAAAATAAATTGTGAATATCAAAGGTGGTTTGACTGTGCCGTTGTTACGATGGTTGCTACAGTTGCATGAATTTGTTTTTCAATCAACAAAAAAAAATGTCTGAAAGCAGCAGCGTTATTCCTCACAGTGTGATTATAAAAGCGGAAAAAGCCAGTGAGTTATTGGTTCCGAAGAAGTCTGAACATTTGTACATCAAAGAATATGACCGATTTCATGTATGGATGGTGTTAAAACTCCCTTGGGAGATATGAGTTGCTTTTCATAGTTGGTATCTAGGACGAAAATAATCCATATCATGTTACTAAAAAATAAATAAATATCCTACACAAAAGAAACTCGGATATGAGGACACTCGCCGCCAGCGCAGTTTGAAAGTTGTAACAAGAAGTAGTGTCATTTAAGTGTTTTCTAAAAGCTGAAAATTGATCACTAAGCAGTTTAAATGCCAGCAGTCGCTAGAAGTAACGACAATTTCTAGCGACTGCTGACCAGCTCGGTTCTATGAAAATCAAGTCTGACTGTTTTGTTTTTGAGAAACTATATTCAATAAATTAACACTGTACCAAATGTCAGCTTTTTCAAATCACTTCTTTACATTGACCTCATTTTGAAGACATGCGACCACGGCATTGGTGCTGATGCAACGCGTTCGATCATTACGCTGTCTAACGACTGCTTTCTGGGTTTTTATTACATAAACAGCTTAGTGATCAATTTTCAGCTTTTAGAAAACACTTAAATGACACTACTTCTTGTTACAACTTTCAAACTGCGCTGACGGCGAGTGTCCCCATATCCGAGTTTCTTCTGTGTAGGATATTTATTTACACCCTAAATATAAACTAATATTAAAAGATTAGCCTTTACAAAACTCTTACACTTTTTGGTCGCCAGCTCTTGGTCTAGTATAGGATGACTGTCATATTGGAATGTTTGGGGGCTATATTGCAGCTAAAAAATGGATCGCACTAGCCAATGAAGCTTCATCTACCGCATATCGACGTTATTTTATTCTGTAATCATATGTATTTTTAATCTAATGTGAGTACAATGGGCGTACTTAAAATTTAAAATGCGATTTTGCCGAAAACTAGCAGGAAGCGAGCACATTTTGATATGGAAAATATCTACTAAACCTACCTATCTAAAGTTATCTCTCATTACGAGGTTTCTAGTTATGTCAGTTACACCCTGTATACATGTACGTAGATATTACCCTCATCACTAAATAATACTTCCCCATCTTTGTCAACTCATGTTGAAATTCGGAACAGAAATCCAACTCGCCTTCACTCCAAAAGTTAATGACGCGAATAATTTTTAAGGTTATGTAGTCTAAAAACCAGCATGTATGCATCAGTTGAAGTAGCAGATCCATAATTTGTGCATCTGATACATGTGTTCCGTATCGTTATGCTCAAACTTCTGTAGTGTAAACTAGGTGCAATTCTGACTATAAAAAACATAAAAGTGGTAGGTCTATTTTTATCTATTTCCGAGATACAGAGCGATTAATCTTGAAAGGTATCCGTGATTCGAGAAAAACCTGCCTGGAACCCCAATCTAGATCTTGGCCAATCAAGCAACCCAACGCATTAGCACCTATTTTTATCCTGGTATATTAATTACCCAAAGTGGATTGATCGTGATGGACCGGATGCAAAGTCAGTTAGATCTCCGGTTTATAATCACATTGAGTTTTCTTTATGGAGTTATATGGTCTTGCAATGTAATAGTTATTTATTTCATACTGTCCGGTAAAAGGGTATTTACCGGACTCATTTGAGTCCGGTAAATGAATTATTACGTTACAAGGCCGGTAAAAAATTTTACCGGACTGAAAATCCAATTTGAGTCCGGTAAAAAATTTTACCGGACTGAAAATCTAATTTGAGTCCGGTAAAAAATTTTACCGGACTGAAAATTTTAAATGCATTTTTTTAAAAAATGAACAATGTGAGGCAGTATGAAATAAAACGCCTTACGTCATACTTCCGGTAAACCATTACAGTAGCTCGTTTCAACATTCGAGACTCGGCTCCTTCGTCGCCTCGTCCCGAAACGTTTTCAACTCGCTACTGTAAACTTGGGTTTACCGGACTTATAACGTAATATACTATTACATTACAAGACCGTTACTTAGAACTGTACGTGCGAGCACGGTAACTAACAAGCGAGCGATTAGCGAGCTTGTTATCCGTGGTAGAACGTAGGGTTCGTGTAACGATCGAGTATTGTACAATGTTTTATGGTATGTTGATATGGTATTAATGATAAAGGGCCCGTAATAATTTTTATTTGTTACTTACTCGTAAACGTCATTTAATGTAACAGAACATAAACAACGAAAAGTTACTATTACGAGCTACTGACTTGTAAAACTGACAGCTGACCTGTAAAAGTTTTACAAGTTAGTAGAGTATGATTTACAGACCAATTGGCATAATAACATCTATGTCTACGCACACTTCCACAGCTCATAAAATTATTAAAAAAGTGTCACATTTTGTTGTCATTGTTAGGACTAGGACCAGGTCTTATAAATACAATAAATTAATGTTGTGTGTTGTTTACGAATAACAAATAAAATATTGTACATTACACGCAAGGTAACTGTTTTTACTGGCTCAAGAATCGGCTCGCCAGTCATTTCCTTCTATCACCAGTAAAAACAGGTTTACTTTGCTAATAATGTAAAATACTATTAAGGACGTATGGCGTAATGCGTTTTATTTCATACTACAATTATTGGATTATTTGTTTAATCTAAAAAAATATATAAAATAAATTTCAGAATTTCAAATATGGATATCTATGAACAACGAGCATCTTTGGCAACTATTAGTCGAATTCAAAACATAGAACGAATGTCCATGGTAACTGAATACTAAAGTATTGTTCAGTTGATTTATTTTATTTGAGTCAGGTAATAGTATTTTACATGTTGAATTGATAAAAGATATCTTTACAAGCCAAGCGATAATTGTTTGACCAAGACAGTACGTCGAGGTCAAACAATATCGCGAGGCTTGGAAACTTTACCAACGAAACAGGTATACTATTTTATTCACATTCATCAGACTTAAAATTAATAAAAATAAAAAGTAATTTTAAATTTTAAAATAAATTTTCTATAAACTGTCATAATTCCAATCAGCGTCATTTATCGACCAAAAGAAATTTTAAGGAAGTTGTGGTGGGATAGTCTCAGCCAAAAATTATGGAACTGTGCTATTTTGACAAATAGAAATAATTACATAGTCTTGCTTCAAATAATGGCTCAAACGATACTAGTTTTATTAAAATGCATGTGAAAGCAATTAGTTATTATTTATATATGTTTTTAATTAATTATTAGTTTTTTTAAAGTCAGAAATTAACTTTTGACTGTCTAGTCCAAACTTAAGAACATGAAAAACTGACGAAAGAAACAATTGTTCTAACCAGAGATTTCATTCAAGTTTACTTTTTTATTAGTAAATATAAAATAACATTACTATGTAAACACTAAAAATTAAAGAAATCTCTCTAGAATATAAATAAATTATACGCTCCTAGAGTAGTGAAAAAGTGACAACGTTGCCTTCAGTTGGCACCAGTATTTCGTTTGTTGTTCTGATAAAATCAAATTAATGCACTAAATGACGTTGACTCATGTTTTGAGGTTATCTTTGCAAATATATGTATATAAAACACCATTTATTCAGATTCATTTAAAACGTAGCAGTAAGAAATTCCCGAATTATGTATCTTTTTATTTAATACAACTGATTTTATTTTCGAGATGTAAATTACCAACGGCACTGGTTCTATATGGAGCTATATAAAGCATTTAAGTTTCCCGGTAGTTTGTCGCAATGCGACGTTGTTACCAAGTGAGCTATATCAAGCGTTCAATAGACAAATTCTTCGTATTAATTTATTTTTTGGCAAAACTATCCTCCTAATAAGTTTTTTTCATCATTTTTATGAAGTTATTATAATAAAGGTATCAACAACTTGCCATTTTGCATAAGATCGTGTGTTATTTTTAAATGCAATTTATGCATAAACAAACTTCCTAAACATTAAAGATTTTCTAGGAACTAACTTTGTACATTAAAATCTATCAACTGCAATAATTTTTTTATATTTTCATCATATTTTTCTACAGCCACAACTCCCTTAAGTAAGGTTTCATTCTTCGCCGCTAGATGGCAATGTATGCCCTCAGTATTTTAAAATTAGAAATTAATTAATTCCATCGTAATTATTAAATATAAAATACGGAAAAATAAAAGTAAAACTAATATTAAATAAAAAAGATATTTTTAGCGTTAGATACATTTATAAAAACCTAAATCTAAATCGGATAAGACGTTCTGTTTTAAATTATTCACAAAAAGAAGTTGGTGAAGACTTTACATGTCAGTTTTACAGCCATGTAAAGGAAATTGTTAACCACTTTGGTGTTACTACAGCAATAGCTTACTTTCCAAGGTTTTTACAACATATGAAATGTACAGTTGCGATCATTCGCTAAGGAACGATGAAAAAATAGTGATCACCGGTTTTTCAGATTTTTGTACAATGTACGCTGTAACTCGACCTGATTTATAAACTGGCCAATTATAATATTCAAAAATGAAATGTTCTTGCATACCATATAATAAACTTACCTTTACATTTTACAAAAAAGCGGAAAATCGGCGGTTATGATTTTTACATCGTTCCTTAGCGAATGATCGCAACTGTACATATTGCAATATGATTGTGTATAAAAGACCTTACAGTCATACTAGACCGTAAAATCTCATTTTCCGGACTGTAATCGCTATCGTAACATGGATAATACGATACGGTATGAAATAAAATTATTTATTAAAGATTTACGAGTCAGGATACCATAAAACGTACAATAGTCCACCGTTACATAAACTCTACGTACTTGCACGGATAACAAGCTCGCTATAACCGCTTACTTGTTAGGCAACGTGCTCGCACGTAAAGTTCTAAGTAACGGTCTTGCAATATAAATAACTATTATTTCCCCTTTCTATGTAAATGACACTTTCCAGGCATTTATGGTAACTAAGTAAATGAGTAGTATTAATACATACAGCCCTGTAAAACTTTATGGGATCCTAAAAGAGACCTGTAAAACTTTACAATGCTCAACAAAAAGCTATGGAAACTGCTTTGTTGCTTAACCACAACACCATGTCAACGCCTATCTATAAATTGTGCTACTGCCTTTTATTACAAAATGTCTTTTTATAAAAAAATATACAATTTATAAAAAACGCTAGTGAAGGTGGAAATAAAACTTTGTACGCAACACGCTTTGCAATTAATCTTTCCTGGGCTCACTGAATTATGAAGGCTCGCTCCTTTGTCGCTTGCCCCACAAACTTTCGAGCTCACCGGTAAAGATTAATTTAGAAAGTTTGACACGTAAATAACTAACGGGCTAGCCAGTAAAAAGAATATTTACCCATGGAGACAGAGCTCAATAATAGTTATTTATGTATTAAGGGCATAATGAAGCTTTTATGGCCAGAAGCTTTATTTCTAGCCCGAGGCGTTAGCCGAGGGCTAGGAAAAGGCTGTAGGGCCATAAAACCAAGTTATGCCCGCTATACATAGACTATTTTATGCACAGATTAAGTTTTTATGTCAAATCTCTTATTGTGTAAAAATATAATTAAATGAGTACGTAGGTACATCAAGCCGCTGTGCGTATACTTATGTGCTTATACGAAGTTCGTTACTATAGTTACTATTCCAAAATATTTAATTTCAGCTTATTTTCATTGGTGAGAAGTTTACAAATTATATTAAGAACCAATCAAGTTCTACAAAAAAACTTCTGACATTTAATTGACATTTCGTTATTGCCCGTCTGACCATAAAGAGGCCCTTGGGCCATAAAAAGACGTTTATAAAATAGATTTAAAATAATTTATTTTTACCCTGTATATCCACCAAACATTAAGCAGGTTTTGTCGTTACCATGGATACGTTTGTAATTTTTTTTTGAATGTCACGTTATTGTTGTCGTTACCATGGATACGTTTGTAATTACTATTATTTATTGGATATTTTTCACGGCAAATTTAAATAAAAAACATACATTTTTTTAAATAGTCACATTAAGTATTTGGAAAATAATGATTTTCACAAAAGAGACATCTAAAGATCATGCATTTATTTTATAAATTACATATAATTTACTTACCGTTCCGTTTTTGACAGAACTGAACGGTAAGTAATTACTTACCGACGCGTTTTTGCTTAGCAACCAGTAAATATAACCTACTGTTCTAAAACCAAGTATGGTAAACAATCCGAAATAGCATGGTCGTACAAAAACATGTTTACGAGTCGGCATAACTCACTTTCGCGATCGCGAAAAAATCAGTATTTTCCGAGTTATTTTCTAAATAATTGGACTATTAAAAAATGTATGTTTTTTATTTAAATTTGCTCAGGCCTCTTTAATATCCGAATTATGTATATTCGTTTTCAGATTCACTCCTCACAAATTTGACAAATATCGTAACATTCAAAAATAATAATTATTACAAACGCATCCATGGTAACGACAAAAATATCGCGACATTCAAAAATAAAATCACAAACGTATCCAATGGACACGTTTGTAATTTTATTTTTGAATGTCACGTTATTTTTGTTGTTACAATGGATACGTTTGTAATTACTATTATTTATTGGGTATTCTTGCACACTCAAACACAATTCAAACGTATCTTATTTATTTTACTTTGTTGTGTCAAGAATTATCAGCATAACTTTATAGTTTTTATTCAGTTTTAGAATCACCTTCACGCTGAAAAATATCACAATATCGTTGGTGGTAAATTTGAATAATTTTATGTTTGATGTTATTTGCAACAGTATTATTTCATTTATTAACCATAATAAATACTTTGCAGTTAAGTTATAAAGATGACAAGACTAACAATAATTAATGAAAACAACCTTGGAATATATATCAAATCATCTTAATTTAAGTTTGGTGTTAACTAATAAGAAATTAATATTTATCATCAACTGTAATAACTATATAAAATCCTAATAATTTAATTTTGGTGTTAATTGATATCAATCTTTCAAAATATTTAACAAAAAAATAATTAATAAGAAGGATTATTATAATGAATATATTTATTACATAGATTCCACGTTATTCGAAATTGCATTTAAACAAATTGCCTCAAACTTTTCTCCTCTCTATACGTCACCGCGTGGTTAATACGATAAGATTAAAATATTCAATCATGCAAAACTCTTTCCCTTCTTTAAATTTGTTTTGAATTCTATATGTAGCGCACTCTGTCAAAAAATATCACAACTAAATAAGCAAGCGGATTTTATTCCATTTGGCTGCGTATCTGTTATGTTTATCTGTGGTACCGCTGTCAGAAGAAGTGACTACCTGCAATATAACTTGCTCCAACAATAGGGATTATAATAGTCTAAGATCCATTATTGATGTCGTTGAGCACCGATCGAGTAACCGAATAAAATGTATTTTTTATGAAATAAAATATGTTAACAAAAGTAACGTAGATGAGTTGCCTAAATAAATTTGTTCAAGGATATTTTTTATTAAAAATTCAATATTTAACTTTTTTTAAATACTTTCACCGATCTCGTAACCAAAACAAATTAACACTAATTGAAAGTGCAAACCCTATAGAAGACGCAAACAGGGGTGCTTACCTTTTTCTGTTCAAGGCTATACAGTTGCCAAGTTTAAATAAGTGAATTGAAAGTGATACCTTCACCGATCAAGTAACCAAATAAATTGTATGTCAAAATAAAGCTTATTTTTTTGCAAAACGATAGTATAAGGTTGCTTGCAAAAAACCGCTCAAGAGTCAGGGTTGCAGGGGTTTAAAATTTTTAAATCGAAGCGTGCGAGAGAGAGATAGACCCATTCTATTCAGTGCGATAGAGGGGGACGCAGAATGACAGCCGCTCACACTACGTCCGTCGTTTGAAATTGTGCGAGAGAGAGGGTCTATGCGTACTGTCCAATGCGATAGAAAAGGACGGGCATAGCAACTGGGCCCGCCTCTTGTGACGTATGACAGAGAGTGCGCTTGCTCTGTGCGGTTGAGCGGTTAGTAAACGGCAAGTGTTGTGTTGGAGCAACTGACAATATACTCCGAAATATTTCTGAGACGTTTTTTTTTGAAGTAAATTGACTTGTCTCCCGAAGTAATAATTCAGTATTGTTCAAAAACATTTTGTTAATCATATCTTTTTTTTAAACATTTGTTAATAATATGACTATTCTTATATCTTTATAATTACATTTTTTTATTTACATATTTTTAAATAATATTTAAAACTTTTAAAAATAATAATTTCATTCAACAATAAAATTATGTCAGAGTGTTTTCTTTATTTTTATTGTAATAACTGCAGTATTGAACTAACCAAATATGAGTATTTTTATCATATTGAGCATATTGATTTTGCATGACAAATTAGAAAAATACAAATTTTTGTGACAGAGGTATTGGCGCTAAAAAAACGTTCCGTATATAATATCAAAATGTAAATATTTATTTTAAACATTTAAAGCATGTTAGTGATATATACTTATCTTAAAATTTTTATTTCTTTTAAGAAGGAACTAAATATGAATAAAATAAATGTGTCATCATTGTTTAAAAAATTTGACGCATACAATTTTTTTGCAAATGTCCAATATTTTTTTAAATTGAGTAATATTAAATTGAAAAATTTGTAATGAAAGAAAAATTTTTTTTAGTAAATTAATATTAAAATTAAAAATTTAAATGAACAAAAAATATTTCATAAGGGTATTGTGTTATATTAAAGTTTATTTTTTTATACAATATCGATACAAAAGAAATTGAGGTAATTCAGTTGAGAATAATATACATGAAATTAAACAAAAAAATATAAACTATTTGTATATATTTTATGAATTACAAAAAAACAAAAAATTGTTAATATTATTATTCCGGATCTGATTCTTCAATTGTAAAACTATCATCCAATTCGGAAGATTCATCATCAATTTCGTCATAAACCACTTCGACTTTCAAAGGCGTTTGGTCTCCCAACAAATCCAATTGGTTTTAAATAATTATCAAAAAACCAACCGCAATTTTCAGACTGCAGCTTTACACAATCAGGCTCAGTTGCATTGAGCCACATGGAATTTACATAAATTGTATGCAAATTTTTTTGTTGCAGTGACATCCAGCATGGTGGTATGGGGTTCGAGTCAAAGCATTTAATTTTTTGAAATTAATTGAATGAAATTATTATTTTTAAAAGTTTTAAATATTATTTAAAAATATGTAAATAAAAACGTAGTTATAAAGATATAAGAATAGTCATATTATTAACAAATGTTTAAAAAAAAGATATGATTAACAAAATGTTTTTCAACAATACTGAATTATTGCTTCGGGAGACAAGTCGATTTTCTTAAAAAAAAAAAACGTCTCAGAAATATTTTGGAGTATATTGTCAGTTGCTCCAACACAACGCCTGCCGTTTACTAACCGCACAGAGCAAGCGCACTCTCTGTCATACGTCGCAAGAGGCGGGCCCAGTTGCTATGCCCCGTCCTTTTCTATCGCATTGGACAGTACGCATAGACCCTCTCTCTCTCTCGCACAATTTCAAACGACGGACGTAGTGTGAGCAGCTGTCATTCTGCGTCCCCCTTTATCGCACTGAATAGAATGGGTCTCTCTCTCGCACGCTTCGATTTAAAAATTTTAAACCCTTGCAACCCTGACTCTTGAGCGGTTTTTTGCAAGCAACCTTATACTATCGTTTTGCGAAAAAAATAAGCTTTATTTTGACATATAATTTATTTATTAGTTACTCGATCGGTGAAGGTATCACTTTCAATTCACTTATTTAAACTTGGCAACTGTATAGCCTTGAACAGAAAAAGGTAAGCAACCCTATGTTTGCGTCTTCTATAGGGTTTGCACTTTCAATTAGTGTTAATTTTTTTGGTTACGAGATCGGTGAAAGTATTTAAAAAAATTAAATATTGAATTTTTAATTAAAAATATCCTTGAACAAATTTATTTAGGCAACTCGTCTACGTTACTTTTGTTAACATATTTTATTTCATAAAAAATACATTTTATTCGGTTACTCGATCGGTGCTCAACGACATCAATAACGGATCCTGTACTACTATAAAGGTTTATGCAGTTACAACTACAATATTTAGAAAGTGTTTTTTAAAAGTTGCTTGCAAGATGTTTGGCAACCCCGTTGTCCATAAGAACACACACTGTAGTCTCAACGTGAGACGATCAATAGACCGGGTGATAATGCAACTTTTATTTTGTGTTCTACATTGTTTTACATTAGTCGAGGAGACGACGACACCAAATTTACGTGTTTTAAATTAATGCAGCCTTAACTAACCTTTTTAATTCCGTAGACAGAAATGTTTATTTTCGAAAATTGATTTAAATTTCGAAATTTATACATCGTAAGCATTTCTGGGCTGAGGAAGTGGAAAAATTATAATTTAAATTATAGATACGGAAAATATTAAACCTTATGCGTTAATTTTTTCTATGATAAAGAATTGTTGAACAGTTAGTTTAATTTTTAAATTTTATTACAGTTTGAAAACCTGGAATCGCCGTAATTTTACGCGTATACGTTCGACTACATGAAATTGTGCACTAATAATGACCCATTTAGCAAGGCCGCGGTTGGCCCTGATAATAACAATCAATAATAATAGGTTTATGAATAAAAGCTTTTTTAAAACATGTAAATCACAAATCTTATATAAACTCTACAAATAACAAATTAAGAATTACTTTCATTAATGGAATCATAAGAAACTTTATAATAAAACTTACGTTCCCCAGTGTCATTGACCTTGTACACGCAAAACTTTTATACGCAAGCTTTATTAGTATAGTAATTCAAAATGCGATGTTGCCGCTGTGGATAATCCTGGAAGATCTGAGGTGATCCACCATTCAACACCTTTTTCAAAAAATGTTTGTTTTTTATTCCCGCTATTTATGTTTACGTTTATAATCTAACGTGCTGAATTCCAATCTGGTAATAGAATTTTGCTCTGACGTCAAATTGTTGTGAAAATGAAGCAAGATATTCGAAAGCGTGATGATTATTACTTTTATTAAACATATTAAAAACATTGAATACTTTCACACGTACTGTTTCAGCGATACGATGATATACGAAATAAAAATTCCTAAAGGCAGACACTTAATCGTGTTTAGGAATTTTTCGGGTGGAGGGGGAGGGCTAATTTTCGGGTTTTTTACGGGAAACCACAGTTTCGTTTTCGCTTAGCTACTGTAACTAAGTATACATAAATGACCTAAATATTAAAAAAATTGGTGGGGGGAGGCAGGAGTCCCCCCCCATAAATACACCACTATAAATTACAGTTAATTAGTTATACAGCTTATAAGAAAGGTAGTATGTATCAAAACTGAATTATTATAATAATAATAATAATTGCTACAACCCATAACCTGGAAACCAGGCCCCAGAAGCTATAAGTTTGTGCGAGAGGGAGGGGGCGATTATTATTACATAGGCCCTACGTGCCTCTGCAGCCAACTTACAGTTGGAACAGCGCAAATCCCACATTTGTGTCACAGCTAAGGAAAACTGCAGAAAACCTTAACCAGATCTGCTAATAATACTCTTATAAATTACATCAGAATTTTAAGAAGTACATACGTCAAAAGAATCTATTTTCGTATGCCATACAAATTAAATATCAATTTTTTTTACATTCATTTTACATGCCATTGTGATGTACAAAGATCATCAATAATGTACAACTGTGTCTTAAAGTATAAAGCACCTAATTATTTCTTAATATTTGTGGGTATATCTCTGAAATTAATAAACCTATGTAAGTGGTTCATCTTATAGAGCATAATCTTAGCTTAAAGATGAATTGGGTGCGAAGTCCATAGATTAAATATAATGACTGTTATGCCGTAAAAACAGAACAAATAAACTTTTTTTAAAGCTCTGTCGTGTAATGTGAAAAGATCTGCAGATCTCTTTCTTACACTAATTGAGAAGGAGAAATTATCAATTTTCTAAGAACTCATAAGTTAGGTATGGGGAAGATTCTTTCTTAACCATACAAGTCATAGAAGTAATACCCATTTCTATAAATAAAATAAATTTTTCATTAGATATGATTTAAGATTTTTTAAATTTTAAAACTGCATAACTCAACAAATCAATTTTTTTTAAATGCTCATAGTAAGATAGTTTTCTATAAACTTGAATAATAAGATTGCATGAACGTCACAATATTTACAGCGGTTGTAGAAATAAAAGTGTATGATATGTGTTGCTCCACTCGTCTCTGCTTAATTTTGCAAACTCCCCTACTTACAAAATAAAAAGCTACTTTTAATACTTGTAACATAAATAACTATTCTTCACTAAAGTAAAACAAGCACTTACTTAGAATGAAAGTGAAGGAAAACAAGTTTACATATTGCTGTGGAAAGTTTATAATAATGGCTATGAGGCCTAAAATGAGGATCAGCTAAGATGCCAAATATACCAAAAATTTTGTAAAATCGACGTAGTTGCAGTCCAAGGACTGATCATGTACAGTGGATTAAAAAAAACGACTCTTGTATTAAATATGTTATTAATATTAATTAATTTCAAATACTATCAATTTTAACAATGATTAATCGTTAAGAGTGCTTTTTCACATAATATACAAACGTCGGGAAATATATGAAGTATGTAATATTTTAATTCGTAATTTATTTTCATAATTTAAGTACATGTGGAACAAAAATCATTTCTTGTTTTTTTAATTCGATTCGACTGTCCAAAAAATCACATGTTATTGAAGAACATGGTCTCACGGTTCTGTTTTATTATGTATTGATATAGGTATATGCTTTTGTTATTAAACTAATAATAAAATTAATTTAGAACAAAATATATTAATTCTTTATACGTTAAGCCACGTAGTTACCGAACAACCCTCGTATCAGATCTTGTTATCAGTAGTAGTTATTTGAAACAATTATCATCTATCTAGCTGATGGTAAACATTGTAAAATAATGTAAATTAATATAAATAAATAAATGATTTTGATGTTAAAACGACTTAAATGTATTAGGAATGATGATAGAAAAACTTTTTATGAGTCACATTTATGTAGTATAAATTATATGATCGTTGTGCCTCAAAAAACTGCTATAATTCTGACGTTATTGCACATAGCGGTTCTTGTTTTTCTATAATTACTGGAAAAATATAGAATTATCACATATGGAATTACAAGAGTAAATTTCTAATAGCTTCTCGATCCTTTTGCAATGTAAAATTATATTCAACCTAAATGTCACATAGCGGTTTTGGAGACGCAATATAAATTAATGTGTTAAATATTAATGTTACTTTTTTTTCTTTATAGGTATTGGAGTGTTCATAGTTGCACTTTGTTTTTTAACAAGATCTGGTGGATGGTGCTGTCAATTGTTTGAACCTCACCGCACACCTCAAGTATCCGTCAAGGAATCTCAAGAGCCATCAGCTTCACGTCGTCCTCCCCGCTATTAATACTCCACTTTTTCTATTTAAATATATTACACAATATATACACAACAATATATTTTACATCTTTATTTAGTTACTAAATTCAGTGTTTCTATTTGCTTTATTAAATCCATATGCTTAAATTCTTCAGGTCTTTTTGTGAATTGCTCCAATAGCTTTATTCTTTCTGCATCTTCTGCACAACCATAATACAGCTGCAGTTGATTTGCTAAACACTGTGCTTCTTGAACATTGAGGATATTTTTATCAAATTCGCCTCGCATTAAAACTATTCCTTTGTCATCTTTGAATTCTGTATAATGAATTATAGTCAAACATTCAGGTGCGTTCTCCTTGTGAACCTTAAAATAGAAATAATGTCAGAATTCAAATCTACTTTAAGACTTTAAAGTTTTTTATATGTAGGATAAGACATACTAGGACAGAAAAGAATATAATATTTGATGTGTCAAGATGGTGATTGGTATGTAATTAGTAAAATAACTATACAGAATGTATAATTCTTTTTTACACAATCAATTCATTTAACACGTTAATACTGTTTCTACAACAGTATTGCTTTTACTGGTTGCTATGGTTGGCACAACGGTAAGAGGTGTACTTATACATAATGAAATAGTAAAAAATAAAGCCACAACAGGTTTTTGAAAAAATTAAAAAGAAACCACATAAATCCAATCCCCTTAAACACAATTATTTAGTAAAAATAAGTAAATTCATTTTTAATTTTTTATTCTGATAATGCAAAACATACTAAAACAATCATGAAGGTTAGTCAGTTACAGAAGAAATTGAAATCTGAGCTAAGCAAATCTATTAATTCTATTCTACATTGGAAGACCCTGGTGCAAGAAGGGGATGTGCAAAATTTGAAAACATTAGATAATTGCAGAAGTTTTAAAATATGCTCTCCTTGTCTGGTGCCCTATGAAATATCTTCGGATAATACAAATTGAGCTATAAGAGGAAAATGCTTATCTAATGCTAAAGATTGCTGCAATAATGGGATATGATATACACTTATACCATTTTTGCACCACATACTTTGTTGTCACTGGTAAGAGTATGCACATTATATCCCCTTCCTGCAATCTTGTTTATTTGCGCAATTTCTGTATTGTATTATCTAATCAACTCAGTATTCTATACAAAAAAGCATTGTCTTATTTATTCCCTTCTGCAACTAACATAAATTTCATAAAAGGTGACCCTTTTTTTGACATGGAATGACTTCCATGTCAAATCAAAACACTGATTTTATCTCACCCACTCAGATTTTGACAAGATTTGGTGGTAGCCTTCATATAGATTAAGAAAAATACAAGATTTTATTAAATTATATTAACCTGTTTTGGAAGATTTCACAATGATCTAGGACAGCAAGGCTAATATGAAGCTATTCTTTCTTTTCCAGTGTAAACACATAGGATAAAATAATAAAAAATAGCATCACATTAGCCTTGCTGTCCTAGATCATTAAGAAACCAATTATTAATAGTACAGCAAATTTCGAATAAATCAGGGACAAGTCTTGAGGGTGATGTTTTTAACAACGTGTGAACCAGGTTTTAAATTATATTTTCATAGTTAACTACATTAAATTTATTAAACCTCAAGGAAAATATAAAACAGCATTTACACTATGGAGTACTGACTGTCCTAAACTTATTTAAATCAGCTGTACATTTCCAAAAAAAATAGTAAAAATTAGTGATGGGAACTTGGGTGTCGAGTGTCGTGATACTGTTCGTGGTCGTGACACTTGAAGTGTCGCGACACTTCGTGTCGAACAGTATCGCTCTTATTAGAGTGTAATTCGAAGTTGCTTGATCATTCTTACAAAGAAATTAAAGGCAGATTTGTTGAACTGGCCAACAATCATTGAATAAGACGTACATATAAAACTATTTTGTTGTAGATTTTTTAGTTAAAATTATAAATTCATGAATTATTTGCAAAACATTAATTTAAAAGCCGAAACCTGAAAAGTTGACGCAACGCCTCCGTGGTTCGATGGCAAACCGTGGCTTGCTAAACTATAAGGGCTGGTGGAATGCACGATCAAACCCCGTTACAAGCATAACTTTTTTTTAAATTTTATTTGTTATTATTCTTTTATTCGAAAAACGTACAAGAAATAATACATTACAAATAAAAAATAAAGATACCCAATTAATAAGACATTGTCTTATTAATTGGGTATCTTTATTTTTTATTTGTAATGTATTATTTCTTGTACGTTTTTCGAATAAAAGAATAATAACAAATTATTTAAATTGTTTTGCAACTATTAATCTCACCGACTTTTATTCGAGAACGAACTATTTGGCATATTTCAGATTTCCCATACTAATTTTCTATAGCAAATGTTAGAACGAATGCGGTGTATAAATAATTTAATGTCTTTTAATGTACTTAATGCATAAATATATAACCATAACAGAATTGACTCATAAACCTAATTGTTTTTTAATCCCTAGTTTATGATTTACGTATTAGCTATGAATCTTGACTGCTCGTTTCAATTATATTATATGAACTAGCGCATGCATGATGTGTAAATGCGAAGTATCGTTAAAGAGTCGTGAAGGAGTCGACACTTCACACGGCTAATGGTTTCGATTCGCAAGTGTCGTGATACGCGGGTGGTATCGCGAACCCAACACTAGTAAAAATCGCTTGTCTGATACACCTTGTATTTGCCACAGCTTCTCTCCTAGTTAAGCTAGAAAGGTGGGAGAGGTGTCGTTTACTACTGGTTGTCATATGCAACAGTAATGTAGCCATTACAAACTTCTAATTGGAGTTTGTCCAGAGATCTTGAAACAACCACTTTTGATGATACATGATACATCAGACAAAGCATCTTGACGGTTATTTCTGAAGTGCTCGGATCTATAGGTACAAATGAGTGATATTGTTGAGTTCCTTTGATGGTTATCCATCACTTTACTGAATCAATGTTTTAAAAATGTTTCAGATAGACCATAATCCTCTTGTGTGTTAAAAGCAAAATTAATAGAGCTAATATTTGCCACTGCCTATTCATAAAGCTGAGGCGCAGTCAGAACTTGAGTTTCGTAAGGTCACTGCAAGCTTGTTCTTGCTGTAAGCCGCTTAACCGTGCCAACTCCATCGCAAGGTCTTTTTCTATGAACTATGGCTGAAAAGTGTCATTCGGCTTCAATATCACAGATTGGAGAAGTTTTTTTTGTTCTTCTATTGTTCCACCTAACCTAACCATCAGAAAAATAAAAGATCTTTTTGGGAGGTGGCTGAAATTTTGCTGACAAAGAATTATTAAGTTTTTTTTTTTAAGGCGTAGACAGCAACTGTGTGCACTACAAACAGTCTGAAATCACAACATAATTCAAGTGTTCAACCTTATTATCTCCTTTGTAATAAGTAACAAAAGGGTGAACTGCTGCTGTGAGTCCAATGAAAACTTTGGGCTTCACTCAATGAACTATGAATGTCTAAAAATAGATTTTCAAACATGTAAGTGAATTGCTGTGTTATTTATTTGATTTTCCTTGATATAACAATATACAGTATTGGAAAAACTTCGTGTAGGGATTGAGTTTTCATGTGTGAGCAAAGGAAAAATAGCGAATAGCAATACATTTAAAAAGATAAATATGGCAAACTTGCCAAGCCTTAAAATATATAGTAACTTTTTATAAGGTTGGTGTTATAGCTAAGAATTTTTAAATATAATTCACGTTTGTTATTTTGACACAATAATTTAAATGGTTTATTTTATTAAATAGTTAAGTTTATTCTAATTTTTAAAATAATTATTCATTTTCTGTAGTGCAATTTCATATTGTTCCCTGGTCCATTGGTTGCAGCTTTGATGTCATGTTTGGTGGGAGAAAAACAACACGAATTCAATTAAGCTGCTTAAAGTCTGTTTGCCAAGACCTGTCGCACGACGTAAATTTACTTAAAGTTAGGTAACCCTTGAAGCTTCATTTACGATGATGTGCATTTGCGTACCATGTGTGCTTAACTCGCTTTTACGGTTGCAGCGTAATATGGAATGGAAAGTGATTGCATTATACGTGTTTCCGCATTTATGTAAAGTAGTTTAAGCGTTAATGAGACCACATGCACGCCGACCAATAGCATCGCTTATAGTTTGTTTAGTGCTAACTTCAAGCGTATTTACGCTTTCGACAGGTCTCGGCAAACAGACCTTAGTAATTCTTGATTGCGGCATGTTTAACGTTTGTTATCTCCACCTATTTCTTTTGGTCATCTAATACTTGTGTAGTAATACTTGTCAGCAAGGTTGTTTGTCTCCGTGTTATTTTTGCATTTTAGCGACGGTACAACGGCGGTTCTTTTGTGATTCATCCGGGGATAGTAGTGTAGTACAGCCTTGGTAGTGTAATGTCTGGCGTGCCGGACTTTCACCCAAGCGGCCCGGGTTCGACTCCCGGCGCTGGCAGATCTGGTTAAGGTTTTCTGCAGTTTCCCTTAGCTGTAACACAAATGTGGGATTTGCGCTGTTCCATCTATAATTCGGCTGCAGCCGCACATTGGGCCTACATAATAATAATAATCGCCCCCTCCCTCCCGCACAAGCTTATAGCTTCTGGGGCCTTGGTTAAGGTTATGGGTTGTAGTAATTATTATTATTATATTATTATTATTATATAAACACCTGTGGTACTAGTCATTATCAAACATTAAGAGGAATGCTAAAATTAGAATGACGCACAAATAAATACAAAATATGGGAAAATATACTTAAAAACAAAAATTCGAGTTAAGGAAAATTTGGATTCAAAACTCCCAACTTCCATTTCGAGCTTTAGAAAAATTCGACTTCAAGAAATTCGATATAAAATTTTTTTTATCGAAGTTCATATTTTTTTATTTAATTTTATCTCATACAACCCATATTATGTTTTATATCATTGAAAAGGCTTTAAAAAGATGGCTTAACTAGGAAAGAAACTGTGGCAAATACAAAGTGTGTCAGACAAGCGATTTCGCAGCTTTTTTTTGGAAATGTAGATAGCCATATTTTCAAGACGGATTGATATAATTTAATAACATTTTTTGCCCAATCGGGCATTTTGCTTCATTTACAAGCTCTGCTATCAGGGAGGTAAGTTCAACTTACCGCCCAAGGCTCGGTAATAAAGTACCTCGTCATTTAAGTCGAAAAACATTCACTATCATTCTAAGATTCGTCCGGATTGAGATAAAAATTGTTTTTGTTTATTCAACTCCATAACAACCAGGCACATTATCCGACTGAAAATTCACATTTTCAGTGTGATGTGTTTAATGTTTACTCTACATATTTAAAATTCACTCATAGATCCGATTGGGCAAAAAATAGTGTAAGCATTATGGGCGTTAGTTAATCTTTACCAATCGAAGCTAATAGTGTGGAGACCGATGTGTAGCGGAGGTCTCCATATTAGCCGAGACCTACCGCCCTTAATACTTAAATAACTATTGTATTTGTCTTAGTCTATATGAAGGCTACTTATGTGCCAAATTCTAACCAAATCTAAAAGGGTAAGGTAAAATTTTAATTTAAAGATTTGGCACGGAATGACCCAAAGATAAACAAAAAACGTAGTAACATATCCTGTTCTTGCACTATGAATGAATTCTAGGCCCTAATTATAATGTTAGTACAAATATTTCACTCTAAGTCAGACATAAACAATTGACTTTTTCATCTAAGTACGATGGTAACACTAAATAAAAATTATTCTATGACGCCGTTGAAAATTTAATTTGTTTTTTGTTTTTGGTTCTAGTGGTTTCGTGTGTACATGCAATCTTGAATTTTGGTAAATTAAAGCGGTAAGTAAGTTGTCTTTTAAGAAATACCTTCAACCATTTTTAAGAAAAATTTTGTATTATTTTCTGTTTTTGAAGAACTGGTTCCCTAAATTATGATCACATATTTTTGATACCACTATTTTTGGTGATGAAGGGTGCTGAAATTTTGATAACTAAATTTGAATCTCAGAGTTTTTATCCCAAAATTGATCAAAAAAAAAGAAAATCAGGAATGTAACTGCCCAAGAGAGGTTGAAATCCTTAGCTTTGTCATATGAACAGACTCCTAAGGCGTAATGGAGTATCACAAAATACTAAGGGAGTACTAATGGAATTTGGGGAATACCAACAAGCACATTTTAAATTGTTTGTTTCACATGTTTACATGTTGCTGCACATTTGTTTAGTTCGATTAGTTAGGTTTGGTTATTCTCAATGTATGATAAACACTATTTAAAAAGTAAATGAGTGGCTGAAATTATGCAATATCAAAAACACCAGTAATCTTTTACAAAGTTAACTCTTAATAGATTATAATCTGGATGAGGCATTTGCTTTCCAATTGTGTAGTTAAGAACACAATTTGGTGTAGCTGTATGTATAGAGTATCAATGAGCGATTCACGACTTGTAATTTTATATGCATGACCGCATGAGATTGTACATTGAACTCAAGCATCATCAGCAAGGTCACACTCAGCCTCGACTATGATTTATAGAAAAATGCAAACTTTGGAATGAAGTAATTGCCTAAGATCTAAAGAACTAGGCACCACTTAAATGGAAATCTAAGGACCAGTCGATTTTGTTGATTTTTATACCATTGGATAGATAATGAAAAAACGAAAAATTCATATCATTGGCTCAATACGGAGAAATTCATAGGAAAGCCGCAATTCGGGATTTTAGGGCAACATAATTCCCATATAAAATGCAATGTTGTCAATCAATTCGTCTCAACAATAGAATCTGATACTAACCCTGTGAGTGGCTCTAAAACTTTTTTAAATTTTGAACGAAACAATATAAGGTTTTAGTAAGTTTTGTTTTCTCAAGTTGCACATACTTAAAAATTTCAAAATTTGATTGACATTGATTTGACAATTTATTCTAACCTTTTTGGAATAAATATTCAAAAATAAATAGACTTTCTTGAAGTAAGTGCTCATGAAAGAAATCGAATAAAGCCTAAATAGAAGTCAGGTAGGTTACTTGTACAAACATGCAGTTTTTGTAATTGTCTATTGTAAAAAGTAGATTTTAAACTACAATTTGTGTATTTTCTTTTTAGCTTTTGTATTAAGGTAGAAAGTCACCCAAACCTTACAACTAAAGAATTACATAATTTAAGTATGATTTGGTAAATTCAATGTTGCTCTTTGGATTGATACCCGAAAAACGGCATTTCACCACGTATGTACCGAGAAAATAATTGACGAAGTTGCAATCAAATACATTGATATATATGGGTTTACACAGTATGCCCAAGAACAACTTGAAAAATTTATATTTAAACAACTCACCATGTACATGAAAAACTAAGTAACAATAGTTTAGAAATTGTATTTTATATTGACGTTGAAAAAACTGCAGTTTACCTCTTAGTTATTGAGATATTTCGATTATAAACTTGTATTCCAACTGTAACCGGAAACTGATGACTGAACTCACTGCACATGCAAAACCCTATTATATGATCTGGCACCGTTGCTTCGCGCGGAAATTCAAATTTGATATGTTAGATGAATGTATGTTGGTATTTTTTATATTACTTGAAAATAATGATATACGTAAATAAATTAAATAGATGAAATCAAATATAATAAATAAAATTGAATGAAATAAAATGAAAATTGTATTAACATTGATTTTCTCATTACTTGTACTTGATCCCAGACGTGGTTCGGCGATGTGGTCGTGGAGTACTGAGTGCGTGCTCTATAATAAAGAGACACTTTGAGTGGACAAATCAGTCTAATTTTTGATTAATAATAAGTCAATAAATATGAAGTTCATTAGTAACCGTTTATATGTGTATAAAAAGGATCGAAGTTCTTTACTGCAATATTGAAAAACAGTGATAAACTTACAACAGCCTTTTTATTGTTAGTTCCCGCTCTTGAAGCAAAGCTTTTTCGCTACTTGACTTCCCTATAATATCCCCTGCTTGCTTCAACGTTGTTTTGCTCACAGCAGGCATGTCAAGTGATGTGAGAATCGCGTTGATTTGACTTGCCCCAATACCGGCATCGATCATCGTTGAAGATCAATTTTTGATTAATTAATGTTATACACACAAAAATGATAATGATAATAGGAAATAGTATTAAGAATCTTCTACCTGCTGCAAGTTTTATATTCAAAACATAACGTTTTGTAAAATCATCATTGGGGGAGTATGTTTCTGATGTGTGAACGTATTTGACAAGTTGGCAAGAAGGACAGCGAATCGACCAAATTGAAGCTATACCACACACTTGTTCTTTTATGATGTCAACAAAAAATTTTTTGGTCACAATCATACTCATAACACAGCATATATCTATTTAAGGTGCAGCAGTCAAAATTTTTTACCAAACTCTAACCTCACTTTGGTTTTACGTCAAATACTGATTGTACATTGAGTTGCCAAATCTTACGCATCAATGTATAACTACGTTAGTAAAGCGAACAACGATGTTATCATTATTAATTCGTTTTCTGATATAAAATGACAATTTTTGCGTGCTAAACAACAAATAAAATTTTTTTTAATTTTCTATAATGTTCATATGTGAATTATAATTTGTTGATTTTATTCATATACAGCACCTAGCTTGACTTTAGATTTGGGTGACTTTCTACCTTAAGCAGAATGTAACTGAATTTAAATCAATTGAAGATATAAAAATATTGCATACTAAACGGTATTTGCGAATAATAATATTACAACTATTTTAGAAACCAATGATTTAAAAAAACCATTTTTCTGCTAATAGCATTATTGTCAATATTATTGAATTGTATGCTAGTAGTGCTGTTGAAAATCGACAATATCCATTTTTAACTCATTCTATTTAATACAAGTTTTGTGAGATGCAGTGTTACGTTTGTGAATGAGAAGGACGTCCAAAAGAATTTCAACGTTTCAGTAATTTCGATATTTATCTAGAATATCAACAATTTACAACCAAACATCGGTTAAACAATGGATTACAACCCAGAGATATGGACAGAAATGATGACGTTTTATTATTAATGAAATTGCCACACACTTATAGTGCAAACCATTGATGTGGATGTAGGTGATGAAGACAATCTCAAATTCAACTGCATAGTTCAAAGACGAAATAAATATTTTATATACAATAGGCAAAAATTACACCGAAAGCGCTCTTTGAAGTAAGATTAGAAGTTTACTCTTACAAGGGGATCTTCATTCCCAGAAATGGGTTCTGCTGCGAAGAACATTTTGATGAAAATGACATGTTCCCCAAAATATCGTCGATCAATTCAGCACATCTTATTGCTTTCACAAGGGCTACCAGTTGCTGAAACCTGTATTAGTCATCGCACCTGATGGATATACTTTAGACGTTCACAGACTGTATTTTTCTGATTATAAAAATAACGATGCAGCTTTACTAAGAACACCACATGAGAATAGAAGACGATGTGAAGATACAGAACGGCTATGTAACTAATTGGTTACATAATGATGATATAATAATAGTTAATACAAAAGCTAAAATGAAAAAAATAACATACACAAATACTTAGTTTAAAAACAACTTTTTACAAGACAAAAAAACTGCATATTTGTATAAGTAAATGTCTATTATTAAGGGCGAGTTGTATAAATGTGGTTTAACTTTAAACTTGGCTCAGTTGCTGCAGTAACGATTGTCAGAACAATCGTTGTGTAGGATATTGATCCTGGTTTAAAGTTAAGCTGTGTTTATACAACCCGCCCTAATCCATAAACTTTATCTTCGGCATGCAAAGCTGTAAATCTTTTACCATCATTTTTAATTTTGGAAGAATTTGCTTCTAAATCTGGTATGTAGCCACGTTCAATGTTGGCTACCATTTTAATGTATCCCACTTTCATCTAAATGTGTAAAAAATTATTGTTTCATTACTTAATAAATACTGTACCTAAATAGTTTTTAAAATTTTATTTTGGTTTTAATATGTGGTTGTTCTAAAAAGAGTAACTGTTAATACAATCTGCTTACATTTGGGTATTTTATAGAACGATACAACGTAGTTCTTCCCATTTGAGAATCTAAATCTTGTTTATAGCATAAGGAAATAAATCATTTGAATAAGTAAAGTGTGGTTTCTTCAGTTTTTCCTTGATAACTCTTCATTTAAGAAGCGTAGATATCCATTAGAATAAAACTATATGTACATGTACAGCTATATTACATGAAATCAGTACTTACTGAAAATATGTTTGCAGGTTCAGGAAAATTAGAAGTTTCTTTTTGTTTTTTGATGTAATATTTAAAATTGCCTCTTATTCCTGCCCCAATAAAATTATTATTCGATATTTTTCATGTGCATTTATTTCAAGAAACCGTATTTGTTTTCGAGTATTTATTCCAAGAAGGTTAAAATAAATTGTCAAACCAATGTCAATCAAATTTTGAAATTTGTAAGTATGTGCAACTTGAGAAAACAAAACTTACTAAAACCTTATATTGTTTCGTTCAAAATTTTAAAAAGTTTTAGAGCCACTGACATGGTTAGTATCAGATTATATTGTTGAGACCAATTGATTGACAGCAATGCATTTTATATGGGAATTATGTTGCCCTAAAATCCCGAATTGCGGCTTTCCTATGAATTTCTCCGTATTGAGCCAATGATATGAATTTTTCGTTTTTTCATTATCTATCCAATGGTATAAAAATCAACAAAATCGACTGGTCCTTAGATTTCCATTTAAGTGGTGCCTAGTCCTTTACGTGATTTTTCACAATTTTTATTAGACAAATACCTGGTAATTTAACAAAGGAGTAAAATGAACTGTATTTCTATAAAACTGGCACACTACAAATTCATATCCTTGACTACGTGGAATAGGAAATAAAAATGTAGGATACTCTTTTGCTCTTGCATTGATTTCATTAAAAATTTCTGCTGGGATTGTTGCAGCAATAACATCTTTTGTCATATGATATTCCTCCCAGATCTTTTTTATTTCATCTACCCCTTTATCTTTAATTAGTTCAAGTTTCATTATTTTATTTAAAGATCGATCATTCGCGTCTGCTTCAGAAATTACTTTCTTCTTGGGTTCCAATAATGAAGAGTATTGCCTAAAAAGGTATACCTATTTGAATATTATACTTAAAAGGTTTAATTTCAAATAAAATACATACATACCTAGCATTTAAAGCTTCGCCAAATTTTTGTTTTGTTTTTTCTTCTTTACTGGCTTCAACACGCGAAAGAAATTCTTCTGGAGATATTTGCTGTAAAGTTGCAATTTTCTGTGCATATTTCTCATAATAAGGATTAGTTTTAAGCTCTTCAGCAGCCTTTTCCACTTTGTTTCGTAATTCTGGTGTCGTCATTATTGTTCTTTGTAAAATACACACTGTTCTGATTGTGTTTCTGTTAAAGAGTAATTTAGCTATTCCCATACTAATATCTGTTATTTAGTAATATCATAAAATAATACTTGAATGTACGTATTCTCACACATACCTATTAATAATAATATTTACCCACAAAAGATAGGAAAAACTAGGTTAGGTTTAGCTTAGAGTAGTTTTAACATGCAGCGACGTTGTCAGAGTTCGGGTTTCTCTTACAACTTGAAGATTCTTTCCAGGACTGGGATCATCATGAGCTGCGTTCGGTTTTACGTTTCAAGAGCAGAGTAAAAAGAGTAGATCATTAAGCCACGTGACCAACGAGTATATCCAGTGCAAAATATTGTCTAGAACGATATAGAGCACAGAAAATATCAAGTATAGAAGTCATGAATAGCGTTAAAGAACGACTGCTGTCGTCGCAGGAAGTGATGATGACGACGTTGATAATAAAATTCTAAATTCTAGCGAAGAAATAGTACGATCAATGAATGATAGATAACTCAAAATTCATTTTTAAATTTCCATATAATAACTATAAAGAATTATAATTAGGTACAAATATTAATCTACTTTTAATATTGTGTTGCTTTTGTATATGCTGAGTTATTTCGTTTTTATCAAAACTTTGAGGTTTTCATTCTGAACATTAGTCCCGAATTACCACATAAATCATCTTGGCAAGTACCGACATTCTAGAGTAAACCTGACACCAACTTTAAGAAAGAAAAAAATTACTACATTCAGTTGTTATTAAAGTTTTATACAAAGCTGTTTAAAGATTACAATTGCAGAAGTAAATATTATAAATATTATATTAATATCGTTTACTGTCTCCAGCCTTACTTTGTGGAGCTCCATAATCATGAAATATAATCAAATTAAAAGATTAATTCAAGTTTTAATCAAAGTTTGACAAGTTTTATTAGTTTATCTATTAGTTTATAGATAAACTAATAAAACTTGTGAAACTTTGAATTAACCTTTTAATTTGATTATATTTCATTATATTAATATCATGGTTTTTACAGAACACGAACATCTATTATCAAATTAATGTTAAATTGTTAATTTTATTGTGCATGTTTATTATTAAAACTAAGTTTTTATTGTAAGACGGAATGTCAAATCTGGTAACATTCTATGTCGCCAACATCGTTCTGGTGCTTTTGCTCTCTTTTGGGCCTTTTTACTCTAAACGCACTATAAAGTCGTTCGGCTACTGAGGCGCGCCAAAGATTGATCTGTACATAGTTTACTTCTTATTAACTACGCTCCACTTTTTTTACTCCAATACATAATACTAACGATGAACTTATACCTATTAATGACCATATAGCCCCTTTATTTTCAAATAGCAGCGACAACATTTATTTCGGTGCTTGAGCAAAAGCACTACAACGATGTTGGCTACCGGGTTTGACATTCCGTCTTACAATAAACCGTAGGTTCAATAATAAACATGCACACAGATATTTACAATTCAATATTAATTTAATAATGAACATTTATGTTATTACGTAATTGTATTTTTTAAACAACTTTTTATTAAATTTTCGTAACGACTTGCATGTAGTAACTTTTCCTTTATTAAAGTTGGCGTCAGGCTTGCTCCAAGGTGTCGCTACTATTTGATCTAGAGTGGCTATATGAATGGCTTTAAACGAACACTCTGAGATGTAAATTGCTTTTATGGCTTAGAATATAAAATTGTAGGAAGGAACATAATCATCTACCACATGCGACCGGGATGGGGTCTCAATATGGCGGAGTAGGTGTTTCCGGTTTTGTAATGAGTTATTTCCATTGGCGGTTATCCTTGTCTCGAAATGCGCACATAAACTACATAACCTCAATTTTAAAACATAGTATTTTGAAATTACTCTTAGAATACAAATATATTTAATATTTTAAACCAACGAATACTTACTTATGAAATGCAGTTATCTGCTTCGTATTTGTCGGAGTTTGAGAAAAAAGCAGATTTAGATGGTGTCTAATGGCGGCCATTGTGACGTCATATCCGTCGCTTTTAAAGCTCATTGTGCCGGGTAGTTACGCTCCTTCCTACCGTTTTATATTCTAGGCTTTATGGTCATATTTTTGTACCTCGTGTTCGATATGATACGTTTAATAATTTGTGTAATGGTAAAAAACACAGCAATGATTTCCTATTATTGCGGCGCTCTAACTACATTTACTGTTTTTAAATATGTTGAACTTTTATTGAAGCGTTGGCTATAAAAATGCGTGTATATACTGAATCCCCACACGTCAATGCTTGAAACCTTTAGTAGGCATTGGTTACTGTCATCAAATACTTTAATATTATTAATACCGGAAACTCCATATACTTTAACATATGAAAATAGGGGATATTTTTGTGGCTCCATCTTCGCAGATGGGTGTGCAACTAACAAATGGTTTTTCGGCGAGAAACCTTTATCTAATTAAAAAAATAGCAGTATTTCTGTTAAGCAGTGGTTTATTACTGTTTTGATAAAATATATAAACTTTTACAATTTATCTAAACTATTCAATTTTTTATTACAATGTCGATTTTTTAATTACCTTCTAAATATTTTAGAAATGTCAGGTTTATTTGCACACCACACCGCAAGAGGCGCTATTAAATTTTGTCTCCGATTTTTCAAAATAAGTTTCCGGTATTAATAATATTAAAGTATTTGCTGTCATTGAAGAGGACATCACAACCGAACGCAGCTAACTATAAGTTAAACAGAGAGAGAATTTGGCAACACCACAAAGATTTTGTAGTTTTTTTTTTGTAGAGATTCTTTTACGGATGCGGACAAAATACCAATATGACGGTAATATATTTTTAAAAATCTCTATCTAAATTTTCTTAAGTGAACATGAATTAATTATATTATACATTTCTAATTTTATTATATAATGAGCAACTTAGAAAGTAAAGCAATTCACGATAAAGTAAGTTATAAAACTTGTTTTATATTTATAGTTTGTGTATAATAGTAACTTATCATAACCTCTTTTAGTTTAAAGGGGCCACATCAAGTACTCCCAACAATCTTTTAGTTCAGTCAAGAAAACCAATACATCCTGAAGCTGCTACACCGAGTCCTATAGGAAAGACTACTGCTTCAGAAGAAAATATATATGTTACACCTAATGAATGTTATGAAAGCAACCCTCGTAGATTTAACTATAAAAGATGTACTGAAAGTACAGAATCTGAACAGTCGAGTAGCTACATAAATGATACATCACTATCAAATTCGTCAAACTCTAACTGGGAATTTAGTCATGAAAGTGATAGAATTGTCAAACCCCCCATATCTTTAGTTTTAAAGAATAGTGACAGGGATGTTGAAGAAAGCAAACAAGAATTACCAAAACAAACCATTATGATAGGGTTGGGAGTTTTAATCGCGTTTATTTCTGGTATGATTTTTCTGGCGTTTAATTCAGAAGCAACAGATTTATTACTTAATAAAATAACTATTGAGGATCTTCAAAATAATTTTCCTTTACAATCAGAAGAAATGTGGAATGCTTTACAAACTGGGATAGGTGAGGTTAAACAATTAAATAAACCTTCAGTATTTTTATTCTTATACGAAGAGGAAGCTGAAAACACTGTAAACAATATATTATATAATGCATCCACATATGCAGAATGTATTCTTAATGAAAATTGTGAAATTCAACCAATTATATTAACAAGTAGTAGCCTTAATACAGAAAAAGCTATGGCTGATTATGGTCATATTATTAGCAAATACAAGCCTGAATTAGAAAGCAGAACAGTAATGATAGTGAAGAATTTAGATAAGGTTTCTGGGGAAGTCGCACAAGCTTTTCATAGTATGTGTGATGAATATACTCCTCTTGTTAAAAAAACTGTATTTTTCTTCACAATGAAAATTGAAAATTTAAATAATTTGCAAGATAGTAATGTAAATATGGCTGAGGAAACTTTACGAAGTAATTGGAGTAATTTAGACGAGGATATCTTTGAACCATTATTTACTAGAATTTCTAGTATAGTTTTAAGAATTGTACCAGAAAATATGTGAATTCTTGTAAACGTAAATTTTTTATACTGTACTATATTTATTTTTAGAATAAACCTTTGCACTGAGCTAATTTCTTAAAACTAATTTTACTTTTAAGTAATTGGTTAAATTAATCATTCTGGCAATTAACTGCCAGATAAAGCTACAACGACATAATAAGATCGGTCCTTAATAATCTTTCTGCAGAACGCCGCTATTCTGCGACTGTTGCAGAAATCTCCAAAAGATGATTAAGCTTTTAGTAAAAATCTATAAGGTTTGTATTAAATAATGGAAAAAAGATTTATATTTAAAGGATTCCTGTGACCTTGAAAAGGTAAAAATTACAAGTTGAGCATTCTTGAGTTCTGATACCTACTGCTGAAAGCACGCAGCACCATCACAAATGGAATAACTTTGCCATTTGTGATAACTTGTATTTCTGTAATATAGTAGGTATTTAGTTTTGGAATATATCTCTTATTAAAAAAATAAAATAACTGCTATTTACAATTTTTTGTGTTAATTTGTTTTATCTCGTCAGCTTTAAATAGCGAGATATGTCTAAGTATTTGCAACGGCGGATTCTAACCTCATACTGACAAACCATCTAAATTGAGAGTTACTTACCTGCATATTGAATTCTTGCCAATAAAACCTCAGCACTACAGGTCCATCACTACATTGGAAAGGGGTAAAGTACACACATACTATGCTATAACGTAAATGGCTACTTTTTAGATTTTTCACATACCTATTAAACAAAATTAAGAAATTAATGAAAAAAGCAATTTTATTCTGATTCATCATTAATCTTTATTTTCTTTGTGCTATCGTGTGCTGACTGTCTCTGATTTCGCGATTTTACTGGCAGTCTTGTGCAATATTTTCTTTATATATTTGAACATTTATAAATAAATATTAAATCTGAACATGCCACTTTGGAGGTTTAAAATTTCAAAAACAGTTACATACACAGTACACATTAACAATTACATTTTACAGAATCAACTATGTACAATACAATGGTTTTCGTTCGTTTGACTTCCTCGCCACATCCACAGTGCCGCAAGGTTCAAACCTCGGACCGCTGATGTTTGTTGTTTTTTTTTAAACGACCTCTTACTGAGCCTATCTTGTCATGTTCTCATAGGCTGATGATGTTAAGATCTTCGACCGTATAGAATCTCCCAAACACTCTGCAAAAATACAGAAGGACCTGATACTCTTGCATCTTGGTGTTTGAATTTCAAACTTAGTTTAAATGTTAAAAAGTAATTTAGTCTCACCTTTACATGTAAAGATCAAGCTATTGTCTCTCATTACCACCTAACAGGAACGTTGCTGCAACGGTCTCTCAAATAAAAGATCTTGGAGTTTGGTTTGAATCAAGACTAACATTTCAGAAACACTGAAGAAATCTACTCTTCTGCGTCCTGTATGCTAGGTTTTAGAAAGAAAAGTTTTTAAATATCGTACGTTCAAGCAAACGGGCTTTTTCCAGCTAGAAATACAAGCTACTATATCTTATTAGAAGAACAAAACTTCGAATCACTCCAAAACAGAAGAGAGAAACGCTGTGCTGAATTCTTGGCAAAACTGGTTAACAACAAGATTCATTCCCCCGAACTATTGAGTCAGATTCCTTCCATGTGCCTATAATGAATGCAAGATTTGCAAATACGTTTAAAGATACTGCAGTGAGGACTAATGTCAAACTCAGAGCTCCAATTTCTCAAATGGTTAAAAATGCCAACCGACTATACACTGACATCTTTGTAAAATAGTACAATAGTTTCATTTGTTTTTTTTAGATCATTTCGGCATGTTGTTGATTCCATTATTAAGAATTCTCACGTTATATTTACATACATATACATAAGTATATTTAAAATACATTTTGTTATCTGTCATTTTATATATTCATATTGTTATTGTTCTTTATTTTGTATTAAATATTAGTGTTACATTTACTTATCTTATATCTACTATTTGATTACTGTTTTGTCCTATAATTGGATTTATCTGTTGGGCAATAAATTATTATTATTATTTTTACAGTGTAAAAACAAAATACACCTCAATACAAAAGACAGAACAAACATTCTTAAATGTCCTGAATACATATTCTTGCTTTCAGTTTGTAAGTTAAGTTTCAATAGGTAAAGAAAAGATTTACATATAGATCATTAATCTGTAACTGCCTGTTGTCATACGGACGCACTGTAGCCACACGAATCTTACCGTCACTACCTTTATTTCTATATCTATTCCCAGTTTATTATCTTCTTGAACAAGGACTCTTCTACAGACCGATTAGTTAGTTTCCAGCTGGAGAATTCTTATGTTCCAAGTATTTATAAGCAATGTCTGGCTCCGGGAGTGCCATTAGTGAGTAACCAACAAGAAAAAAGCTGGTCATCAGGATTTTCATAGACGTTAAACGACAAGAATTCAAACATGCCCAACCTGAGCAATAACAGCATAAAGTTCTTCAAAAAAAAGAATAGTCTTTCCCACTACCCTTAAAATTAAATAAATTAGATAATCTTTTAAAAATTTTGAATCACATGAAGTCACTTATAAATTACAAAAAAGAAACTTCTAAAAGTAGCTGGATTGCAATTTTGCAAGTGTGTAAGGATGAATTACATATTTATCAAAAATCAAGATTTTTCAAATAAAACAAAAGAAAAAAACTATAATAAATGCTCCATATGTTGCCCATTTGCATGGACACACATTTCAATGCGCCTTTGGAACGATCTTTGTACGTTTCTTAACATTGCCGGCGTGATACTTCTAAAAGCATGTATTATTCTATCCTTCATATTTTGGATTGTGGTTGGTGTCTCTGTATAAACAATTTTTTTGACATATCCCCATAAAAAGAAATCCATTTTTGTAAGATCAGGAGATCTCGCAGGCCATTTAGTGGGTCCATTCCTTCCAATCCATTGATGTGGGTAGATATTATTTAGGTGGTCTCTTACTACATGTAAATAATGCGGTGGAGCAGCGTCTTGCTGAAGCCACATCCCATTTCAGATCCTTTGAGGAAGGTTCGCCAATAATTGTGGCAGATAGTTCTCCAAAAGATGAAGATAAATAGCTCCAGTTAATGTACCATCAAAAAAATGTGGCCCTATTACATGTTCTCCAATAATTGCTCCCCAAACGTTTATGGACCATATGTGCTGGTTATCAAGTTGTCTGAAAAAGTGAGGATTTTCTGTAGCATAATAACGGAAATTGTGCCTGTTAACAAATCCATTTTTATGAAACGTTGGCTCATCAGTGAACAAAACATTGTTGAAGAATGTAGCATCGTCTTGCATTTTACCTATGGCCCAATTACAAAACTGTAAACGTTTTAGAAAATCGTCATCAGTTAATTCCTGGTGCATTTGAATGTGATATGGATGAAACTTATTTTAACATTCGACCAACAGAACGTCTACTTATTCCTACAGATGAACTCACTTCTCTCTGACTAACATGGGGATTCTCAATCGTTGCCTGTACAACAGATAACTCATTTTCTTCGTTCACAACATTGTTAATTCGTTCACTTTTTTCATACTGTACATTGCCGGTCCTCACAAATCTATCGAGCAGGTTTTGAAAGCTGTGAACTTTAGGGAGCCTCCGTTCAGGATACCGTTGGTGGTAAATTCTGCGGGCAAGCAAACAATTTCTTTCCGACTCGCCTAAAACAAAAGTCATGTCTACAAATTCTTCATTACTAAAATTCATTTTGAAAAACTAAAACACCTACTAGAACTAAACACTGATGTTCGATAACTGCGAGAAATGTACGTTTTGCATACGTGCACAACAATTGCTAGATGCTTTAATGTTTTGTTGAACAAAATCAACCAACACACTTGACAACTAAATAAATAATTGTTTTTAATTGTGTACTTCTTGCAGTTTTTTCTCAATAAATCAAAAGTGGTTACAGATAGCTATAGGGACGTACCTACAAAAAATGTTCGTTATTTAATTCTGCATCACAACGGTACAAAATATACAGGGTGTTCCATTTGAAAAAGTTGTGAATTTTAGCTTTGAAGTTCTCTAAATTTAAAAATTAATTTTGAACACCCTGTACATGGTGGGTCCATTTTCTTTTAAAGAAGAGCACCCTACAAGCCCCTGCATTAAAATCCCTACTTAAATTCGTCTTCACAGTTGCGGCCGTGAAAGCGGTAAACTGTTAAGTGGGATAATGTAAATGTCAATTTTATTGCAAAAAAATTTATAACTTCTAAACCGGTCATTAGATGTCGCTAAAATTTTAGATATGAATAAACCTGCCAAGAGAGGTGTTAAATATGCAAAAATATTTGGGGCATTCTATTTAAAAAAACTTACCTTAAGTGTGCTACACTTTTCTGCAACATCCTGTATATTTGAAAATAATTTCTCTAGATGCGCCTCTATCCACTGTTTACATCCGTATTAGAACGATTTTTCTAGCTGTTACCGTTTAGGAGCTATCGGACTTCCCCACACTATTGCCACACCTGTATACTAGTCAAAGATTTATTGCTTATGTGCACTAGTTATACACGAAGAATTACTAAAATGTAATATCTTATTTACCTTAATGGTAAAAATTGGTAATTTTCACAAAACTAACACAAGAAGGCAGTCCTGAATAAATTTTACAAATGCTGTGCAGATCTGTATGTTTAATCATATGTGACGCCGGCTATGAAATGTTACCGTCGGGGTAAAAAATAGGACTTTGAGTTAGTTCTACTACCATTTAGAATACACTTTCAAGATTCTAACAGTGAAAACCAAATGTTAATAGCATAATACTTTCAAAAATTACAATTTTCTAAAGTAAAGGTTTATTACAATAAAAATTTTTGCTCCTATACAGTTTATACTTTAATAAATGCAATTTGCCACTAATGTGATTTGCACCACGACAGTACCTTATCAGTCTTTCCTAGTTTATTAAAAACAGTTGATGGCAGATACAACTTTTTTCCAAAACATGCTCAAAAGGTAAACTTTTGCTAAAACAGAACATTTTGGCTTTTTATTTCTTTACGACAGGATATGCACAACAATGAATTCTTGAAGATGTGCAATTTTAATCCTAACGATTATGGCAAGAATATCTTGTCAGCAACAAAGAAATTTTAAAAATTAAGCAACGGAGACTAATTTTAAGAACTACATAAAAATCACATTTTCACGGCTGTAGGTCTCTAACAAAAATGTTACACCACACCCAAATGACTTCTATTTTTTAAGGAAAGCAACATTCACAAAATTATAAATACATTCATAGAAATAAAGCAAATAACAGAATTGGCGCTGAAAGTCCCAGTGCCAAAATGGCAGCACCAAAAGGCTCCATTACCGGTTTATGTTTGTTTCTAAATAAAGGTTATATAAATCATGCCTGTATTTTTAATCAACCTTGCCCCTTCTATTTCAAGATTTTGGCCCGTTTTTCATTTTCTAAATATGGTCACCCTTCTGTAATATGATGGGCATTGGTTGTGTAATGGCAAGGTAATTACCTTACACTATTATTGTATTGACACAGTAAAGTGTTTGCGGATTAAGTAAGCCCTTTTGTTATTTATTATTCATTTTTCCCACATACTTATATTGAAACTTGCTTATTTTCCTATATGTATATTATTTGAAATATAAATAAATGCCCCAAATATATGTAGTAACACTCCGTATATCAAGTGTTTGTACCTAATTGTAATTTGAATCAGTTAATGTTATTTAAGCATTGGTATGAATTAGTACTAATACAAGAAACTGTTTGGCTTCAACAGTATTAACACAACCAATGCCCATCATATTACAGAAGGGTGACCATATTTAGAAAATGAAAAACGGGCCAAAATCTTGAAATAGAATTATGAAATAGAAGGGGCAAGGTTGATTAAAAATACAGGCATGATTTATATAACCTTTATTTCGAAACAAACATAAACCGGTAATGGAGCCTTTTGGTGCTGCCATTTTGGCACTGGGACTTTCAGCACCAATTCTGTTATTCGCTTTATTTCTATGAATGTATTTATAATTTTGTGAATGTTGCTTTCCTTAAAAAATAGAAGTCATTTAGGTGTGGTGTAACATTTTTGTTAGAGACCTACAGCCGTGAAAATGTGATTTTTATGTAGTTCTTAAAATTAGTCTCCGTTGCTTAATTTTTAAAATTTCTTTATTGCTAACAAGATATTCTTGCCATAATCGGAAATATGTGCTTTTTTAGGATAGAAATTGAATTCTTATAGACAATAACAAATTGATTTTTTATAATTAAGGCAACTTTAAGTATCACTATCGACATAAAGGTATAAGTTACGCTTCAATAACATATCTGCAGCATACAACTTCTTAATTACATGCTTTTAGATAAGTTTGTAGTTGACCCCCACATCCTCCGACTACTCTAATTTCCCTAATTTTGATCTAAAATTTCTATAATAATTATTAGTAACAATTATTATTTCTTATTTCTAAAATTTTCTGCTAGAAAAATTTAACCTAATCTGACTTTAAAAGAAATTCCACCATTTTCACAAACTCTGAATCTGCTACTGTTTGGCGTTGTTTACGGTATTTATATTTTAAATCAAACGGACGTATTTTATTCAATTTATTACAAGACAACAGTGCATCTTAAAAAAATATGCCAAGAAAAATATTTACTATAACGTGCTCGCCTACTTATAACTATTTTAATTTTTTTTTCAATAGATAATGTAGATTTTGATAGATATTAGGTCTTAAGAATTATAAAATTCTCAAAATATGAGTTTTTCCTAAATATTTAATAAAAACATGAAAACATTATTGGTTATCTGATACATTAAAAATGTGTCACTGTTAACACTGATATTATGATTGTTGGCGCCGAACATAAACATAGGTATAATTGCTGCTAATGTAGATGCCATAGTGTAGCTTCTTCGGCTGCTGATTTTATATATTTCTCGAAGTAGTATGTTGGCCCACGACACAATTCAAATTGTGAACACAAAATCAAGATATTTCCGTTTTACTGGTTAAGAATAAGTATATATGTATATAGTTCAGCGCTTCAGGCCTAGTGGCCTATGGCTTCAACAGTGTGCTTCCACGCCTTTCTGTCCTCTACTATTTTTTCCCAGTTTGTAAGTCCAAAATTTCTCAGGTCTTGCTGTACGTCTCCCCACCATGTGTTTTTTGGTCTCTCTCTTCTATTTCCATTCTTATCACTTTCCTAACCGGTTCGTCTTCCTCCATCCTTCTTATGTGTCCCAACCATTTTAATCTGCTTTGCTTGATGACTGTTGTTAGTTTGGGTTCCTTGTACCTATATTTCTTCCAATTCTAGGTTAGTCCTTCTTCTCCATTCTCCATTATTCCTCCTACTATTTTTCTTACGATTCTCCTTTCCCAGATGTCTATTTTATTTTCATATTCTTTGGTTAATACCCATGTTTCTGCTCCAAAAGTTACTGCCGGGCGAATACTGTCTTATATAACCTTAATTTTGTTTCTCTTTGTATACTTTTATCTATTAATACTTTGTTTAGGGAAGCCACACATTTCGACCCCATGGTTAATTTTCTCTTTGTGTCTGCCCCTTGCTACCCACTACCTGTCATCTCAGACCCTAAATACACCAAACTATTCACTAAATTGAACACATATTTTTTCCCGATGTTTGTTGCATGGAATAAGGTTAAGTTTTGTGTTTCTTGCGTTCTGTTTCCTAATATCATGTACTTTGTTTTTTCTTCATTGATTTTCAGGTCCACCAGTTTTGCTTATTCTTCTATTTTTTTTACTAGCCCTTTGAGTTCTTCTTTCGTTCGTGTTAGTAGCACTATATCGTCCGCGTAGGTTAATATTTGGTAGGGACCTGTTATGATATTATTTTCTAATTTTACTCTGCTTTTTCTCATTATGTCCTCCAAAACTATGTTAAAGATGGTTGTCGATAATGGGTCCCCCTGTTTCAATCCTAAGTTACTCTGGAATTCCTTAGATTGTGCTGCTTTAAATTTGATTGCATTTTTTGTCTCTTTTAATGTCATTTCAATTAGTTTTATTGTTTCTTCCGTTATGCCTAGATTTTTTAACGCTTTGTATTTATTCCTATTCTCTTTATTTGATCATATGCCTCCTTAAAGTCTACAAAGAGTGCATGTATTGGTATGTTTTTTCTTACTGCATTGTTTTAGTATGAAGATCTGGTCTATGACCGATTTTCCGCTTCTGAAGCCAGCCTGATATCTTCCGATGTTGTTTTCTGATTCTTGTTTTAAAATTTTGTCACAATCAGTTGAGATAGAATTTTGTAAGCAACGTTTAGTTATGAGATTGGTCTGTAATTAGAGGTTACACTTCTGCTAGCTTTCTTGTAGCTTCTATTTTGTCTGTACCTGGACTTTTGTTATTTTTTAGTTTTTTCACTTTCCATCATTTCTTCATAAGTTGGAGTTTTTACATTTGTTTCTTCTTTCTGTTGTAGTCTTTTTATTTCTTGCTTGTTTGTATTAGTTTTGGTAAGTATTTGTGAGAAACAGTTTGCCCTTATTTCCGTCATTTAAATCTAAAAAAAATATATATTATTGTTTCTTAGCCATTTAGAAGATAATTCGTATTTGGATGTCTTAAAATGTTAATAGTATATTGTGTTACAAGTGCAGAAAAGTGCCAATTTCTCACGAGTGTGAAGATTTTGCGGCATGAGACGTAGTCGAATGCCGCAATCACACGAGTGAGAAATTGGTGTTTTTGCACGCGCTACACACTATACTTTATCTACGACAACAAAAAAAGTAATAAACAATTAACAGCTAAGAAAGTTTTTTAACCTAGAATTTACACTCGCATTCATATTTTTTACGTGAAATATTTGGCAATAAATTAAGAGATGTAATGTGAGCCGCTTCCACGATGTTTGGAGGTGTACGAGTGTACACCCCAATTTTCCTTCATCGGATTCACTCATGATACATATAGAATTTTAAAAACGACAAAAGTAAACATTAAATTTGTAAAGACAATAGTAATAATACGTTTACAATTTGTATAATTTCAGTCAATCTACTATTTAGTACTTACAGCTAAATAATTATGTACTCGTTTTAAAAAAATAATATATGAACAAAAATCACCATTCAATTGTCAAGGTTATTAACCTCTGCGCAAAATGTCAAATATTCTCGCATTATGCAGCAAATTATAAATGTTTTCAATGTTTTTATTGTAATTTAGCAATAATAATAAATAAAATTACATTAAAAATTATATAATAATGTAAAACATTAATTAATTTTACGTTTTAATTGAATAACAATCATTGTAACTTTATATACTGAGAAAAAAAATATCATTGAAAGGCATCTCGATAGCTCAATGCTTACGCTCTAGCTACTAACCGAGCGATCCGGGTTCAATTCCCCGGGTCTGACCTTAGTTTTTTTTCTAGATGGATTTCCATTCGAAATATAATTTAATGTAAAATATTAATTAAACAAAATAAATTAACCTTTATCTAAAATTTATAACATTTTATATTTCAAATAATTAATAATATTATAAATATTGCAAGTGGTGACATCTATGGCGTTTTAATACAACTACTGATCGTGAGAAATCATTCCTCACGGTCTTTACCGTTGAGTTTGGAGATTGTTTGCAATTGGTCGTTTTCACGGTTACTAGATTGTGCGGAATGTGTAACTTTCTATGAAAGTTACTTCTGATGTATAATTGATGTCTGAATCGGACGACGCCTCTTTATTGACAGTAAAAACTAAGTTTTCTAATTATCATTATGTCAAGGTTCTTCATTCGCGAAGCTGTGTTCGGGAGAGTTCGAGTCAATCCGTCGAGAAGGGGGTGTTCGGTGCGAACGGAGTGACGCGGTAGACAGTCTGAATCGGTAGTTGGAAGTGGAAGGTTCTCTTGCGCGGAAGGAGAATTAAGTTCTGTGTTGTTTGTTTTTACAGTGTTGGTATTGTTCACGACCTCCTCGATTTCGACGTTTAGACGTCAAATCAAGGAGGTCGTGGTATTGTTAAACTGAAAATTAGGCTAAGGCTTGTTTTGTTTAATGAAGTTTAATGTATGTCTTTGGAAACAAATAAATAACACATTCGTTCGACTACACACACGTTGTTACAAGTGGCGCCAAACGTGCGGTCCAAAACAAACAAATAGCGGGAAATAACAAAGTGTAGTTGCTGAATATGATTTTTGTTCGCAGAAAAAGGTGAAAATACGACTGTTTTAGCCCCAAGCTCTATTGAAGTGTGTGGAACATTTCTAAACAGTTGCTTAAAACAGTGATTTAAATCAGTTCGAACGAACAACGTCGCGTAGGAATCGCGTAGTAAAAACAAGTGTTGCTAAGGCGCTCGGGAAGCCAAGGTGTACATTGACGAGGTAAGCTTATGTAACGCAGACCCCGTACAAGAGCATACAGTAGGGATCTTCAAGAAAATCGTGTTACGGATCAAAATATTAGTGACCCGGAAAATCCTCAAGAAAATCCGCAGATCCCACCAGTCATGGTGTCAAGCGAACAGTTTAATATGCTCTTGCAATCAATGCAAAGGATGGTTTCATCGACTTGGCACAGGCCAAAAGAACATTCCACCAACTACTCCACAAGGTACTTTTGCCAAGTGCACATCACGTTTTGATGGAAAGACTGATGCTGATATAGAAGCATTTTTGGATGTAATCGGCACGTACAAAGAATGCATGAATATTTCAGATTCAAACGCGTTGAAGGGATTTCCGATGCTTTTGACTGATATTGCTGCCACGTGGTATCAGGGTGTCAAGGACACGGTGACAGATTGGAATGACGTCATGACAAAATTGCGTCACACTTTCGGCCCTAAGAAGCCGCGCTCAAGATTTATCGGGAATTGTTTGCCCGCGAACAAGGAGAAGAAACTACAGACGTGTTTGTCTGCAACGCGAGGGAGTTATTGGCTAAATTGCCGCCAAATACTTTATCAGAGGAAGTAAAACTCGATATGGTATACGGACTACTTTCTTATCGAATCCGAAAAGAGTTATCGCGAGATAAAATTACTTCATTTAGTACTCTATTAGATGAAGCTCGGAAAATTGAAGAAAATTTCTGCGAGGTAAATGCTAAGCCGAACATTAAAACTGCGAATTCCGAAAGCAAAGAACAAGTCCATTCCAAACAAAGGATCCGTTGTGAGTTTTGTAAGAATTTTGGTCACACAAAAGCTGAATGCAAAAATTCCAAAAAGAGAAAAGGAACAACCTGAAAGATTGCCAGATAAAACAAAAAGCATCGTATGCTACGGATGCGGTACTCCCGGATATATTCGCGCGAAGTGCCCAAAATGTAAAGCGAAAACAGAAAATCAAGAACCTATCAGTGAAAATTGTTTAACGCTTTTTTGAAACTTCAGTAAACCCTATGCCAAAACCGTTACGTCCTTTGTTACCAGTGACTATTGCCGGTCATGGAGGTGTTGGTTATGCAGACTCAGGAGCACAAGTCTCGATAGCAGGCCACAAGTTTTACGAAATTCTTAAGAATACAGGCCATAGCTTTACTGAATCTGTTGCATGCATCGCTTATGCTGATGGCGAACGGAAACAAGAGAAAATTCTTCTTGTAACCACCGAAGTTACGGTAAAAACGAAGACATTGAAGGTTAGATTTATGGTAATACCACATCTAACAGGAAACCATACCCTGTTCGGAGTGGATATGCTGACCCAGTTTGGTATCGTTCTGAATATAGCTCAGAAGCAGTGGTGTTTCGACGAAACACCGGGAACTATATACACTTTCGTTGAAGAGATGTGCATGCCTGTTTGTAAACAACTCCTTCAAGTTAATGAAGAGTGTCTACGACCAGAAGAGGGCACCAACCTAACTGAAGCCTAGAAACAACAACTAAGTGTTACTCTGGCAAAGTATCGAGATATCTTCGAAGAAGGGGGAGACGCCACGGATTTTGTCGTCCATGAAATTAACACAGGGAACGCAAAACCGATCTCAGTTCCACCTATCCGATCACAGGAAAGAAGAAAGAATTTCTGAAGAAAGAAATCGACAATTTGTTGAATAAAGGCATAATCGAAGAGTGCGAATCGCCATGGAGCAGCCCAATAGCTTTAGTGCCGCGAGCGGGTAGTGATTCGTATCGTCTGTGCGCGGACTATCGTCGATTAAACTCAGTAACTGTAAGTGATTCATACCCGACGCCGAGTATAGACGAAATTTTGCAAACCGCGAAACGTACGCCGTTTATGTCAACTATTGACCTACGCACTGGATATTGGCAATGCCCGTAGCTCACAAGGATCAAGAGAAAACATGTTTTGTAACCCCTTTTGGTACATTCAAATTCAGAAGAATGCCGTTCGGACTTGAGAATGCATCTGCATCTTTTGTCCGTCTGATGGAGCGTTTTCGTGCTGGATTAAAAGACATTGCCGTATTTGTGTATGTAGATGACATTTTAGTGATGTCAGACAGTTTTGAGCACCATGTCAGTGATTTGGAAGCAGTGTTCGAAAGGTTTAGACTTTTTAAGTTACACGCTCGTCGCGATAAGTGTTTTTTCGGTCGTCCGTCAGTGACCTACTTAGGCCACATATCTTCGGAAGGAATCAAGGCAAATCCTGAAAAAGTGTTCGCCATAAAAGACATGAAGCCGCCTCGGTGTGTTAAAGAGTTGAAGTCGTTTGTTCAGATGTGCTCGTGGTATCGCAAGTTCATCCCAAATTTCTCCGACATCGCCCGTCCGTTAACAGACTTGTTCGGACCTTTACCGGAAACTTCACAATTAAACCGTTGGATTCTAATAGTTCGTGATACCGCCTTTAAATGGGTCGAACTTTCTCCATTACCCATCGCGAGTGCAGAAGCTTGTTCCAAAGTACTGATTGAAGAAATCTTCCTACGGTATGGTACACCCAGGAAAATGATCTCCGATAATGGTGTACAATTTATAAGTGATATAATGCAAAAGGTCACTTACTGTTTTGGAGTCAAGATGCCGTTCATTCCGCTATACCACCCAGAGAGTAATCCAGTTGAACGTAAAAATCGAGACATGAAGACTCAGCTGGCATTACTGGTAAAAGAAGACCAAAAATCTTGGGATGAACACATCAGCAGTATACGTTTTGCAATCAACTCCACTGTGAATCAATCAACGGGACATACACCCGCATACTTGAAGTATGGACGCGAACTTCGCGCCGCACATGACATCTTGTATGACTTCAAGATGATTGTCAATGCAGAGAACTTTGTGCCCAGAATTACCACATATCTGAAGGGCCTAGCCAGAGTGCTCGAAGAGGCTCAAGATACTCTGATGAAAGAGCAAGACCAAAGAAAAGTGCAAGCTGACTGACACAGGCGTCCCAATGAAGATTGGAGACAAAGTATGGTTGACCACAAACGCTCTTAGTAATGCAACAAAAGGGCTTACATCAAAGTTCACACATAAAAGAGATGGACCGTAACAAATTGTCAAGTGTTACTCCCACTACATTTGAACTAGCCACATGTGATGAAGAATCGAAGATAGTTGGAAAGTATCATGCTTCAGAACTAACCAGATTCATTCCTCGAGAAGATGATCTGCAGGTTCCATCTCCAGTGATGCCAAAGTAAAAAGGGTGAACCAGGTGCTGTTCGACTCCGGAGACCGTAGCGTCTTCCAGAGAGGGAGTGTGTAGCGCGAAGCTGTGTTCGAGTCAATCAGTTGAGAAGGGGATGTTCGGTGCGAACGGAGTGACGCGAACAGTCTGAATCAGTAGTTGGCAGTGGAAGGTTCTCTCGTGCAGAAGGAGAATTAAGTTCTGCGTTTTGTTTTTACAGTGCTGGTATTGTTAAACTGAAAATTAGGCTAAGGCTTGTTTTGTTTAATGAAGTTTAATGTATGTCTTTGGAAACAACTAAGAATACATTCGTTCGACTACACACATTATTAAAAGTATTATTTACTGCCACAAATTCTTTAATTTCGGTCCAGATGTTTTCTACCGGGCTTAAATCACAATGGTACAGAGGTTGGCGTAAAATTGTAATTTGATGCTCTTGGGCAATTCTTTCAATGTAAAATGATTTAAAAGTATCGTGATGTTGCCGTATAATCTCTAATAGCTCAATTACAAAAACACTCTTACGAAACAAATGCAACTGCACAGTACAAACGTTAACGAGAACTGATTGCATATACGTGTTTCCACATGTAGGTAAAATAGTTTAAGCGTTAATGAGATCACGTGCGCGCGAACAATAGCATCACTTATTATAGTTTGTTGACGTCCTGCGACAGGTTACCGAAAACAGACTTGAAAAGTGGAAAATTTAATTTACTGTGTGATAATTTAGCAATATAAATATAATCTTTAGCTGACCTTTGGAAGAATCTTGCAAGACATAATAAATTGTTGGTAAAATTCTAAATAAGATATATTCAGATATGTAATAATAAATTCGTCTCTTCTGAAGATAACTCTTCTACTCCGGTTGTGTCACCTAAAAGACGGTCAGTGATATGGCTGGCAGCATGCAAACAAACTAGCAAACTCCAATTTGACAAGTGTGCCCGCTAACTCAATATGGCCTGTGTTACAGTGCACATTAACACAACTCAGTTTTGTTTGATTACTAAATTATAACATATTCATCATTAAATGATAGATATTGATGAACAGGGAAATCAAGTACGAATTTAAATAAACTTATCTTTTATTGTAATATAATACAAACTATAAACAAAAGAAACGTGAATTTTACACATGTATACAGCCTTTTCTACTATAATTAATATATAAGAATTACATATATCTAATATATATTATACAAGAGAAATAAAATAAGCTTAAATATACTGACCGACTTACTGATACATTTTTTTAATGCACAAAACAATCATTGTCATTATAAGTTTTAAATAAAATGCTTGATCAAACTTGTTTAATTCTTCTATTATACAACTCTTAATTAAAAGAAAAATAGATAAATTAGCAAAATTAATTAGTAATTAGTATACATGTATCAAACTCATATTAAACATGATACAAATTCTTTAAATAAGCTATAAGATGATTAGTTTATGATCACGTTTATAGACATCATACGTACCTACTAAAAGGTACTTAACAATGTCATCTTTAGTAGTCGCAAAGGTGGTACCTACATGATGTTATTGTAGTAATAGTTAAATACAATAATTTATACTCATATACATAAAACGTGTAATTTGAGAATTGTTTTAAGTTTACGAGTGGCACTATGTTTTCAACATAGGGCTATAATATTTATATTAAAAGGTGTGGGCACTTGCAACTTCTTTGATGTATTATGTATGATGTATTCAAGCCACTTAGAACTGGAATCCACCCATAGGAACTGACTGATCTGCCCCAAAATGATATTGCTGTTGCTCGGCATCCACTGTAGGGGCCACTCGCGAATCTTCTTCTTCCGTCCCAAAAAAGTGTTCGATAATATCAAAGGCTTTTTGATAGATTTCCATATTTTCATGCGATTGCAAAAATTCGATTTTATCTAGGCCTGAAAAAAGTTTCAATACTTAACAATTCTATTATAAATAATTATTTTAAGTTACCATAACATTCTTCAATGAGTACTGCGTATGGATTAGTTCCAGAATGATTTTTGGCATCCTGATCTCCAAGACGCAATATGTTTTCTAATCCATTAAGTGCAACTTGAACAATCTTAGCATCCATTACGGTAAGTAAATCACACAACGGACCTATACATCCTTGTTCGACCAAATATCGTATCTGATCTGGTGTACCTCCACTTGTTGCATTAGTAATTGCCCAAGCTGCTTCTTTACGAGTTTTGAATTCTGCCTTACCTAAGATTTCAATCAAGACAGGGAATATATTTGCATCTATAACTGCCTGCAAAATGATTTGCATTTAAGAATAATATCTTGCGAATAACAAATTAAAATATACTTGAATTTGTTGTCGATTTCCAGCTGTAATATTACTAATTGTCCAGCATGCTTCTTTCCTTACAGACTCCTTTGGAGAACTCAATAAATGATGTAAACATGGTAAAGCATTGCAATTAAGAATCACTTGGGTCTGAACGTCATCTCCTGTTACTATATTTCCTACCGCTCGTAATGCAGCCGATACAACATTTGGTTGTTGATGCATAAGAAGTTCCACTAATCTCCTACATACTCCTGCATCAATGACAGCCTAAAAAATAATTTCATATTCATATTCACATATTCAAGTTATTAATTGTGACCAATATGTAATAATGTGTATTATGACTCACTTGAATTTTATCATTTGGACCATCAGAAAGATAACTGAGAGCCCAACATGCATCTGACAACACATCTGCATCATTATGAAATAACAATCGAGAAAGAATTGGTAGACCTGGTGATACTTTCGAAAATTCTGGCGGTGGATTTTTACCTCTGCAAAGATTTGAAAGTGCCCACACAGCATTTCTTGTCATTGTTAAACGTCCTTCTTTACTTAATAACCTACAAAGAGAATAATTTTTTAAAACTTTTGTTTTGTCACTTTTGTTGAAATACTATTTTAAAATGTTAAATCATTCTTTTAAGTAAAAAAATTACTTATTATTGTTTTGAAAGTGATTTTAAGCAAAATCATTAAAGGATTTTTGGGAAAAACATAACAACAACAGTGAAGACTCATTGATTCGACTCTATATTAATCCAAATCCAGGGGCCAACATAACCTAACTACAAATACTGTTTGACCAGTACTCATAGCGCTAGGCCATGCAACTGATTTATAATATGGCAATACAGGAATTTAAGAAGTATTTAACTATTGATAGGAAGCATGGATCATTCAGACAAAACGGTCCAAGTGACCCAAATCTAGAATAAAAGGTGATTAATGCTTTTTGTCAAAATCTAAGGCTATTTGCATTATTATGGATGACGACACTTACGTTAAAGCTGACTTCCAACAACTTCTTGGACAACAGTTTTATGCTGCAAAGAAGCACGGACAATTAAAAAAGCAGTTTAGAGAGAAGCAAAGATCCAAATTTCCCAAAAAAATACCTTGTGTGGCAAGCACTTTGCACTTGGAGATGGAGGAGCGATTGTCTGGTAACACAAGGTAACAGCTAGAAAAATCGTTCTGATATGGATGTAAACAGTGGATAGAGGCGCATCTAGAGAAATTATTTTCAAATATACAGGGTGTTGCAGAAAAGTGTAGCAAGCTTAAGATAAGTTTTTTTTAAATAGAATGCCCCAAATATTTTTGCATATTTAACACCTCTCTTGGCAGGTTTATTCATATCTAAAATTTTATCATTATTATCATTATCCCACTTAACAGTTTACCGCTTTCACGGCCGCAACTGTGAAGACGAATCTAAGTAGGGATTTTGTTGCAGGGGCTTGTAGGGTGCTCTTCTTTAAAAGAAAATGGACCCACCATGTACAGGGTGTTCAAAATTAATTTTTAAATTTAGAGAACTTCAAAGCTAAAATTCACAACTTTCTCAAATGGAACACCCTGTATATTTTGTACCGTTGTGATGCAGAATTAAATAACGAACATTTTTTGTATGTACGTCCCTATAGCTATCTGTAACCACTTTTGATTTATTGAGAAAATACTGCAAGAAGCACACAATTAAAAACAATTATTTATTTAGTTGTCAAGTGTGTTGGTTGATTTTGTTCAACAAAACATTAAAGCATCTAGCAATTGTTGTGCACGTATGCAAAACGTACATTTCTTGCAGTTATCGACCATCAGTGTTTAGTTCTAGTAGGTGTTTTAGTTTTTCAAAATGAATTTTAGTAATGAAGAATTTGTAGACATGACTTTTGTTTTGGGCGAGTCGGAAAGAAATTGTTTGCTTGCCCGCAGAATTTACCACCAACGGTATCCTGAACGGAGGCTCCCTAAAGTTCACAGCTTTCAAAACCTGCTCGATAGATTTGTAAGGACCGGCAATGTACATTATGAAAAAAGTGAACGAATTAACAATGTTGTGAACGAAGAAAATGAGTTATCTGTTGTGCAGGCAACGATTGAGAATCCCCATGTTAGTCAGAGAGAAGTGAGTTCATCTGTAGGAATAAGTAGACGTTCTGTTGGTCAAATCTTAACGAAAAATAAGTTTAAACTCTAATGTTCCCAATATTGAAAAAATTATTTATGTTAAAATATTGAACATTGCTATTTTGTTAAAATAATTTAGTAACGATCTCATTGAGATCCCAAATTAAAGTTTGGCACACTTGTTTAAAAAATATCCAACTCTATATCCAATTTCTTTTTGAATTTTTAATTGTTTTCTGAAAAATTCAAGCTCAAAGATTTCAGGGGTCCAATATAAATTTTTTCCATATTAAAGTATGCCATGCAGCCCATCATGTTAAAGCCCAAATGATGGACTTTAAAACAGTTTTTGTTTCATTTCTTTATCTTACTTCTACCAAAAGTTATAAAGGAACATGTAAACGCCAACATGCTCAAAATCACTCATTTTTCTACACTTTAGAAGAGCAGGAATCAGAACTACTTGAGTGAAAAATATTTCTTCTATATCCAATTTCTTTTTGAATTTTTAATTGTTTTCTGAAAAATTCAAGCTCAAAGATTTCAGGGGTCCAATATAAATTTTTTCCATATTAAAGTATGCCATGCAGCCCATCATGTTAAAGCCCAAATGATGGACTTTAAAACAGTTTTTGTTTCATTTCTTTATCTTACTTCTACCAAAAGTTATAAACGAACATGTAAACGCCAACATGCTCAAAATCACTAATTTTTCTACACTTTAGAAGAGCAGGAATCAGAACTACTTGAGTGAAAAATATTTCTTCTATATCCAATTTCTTTTTGAATTTTTAATTGTTTTCTGAAAAATTCAAGCTCAAAGATTTCAGGGGTCCAATATAAATTTTTTCCATATTAAAGTATGCCATGCAGCCCATCATGTTAAAGCCCAAATGATGGACTTTAAAACAGTTTTTGTTTCATTTCTTTATCTTACTTCTACCAAAAGTTATAAACGAACATGTAAACGCCAACATGCTCAAAATCACTCATTTTTCTACACTTTAGAAGAGCAGGAATCAGAACTACTTGAGTGAAAAATATAATATTTTAGATTTTTACTTATCTTTAGGAGTATAACACAATTGTGCAAAATTTCAAATAAACCAAAAAGGGTAAGTGAGTCATTTCATGTCAATTCAACCAAACTTGTCACCCGACCCTCTCCGATTTTCTTTATACTATACACATGTGTTCCCTTCCTTGAGTTGTAAACAATGCCCCATTTATAGTTTTCAAAAATGTCTAGTTGCGTTGCCGTTTTTCAAAAAATGCACGTGCATGTTTATACAAAATATCCTATAGCTTGGGTTCTATTAGAGGTACCGGGATCGGATTTGTTTTATTCGAAAGAGAATAAAAAATGCTATATTCTGGTGTATAAATATATCTTTTTTAAAAATTTTTTAATAAATTTTAAAATTTCGTAAATTTGGACTTCTGAGATTTTTCTAAAAAAATATATTTTGTAGCCTTACACGTCCTTAACATGATACTAAAATTTAATTTTGGGAATCCTATGGGAACAAAAGATATGAATTTTTGGTGTCAAGAGCGCAAAAATAAGATTGTTCGTATAGGGTTAAGGTAATAAAATAGAAACATGTTGAACTATAGGTTAATATTTCAAAAAATTATATTCCAAATTTTATTTTAACAGCTTAAATTTGCAGAATTAATCAGAAAATCAATACTTTTTTGCTTTAATTTTTCCAATATCAATTAGGTAAATAGCGTGTAAATCTTGGGTACCTGAAATAGTTCTAATGGTTGAAAAACACTCTTCTAATTGTTTTTCATGGGCTTCATATTGTTCTTGGCTAACATAGAATATACATATATTTTTTAAAGATTTCTGTGACCATTCAAAAAGCTAAGTTGCCATTGCCTAACTTTGTAGGTTATATTTGGATGTACATCTTTTAAAAGTACCATCTAAACACTAAAACATCGCAAGAACATAAAACCTGAAAAGTGGAATGAAATATTTAGAAAATTGTTCTTATACTGGGCTGCATAACCAACCAAAAAGTATATGATTTTATTAAAGTTAGGGATCATGACTTTTAAACAATAATTAATTAACTAACTTTGAAATAAATATACACTTCGACAGTATACCTGCAAAACCTTGTAAGTCTGAATTGTAATACAAGGAATCACAACCCTTCTGAAACCTTCCAGATGGGTTATAATTCCTTGTGCTACAACGAGGTTTTTGCAGGTATACTGTCGACTTGTTCTATTGTGTTGGAGGCAATCTGATATTAAAATCAAGTTATCATGTAAAATTATACCATGATGATTATGAAAATATATAAGTATTGGATGGACTGTCGCTTGTACATTATTCCAGTGCAATGCTTAAGTGGCATCCTGTGCAATAGACTTGTAGTTTTCCAAAAAATCAGAGATAGCTAATACTTCACTTTCCTTGAGATTGTGTTTTAGATGCAATAGGAAACTTGATTGCTGGGATGCAACAAATGAATGCGAGAGCAGAGGAGACAACTTTTGAAAAACCGCTAATAAAATCAAGAGTTGACTGTGTTACTATTTCCAAATTTGATCTATCTGTGGATATCCATTGCTTATAAGTGACTTCTTCCATTCAATTTTCTTTTTTACAAAAGTTTTTTCCATCAAATTTCTAAGATGAGAAGAGCCGGAACAATTGCTGCATGTGTTAGAAAAACAATTTATGTTGGGAGGGTTACAAATAAAAAGAAATAAAACTTGCTTATAAAATTTTAAGTCATAATTATCTAAATTTTGGTTAAAACTGACTCAAATTATCTTACATAAGCTTCACGTTTTGATGTATTAACACAAAACCGATTGTGTTGCATTGGAGCCCACTAGGACATAATTTTTGGATCTTATTGGTCCATTACACATACTTTTCAATATGTCCTTGAGAGCCGGTATATTTCCTGAGTGTTGGAAATTAAGTTATTTAACTCCGATTTTAAACTCTGGAAGTAAGAATGAAATCACTAACTACCAACCTATTTCGATATTATCAGCTTCACCTAAACTTTTTGAGAGTACAGTGAAGTCTCGCTAATTCGGACTAATTAAAACATGAGCAATCCGAATCATCCCGATTTCCGGATTACGTCCGTAGAATTACGTTTTATTTGTGAATAAATTCACTGTGAATAGATGCAATTAAAACATTCTGCAAAAAATTTATTTAAAAATAAATAAAACTACAAAAATATTTAACGCAAAACAGTTTTAAAAACGCAAAAATAATCTTCTGCATTAATATGTCTTTAACCAAAAAAGGCGGCGATTTTGTTTGTTTCGTGTTTTTTAAACTTAATACTTTACATTGAGAAAAGCATTTAGGTGAATCAATTAAATTTATTTAATTCAACTAAATAGATAGTTAGATCAAATAAAATGTAGTTTATTTAACTAAATATTTATAATTGAATTAAATACATTTAATTGGTCCTACTAAATGCTTTTTTCAGTGTAGAGACGATTTTTCTTTTGAATCTTCCAGCATCACAATTGTTTCAATTTTTCTACCACCCATTGCAAGCTATGCTAATCGCTTTGCAACTGTTTTTACAGGGCCTGCCTGCGTGCGAATCATTGAATAGCTTTTCCCTCGAGATTTTTAACAGACGTAAATTGTGTCTCTTTAAAATTAAGTATCCAATCTTTACTTGCCCTGAAGTTATCTTTTTTGAAAACATCTTTAATAAAGTCACAGCAGCATACGGTGCATACGAACAATGCAGTTGCGATATGACGTATGCGCTATCGCAGTCGTACATATTGCGTACGAGCGTGACAGCGCATACGTCGCATCGCGACTCCACTGTTTCCTATGCACTGCACGCTTCTGGATAAAGATGCTTTGCCTTTTCGGTCAAAATTTCGGAAGTTCGGATTATCAAAACCTTTAAATCCGGATTACAATAGAATCAATGTAAATAAATTGCTGATCCGGATTGTCGTGGTATTCGGATTAACGTAGATTTGGATCAACGAGGCTTCACTGTATAATGACTGATTATTTAACTGCTTGTTTTAAAAGCAAAATTATCAAAGAACAACATGGATTTTGTCAAGGAAGGTCTACAGAGTCAAATCTATTGCTTTACACTAACTTTATATCAGGTGCCTTGGAGGATCGGTGTCAAGTTGATACTATATACACAGATTTTTCTAAGGCATTTGATAAAGTTGATAATTTTATACTTTTAGCTAAACTTAAGGCATTGGGCCTGGGTGGAAATGTTCTTAATTGGATAAAAAGCTATTTAACCAACAGGACACAGATAGTAAGAATTAAGAACTATCTTTCTAATAAAATAACTGTGACTTCAGGAGTCCCCCAAGGATCACATTTGGGACCATTGCTGTTTATTTTGTTCATCAATGATATTGAAAATTCTATTTCATTTTCAGATTTTCTACTTTTTGCAGATGATCTAAAGATCTTTGTCAAAATCAAATCTCCATTAGATGCTATTTTGTTACGATAGATGGTGCAGAGTAAATGCAATGGACCTAAATGCATCCAAATGTTATGAGATTTCATCGTATTAAAAACCCTTATACTTTTAATTACTGCCTAAGTAACTCGTATCTAAACTCTAAGTCTGAATGTAGGGATTTAGGGGTTATTTTTTTATAGAACATTAAGTTTTTTGCCCCATATTGATCTAATAGTTAAAAATTCTTTAAGAATGTTAGGGTTTATTAGGCGCGCTACATTAGATTTTCAATCTGTTACAGCCTTAAAATTACTTTATGTATCCTTAGTAAGACCTCAGTTGGAGTACGGTTCAGTTATTTGGTCACCAAGCTATAATTGTCATTCTCTAAGACTTGAACTCGTACAAAGGAAATTTCTACGTTACGTTGGCTATAAATCTCACATAAGAGTACTAGACCATAACTATGATACAATTCAAAACTTTAATATTAAAACGTTAGCATCTAGACGAGTTATAGCAGGGTTAAAATTTCTTTATAAAATTATAAATGGCCAAGTTGATTGCCCAGATATTTTAGAGAATATTTGTTTTCATATACCACCTAGATCTTTAAGGAACAGAACCTTGTTTGACATTCCAACAATAAAAACAAATTACAGTTCTCCATTAATTAGAATAATGAAGGATGGCAATTTTGTCGGCCAAGATGATCGAGTTGATTTTTTTTATAATTCCTTCAATGTATTTTTGAAAATAATTAATGTAAAATATTTATAAATGTTATTACGTATTATACTTATTTCTTCTCAGTTGTAGATTTTTACAATTTATATTAACCACATTCACACATGTTTGTAAAATCTGTTATATAAGTAAAAGGGCTTGTCCCGTTAATAAACATATTATTATCACCGAGTAGGAAACTTAGAAAAGCATATATTTATGTGGCTATGCTCTTATTAAAGTTCACGTAGTTTCGAAACATCACAATGACTCATCAAGATCTGCGCGAACGTCACCTGCGAGTACAGTGGCGGCGCGTATGTTGTTCATTAAAAGGGGTTAAAAATATGTGCACATAAAATGTTATGAAAATCTCAAAGTACACTTTATAATCTTTAAATAACCACTTTCAATTGAAGGGGTTGGAGCTTAAATCAACTCACCTAAGTAGCAAAAAGATAACTGTGAGATATAAGCACACGCAACAAGACAGAATGGAAATATACCGACGCTACTGCATTAAGAAAGATATGCGCGTGCGACGGAATTTCGAACGCTCATACGTATTTCGGTTTCTGTGCATTGTGCTGTTTCGAAACCTTTTCACCTATAGTACAGTGTGTAAATTTCTAACAAATTGCATAGTATTAAACGTTTTGGCTGCAGAATTCTTTGGTTGTCAATTTTTACACTAACAACGTCGTTTTTAACGGGAATTGCGCGACTAACTTTGTCAGAAATATGAAAAGTTTTGACATCTTTCACAAGTTCTGGAAGCAAAGGTGACCCGCACACAACGATGCTGATGCTAAGATTCCATGCTCTTCGACCAAATTTCGGGCTTTTTTAATTTGATGCAAAGTATAGAGATAGAAATACAAGAAAAACCTAAAAATTAAAAATAATCTATGAAAAGAAACAAATCTAGTAAACACCAAGAAAAGAAATACCTTATTACAGAGTTGAGAAAAAATAAAATATTTAGAATCATTAATAATAAAGAAAATAAACTGAAAGTTAAAAGTGATATTCATAAGCGAAATTAATTTAGAAAACATTCAAAACTGTTGAGTGCAACAAAATCACCAACTTCACGTGTTCCTCTTAAAGTAACAAATATGACTAATTGTAGATTAAATATAAAATAGATATAGTATAAGTACACTGAGTGAAGTGTATCAAAATGCATGTACTCATACGAATAAGTGAAATATCAAAAATGATTACAGAGGTTAAATAAAATAATGTGTTCTTTAAAGTATCTTCTTTATACTTAATATGTACGAGTAGTAGCGACAGTTTCGTTGCATGGGACAAAGAACAATTCATATCTTTTGTTCCCATAGGATTCCCAAAATTAGATTTTACTATGGTGTTAAGGACATGTAAGGCTACAAAATATATTTTTTTAGGAAATTCCCAGAGGTCCAAATTTACGAAATTTATAAAAAATTGACATTTTACACAAAGTTAATGTTTTCTGAAAAGATATATGTATTTATACATCAGAGCACATATAGAATTTTTTATTCTCTTTCGAATAAAACAAACCCGACCTCGTTACCTCTAATAGAACCCAAGCTATAAGATATTTTCTATAAACATGTACTTGCATATTTTGTAAAAACGGCCATGCTGTATCTCTGTAACCAGACATTTTTGAAAACTATAAATGGGGCATTGTTTACAACTCAAGGAAGGGAACACATGTGTAAAGTAAACACAGAGAGGGTCGTCTGACAAGTTTGGTTGAATTGATATGAAATGACTCAAGTCATTTGTCAACTCATTGGATCACTTGACATGGAATTACCCTAATATCTTAATTATTACTTTCTATATTTTTGAAGCACTGTGATGTACTATTGCGAGATAAATACTTCGGAATAATAGAGAGTCCTATGGAGAAAGTCCTATTTAAACAGGAAAAATCTGCTGTGTCAATTATTTATCTCGCAATAGTACCTTAAGTTTGCAATAGCATGAAACTATAGGGTATAAGTTTGTCAGTTTGTTTATTAAACACATTTAAAGAGAAGGAACTAATAAATACTACTTTATCTCTCTAGTGTTTTTAAATAACATTTCGTTTTGGCCCTCCACAAATATACTTACTGTAATAACGGCACGAGTATGCCCGAGTCTAATACATGATCTCGACATTCTGGAGAATCTCCAGCAATATTACCCAAAGCCCAAACAGCTTGCTCCTGTACATCTTCATATGGACTACTTAAAAGTGCAATGAAAATTGGTACTGCGCCTGCTTCAATTACCATACGAGTTTGTTGAGACGTTCCTGATGCTACATTTGTTAAAGCCCATGCTGCTTCAAACTAAAAAAAGTCTGATGTTGCTTTTGTTTCTAATAAAAGCTTCAAATTGCTCAATATATTTTTTTCTACGGCTTATTAAGAAGTGTGATTATAATTACCTGTAATGTGCAATTACTTGTATTTTGTAAAAATTCTACAAAGCGGGGTACAATTCCAGTTTGTATAACTTCGTCAATGGGTGGATTAGGTTCTCTACTGAGTAACTTTCTAAATTTTTGTGTCGCAGCTAATTGATCCTCTATATTGTTACTATATAAAGCTTCTACCATCATTTGTGTAATTCCTGGTACTGCCGGAGAGAGAATGTCACCTTCCAACTAAAAAAAAATTAGTAGTATTACATTTCAAGTTTCATTAACTAAATTTACCTGTAGAGGATCCGAGTCATCAGGAAGTAGTGCTATATTAACATTACGTCGTTTATACAGCTGCTGTTCTCGTTTCTGTTTTCGTAACTGAACACCTTCTTCTTCTCTCCTTCGTCGCAATTCAACTGAATCAAGAGCTGCATTTTTGTATCGCAGTTTGTGTGCAGATCCAGACATCTGTACAGAAATTTAATTTAAGTTTGTGAAATGAATCATATTATTGTTATAGTGATGATGAATCACGACTTTATTTTTATCTGACAGTTTTAACAACTTTTAAAAGGAAAAATAAGTTTAGTTAATGTTCTACTAATTTTGTTTTGAATATGATCTGATGGTACTTCTAGGGTAATACGTTGTACTTATGAAAAAATAACGTTAGGTCATGGCAATACTCTTGTTCATCCTTAGCAGCAATTGAAATATGAAGTACGATCCACCATGTACATTGAATAAAATACTTTTTTCGAGAATCATTGAATCAATTTAAAAATAGTAACGTATCCAAGTTTATTTAAAAGAGAAACATTTTATTGTCCAACTTAAAATCTATTTTTCACTATTCATTTAGCTTAATCAAGACTTAAAAAACTAGCTTTAATAAGATTAAAATTACTAAATTTATGCAATTTGTTTTTTCTTAGTCTGTTGGTAATGCAACTGTGAATAATTCAAGTTAAGAACATTCCAATGCAAATTTTATATCTTTGAAAAACTGTCCAAGACATTTGAACGCTACTTTCATGATGTTTCACAAAGAACGCACTTTAAAAACTCACTTTTCAGTTCTTATAACATCTACAATTAACACGTTGGATGATATCAGTAAATAATCTGCTTGTTTTTCAAGAAAAGAAATCTTTTGAAGCAAAAAGTACCTTCTTATTAATTGTCTCCTTATTGGATAACTTTACTCACTCCAAGAACTGGTCTACAAATAGTTGATTATTGATTTATTTTATAAAAATAATCAAAGCAGAAAAGTTAGTTCTGAAGAAAGTATATTCGATTATAAAACTTGCATTTAAATCGATAAGTTTGTTAATTAAAAGTAAAAGTAATAAAATAATTAAGAGTGTGATGACAAAGTCTGACGTTTTATTCTCCTCAATCTGTTAAGTGCTAGTGCAATATAACCTTTCGTGTACACCTTAACATGCATGTTAGTAAAGAAAAACTTACTTTTAATTATTTAATGAAAACTAACTGGCTCTAAAAATTAAAAATTCCTTAAAGATCAATGCACCATTAATTCTATACATCAAGGCCGCAAGTAGACATATAATCCACCATATTAAAAATCACATTGCGCATAACTGTAATTGAAAAAATCAAAATCCCTAGTTCTCGCAGTTATTATTAGTTTTACATGTACAGTTCACTTCTTTCTTTTATGCGTTGCCCACCGATATCTATTTATAGGGGTCTATCTCTATTCTGTAACACTAGTGGCACGCACCAATAAATATAGATGGTGCAGTACAGTAACAAAATCTAGAGTCACTCTATATTACTTATAAGAGTTGACCCAACGCGAATGTCAAGCCGCCATTTTGGATCCAAAACTATACATTGCAAAAATTATTGGTTATGTTTGCCTGGCAAATGTCAAATGTTTCATAACCTGACATTTTTTAATAATAATAATAATAATAATAATCTTTATTTAGCATTCGCTATAACTTTACATATAGGTACTACAGTGGTCCCTTTCATTACACTTTCTTACAATAATTACCAACAGCACAAGTTACAATAACAGATAAATATAAAAAGTATAAAAATAAATAATATAAATGACTATATGTATAAATTATATGACTAGATGCTATAATATTGTGAATTTCATTTACTAATATTAAATTGTCTGTCAAATATTGTGGTAATAACCCTAATTTCATTTTATGCACAAAAACAACAACCGCAATTTTAAAAAAAGTTTCAACGTTAACCCACCCTAATGTACTTAGCATATATTCCACTCTTGTATATCTATTACAATTAAGTATTACTCTCATTGCTTTATTTTGTAGAATTTGTAATTTATTGAAATCCCCTTTATTTCCCATAAATAAAATAGTAGCGACAAAGCAAAAGTGAGGTAGTATTATTGTATTAAAAACCAATCTTTTTGACCAAGTTGACAAATAACCACTACATCTCCTCAAAACCCCAATTCTTTTTAAATCTTTTTACAAATGTAATTAATGTGTTCATCAAATTTTAAGTTTTTATCGATAATAATACCCAAATACTTATGACTATCTACTGTTTCAACTATCTCATCATTAACATTAACTAAAAATTATTAAAAACCTCTTGATACCCACTCCCTTTACCAATAATTAACGATTTAGTTTTACTTACATTAAGTTTTAATTTATTACTTCCTAACCAATTACTTATATTATTGATATCCTCATTTAAATCCCTTTGAATACCAATATTATCCCTCCCACTAATGTACACAACCATGTCGTCAGCAAACAGATGAAATTTACATTTTTTAATGACATTACTAACATCGTTAATATATAGATTAAACAAAAGGGGTCCTAAAATACTCCCTTGTGGTACTCCATAATCTGTGTTCCTGTCTGATGATACATTTTGGTTACATTTTACATGCTGCTTCCTATTATCCAAATAACTTTCAAACCAATTTAATACAATTCCTCCCACCCCTTAATTTTTTAATTTTATTAGTAATTTCTCCCGGTCAATAGTTTCGAAAGCCCGTTTTATATCAAAGAACACTATTATAATTACTTCATTGTTATCATAGCTTTCTTTCCATTCATTTATCAAATATTGTATTGCTGTTTCACAGCTAAAATTTTCCCTAAACCCTGACTGATATTTACTTATTATATTATTTTTATTTAAATGTTCTAGCAACTGTATATAAACAACTTTTTCTAAAATTTTAATATTTGATGGCAACATGTTTACTGGTCTAAAGTTTTCGGCTTTATCATTATTACTGGTTTTTCTTATTGGGATTATTGTAGATACTTTTAAATTATTAGGTACTTCCCCTTTCTCCAATGAATAATTAATTAAATTTATAAGCGGACCTGAAATTTCATCATAAGCAGTTTTATAAATTTCTACTGTAATATTATCGGGACTGCTTTTATTATGTAATGAATATATTATATTTCTTAAATCTCCATAACTAATATTTTTAAAATTATTAAAAGAATTCTTTATGCTAATATTTAAGTTCAAACTATTTGTATTTAAATTTGGAATAGTATTAACAATCTCTAAGACACTGTCTATAAAATATTGATTAAAGTTATCAGCTATTTCAGGTAAGTATACATAACTTTCATTATTAAAACTAATCGAATTATAATTTTCATTTTGTTTGCCTATAATAATCTGTTTTAGTGTTTTCCACATACCTTTAGCGTTAGATTTATTCTTATAGACACAATTTTCATAATATAGTTTCTTAGCTTCCCTACACTTAGAGACCACTAAATTTCTATATTGTTTATATGAATTCCAAAATTCAATATTTTGAGTAAACCAAAATTTTCTATATTCATTATTACGTATACCTATTAAAGTTCTAATTTCATTATTAAACCAAAAGTTACTATTTTTACCAGTCTCTATTTCAATAAATGGCATTTCCTCATTAATGATCTTTATCACAGCATTATAATAATTTTCATATTTACTATTAATATCAGATATTCTATAATTATAGTAATTGCTAATCTGCAACATTTTCGATTTAAAACTTTCTATATTTGTTAATGGTTTCCTTTTTATAATAACCTGATTTTCATTTTTTATCATTCTTGCCTTAACTTCTATACAAATAAATACATTATAATTTACCATAGCTTATTTGAATTGATTAATATAATAAAATTCCTAAATAGAGTAATATATATTCATATTTTATTTGCAAAATTGAGAAAAGACGATACTACTCTCAGCTACAAAAAAAACTGTTAATGTCTCTTGTGCTCTAGTAAGTCAATTTCCATTTGAATTATTTCCGTAATAAAAACACTTGAAAAGCAGTGAAAATATTTTGCTTTATTAAATCGTTTTATTTCAGAGTTATTACTCAGTAACATATTTTGCATATTTTATCAAATGGGTCGACTAAGAAAGATATTTTTAACTTCAAACTGTCGACTGATAAGTTTTTTTGTAAAGAATCCTCGACCACCTATTCCACTAAAGTTTTCGCAAATGTATGGCATACATTCAGGCAATAACATTTTTGTGTTAAATAAATTTATAGACTAAGTAAGAAATAGCTATTCTGGAACGTGGAGACAATGCATAATTAGAAGAAATTACTAGTGAATTACAACTTGTACCTATCGAGATCAATCATGCAAAACTAAAAGATCTTCAAGCCCTTACTGTGAAGTATTATCTAATATAGAACACCGTGGTTTCTATGATATTCTGGACACTAATGAAGAACCAGGTGACATTGTCGAGGGCCACAACAGCAGTGCTTATACATATTTTTTCTTTCATGCTAGAGATATGAATCTTTTGGTTAAAAAAGTATATATTTTAGTTTTTTTTTAAATCTGCCAGACCGATATATTCTAATTAAAAAGTATCTTATGTTTAATAAAAAAGTAACAAATCTGTTTTGCAAATTTTCGTCAAAAACCACAGATTTTTGGATTGTGTAAGAATGTTTCATAAACTGCACATAGTTCCAAATAATAAAAATTCTGGCCTTACATTAGTTTTTGGTTCTCCTAAGGGTTATAGTAATACCGTGTTTGACATCAACCCTTCAATTGCAATTTATATTTCTTAAAAACTTGAAATAGATAAGAGAAATACATAAAAATTCTTCGATTTACTAAACGTCATATTATTTGTCAAATTAAGGGCGATCTTTTCACCACCTTGCAACTTTATTTGGCAGTTAATTGTTATGGATATAATTGTAGAAACAGTTGTAACCATAACAAGTACCTTCCACATAAATTTATAAAGAAGTAAAAGACCTGTCCTATTATTACCTAATTTTGTCAAACTTCATGTTTTTAAATTGGCATTAGTGTAAATGGATCCAACCAACCAGCGTCAATTTCCGCGTTGGCCCAACTCTTATAAGTAATATAGAGTGACTCTAACAAAATCTAGAGTCACTGCATCTAGTTACTTAGGCCAGCTGGTCGATCAGAGTAACGCAAACCGCCGCCATATTGGGGCAGAGAAAAGTGATTTTTAATAATGGGCAAATTAAAACCAGGTTTTACGTGTTTGACATATTAGAGGTTTGATCTTTCAGAATAAGAAAAATCTTTTAAAGTAAACGTGGATTTGTTAAATTCAATACAGAACAAATAATGAACAATTTCGTGCTTCGTTTGCCCCAATATGGCGGCGGTTTGCGGTACTCTGGTCGACCAGCTGGCCTAGGTAACTAGATATAGTGACTCTAACAAAATCTAGAGTCACTGCATCTAGTTAACTAGGCCGCGCTGGTCGATCCCTGGTCAACCCAATCCTATAATTCTGTTAAAAATATAGCACAATGAACACAAAACAATAATATCTTTATTCGATTATAATTGTGTATTTGTCGTTATATTACAATAATCTGCACCCCTTGTTGTCTTGCTGTTGGTTAACATCCCTTACTCCAATCCAAAACAAAAAATCCAATATAAAACACATCTAAACAAAAATCATCTCGTGGTCCCTGTTCTAAAGTTTTAAAAGTATTTACTAATTCAGGATCCTCTTAGGCGTCCTCGGTCCGAAATTGGTTCAAACTCTTCTTGAACAAATTTCACATATGCTCGTGATAGAGCATCTGCATTTTGGTGTTTCTTACCTGCCCTGTAAATAATCTCAAACTGGAACTCGGATAAACTTAAGGCTCATCTAGCTAGGCGAGAAGTGGGCTCCTTGATGGTTATTAACCACCGTAATTGACGATGATCTCTAATCACGGTGAATTTTCTTTCATATAAATAACAACGGTATGTTTTTACTCCCCATATTACTGTTAGACATTCTAGCTAGGTGGTACTATAATTTTGTTCGGCCTTGTTCAATTTCCTACTAGCATATGCAAACAGGTTGTTCTAATTCACCCACTTTTTGGCTCAAAATTGCACTTATGGTTGTTCCTGAATAATCTGTTGACAATAAGAATGGCTGAACTCTTGGCACAACTGGTTCCTAAGATCATCTAATGCTTTTTGTTCTTCTGTATTCCAGTCAAATTGGACATCCTTTCTTGTGAGATTTGTCAATGGTAAAGCTCCTTGTGCGAATGAAGGGATAAATCTCCTGTAAAATCCAACTATTTAAACCTAAAAACGCTCTTACCTCCTTTACATTAGTTGGTCTTGGATGTTCCTGCACTGTTGAAACTTTGCCTGGATCTGGTTTAACTCCTTCAGCTGAAAGGATGTGTCCTAAATACTTGACTTCAGGCTGTAAGAATTTACATTTACTTGGTTTTAGTTTTAAGTTTGCTTTTCTTATATTATCAAATACTGCTCGTAAATGCTGTAAATGAATTTCAGGATCATTTTTTCTGAAAATAATGATATCATCTAAATACACAAAACATTCTTCACCTATCAAACATGATAAAACTGTATACATTAGTCGTTACCACGTACTTGGGGAATTCATCAACCCAAATGGCATCCTGGTTTATTCGTAATGACCCCATGGTGAGCTGAATGCTGTCTTCTCTCGATCTTCTTCAGCTACTAGCACCTGGTAATAACCGCTATCCATATCTAACACCAGGGTGGTAGCAATAATTTGGTGGCAGCAATTAAGGGATTGTATGGCTGTATTTGTAACAAAGAACTAATAAGTAAGAAATTTAGCAAAATGGTTCATGAAGCAGGTAGTGTTGTTCAGGCAGCTAACAGTAACATAACAGGACTTATTAACATAACAGGAGTTATTTTCAGGAGATGCTGACGGGCTGGATGTAAAAATGTTTTTTTATCGTGTTGATGAAATTAGCAGTATAGGTAAATGGTCCGAAGCCGATATAACATCTGCAGTTAGGATATCTCTAAGAGGGGAAGCGCAACAACGTGTGCTGCTAAATGAAAAGTTAAGGACAACAAAAAGCTGGCAAGAATTAAGAAAGGCTTTAATAGTCAGGTATGCTCCAGTGGAAACTTCAGGTTGGAATGCAGTGAAATTCAGCTCCTGCATGCAAAAACAGGGTGAGTCAGTTAATAGCTTTGTAGATCGGTTACAGCAAGTAGCAAATAAACTAATAAAAAATGGTGGAAGTGAAGCCGAACAAAAGATCAGAGAAGAAATGCACCAGGAAAGGGTGTTTACTCAATTTGTAGAAGGTTTATTACCAGAATTAAGGCGACCAGTGCTTCACAAAGAACCGAAAATTTTAGAAGAGGCCAGGATGGCAGCCAAGCTTGCTGAAATAATAGAGCTACAGCTGAACGGAGACACAAATAAAGAACATCCTGTTTATGCAGTAACAACAAAAGAACCGGTTAAAAGAGGACACTGGAATAATCCGAAGGTAGGTAAGAAATTTGTTGATTTTATCAAAAATATGTGCTTTTCATGTGAAAAGCTGGGGCACATAGCAAAGTTCTGCCCTGAAAGACGAAAAGGACAGTCTTCATCAGCACAGCCAAAGCCCGAAACAATAACCTGCAATCGATGCAAAAAAGGACATCGCATTAGCCAGTGTACCGAGAAGAAAAATCATTTAAACTCCAGAGATAGCCCAACCGCAGCCCAGGTTGTGGAGAACAAGCAGAATTAAATGGAAATACTGCAAGCGATGTACTGTGTCCTAGTGCCAAAGGGGCAGTACGATTAAAATTAACATCGGAGGACAGAGATGCGACATTTTAGTGGACACGGGAGCTTCAGTAAGCATTTTAAAGGATTCTGCAGTAAAAGGGCCGACTATGTTAAACCACGTTAGCAATAGGGTGGCAGATATAAATGGAAATGAACTGCCAGTCTTAGGTAAAGTAAATTTAGATGTAGATTTAGGGTCAAGAAAAGTGGCACAGGAATTTGTGGTCTGTGAAAATCGAATGCCAATAGAAGCTAGAGGTCTTCTAGGTGAAGATTTTCTCAGTACTGTAATGCTATTCAGTCATAAGGACAGTCATTAGATAGATATTATCTCAAGAAGGCATTGGAATGCTAAGTGATTGCCATAGCTACAAGAAAAAATAAAAGATATCTAAAATAAACACGTTTTTTATTAACTCCAAGAATAATATAACTTCTGGTAAACCCCCCTACTGTTATAGTACCAACAAGGTCACTATTTGTTATAAAGAGCAGTCGCTCAGAGTTGGTTCTAGCAGGTTCCAATTAGAACAGCCGCTAGAACAAGCATTTGCTAGAAAAGTTATGGTACAGCAGGAAGCTGAAGTAGCACCAGAACAATCGGCAATGAATGGGTAAAAGGACAACGAAGTGGAAATAACCCCAACAGCAGAGCTGAAAGTTTAAGTACAACTTCAACCACCAGGGAAAGTACTACAGCTATAATCCCAAGCCAAGGCAAAATGTGGTAAGAGTTCAACGGAACAGCAGGCAACAGAAGTAGAAAATGGTTAGGTTAAGATTAAGGAATCAGATAATTTGGTGTACCTGAAGGAGAGACTAGAGATTCCTCCCAGGACACAAGTTAATTGTTTAGTAGGTGTAAACATGTTATCCAGGGACATCCTAGTAGAACCCACCGAGATAGAAGTATAAGGCGCACTCGCAGTTAGAGTAGTCACAAAGGGTAATTGTGAGTTTCCAGTTCAACTCATGAATGTAAATTTGTTTCCCTTAACGTTAAAAGCAAGAACGGTCATAGTAAGAGCAGTGGCATGTATAGAACAGGTATAACCGAACCAATTGATTTTGTTTTCAGTGTACATAAAGAAAGAGAAGCTGGAAACTGGTACGACTTGCAGCATTTAAATAAAACTGTAGCAGCTAATCTTGAGGAGTTATTGCTAGAGTATAAAGATATTTTTATGTTACCAGGAAACAAGTTAGGAGGCACATCGGAGGTTCAACACTGAGTAGTAACGGAAAACATCATGCCCATTGCCAGAGCACCTTATCGAATTCCACAATCACAAAATAAGGCAGTTGCAGATCAAATAAATCAGTTATTAAAGGAAGGAATTATTTCAGAGTCAAAGTCACCCTGGTCGGCACCTATAGTGATTGTAAAGAAGATTAATTCTGATGGTTCAGAAAAGTTAAGGATATGTGTCGATTATCGGGAGTTAAACAGGTATACTAAGCGGGATTATTTCTCATTGCCTCGTCTAACTGACACTCTGGAGCAGTTAGGACAGGCTGGGTCATTTAGTGTACTAGATATGAATAGTTATTAGCAGGTGCTAGTAGCTGAAGAAGATCGAGAGAAGACAGCATTCAGCTCACCAAGGGGTCATTACGAATAGACCAGGATGCCATTTGGGATGATGAATTCCCCAAGTACGTGGCAACGACTAATGTATACAGTTTTATCAGGTTTGATATTAGGTAAAGAATGTTTTGTGTATTTAAATGATATCATTATTTTCAGAAAAAATTATCCTGAAATTCATTTACAGCATTTACGAGCAGTGTTTGATAATATAAGAAAAGCATACTTAAAACAAAAACCAAGTAAATGTAAATTCTTACAGCCTGAAGTCAAGTATTTCAGACACATGGTTTCAGCTGAAGGAGCTAAATCACATCCAGGCAAAGTTTCAGCAATACAGGAATATCCAAGACCAACTAATGTAAAGGAAATAAGAGCATTTTTAGGTTTAGTTGGATTTTACATGAGGTTTATCCCTTCATTCGCACAACGAGCTTTACGATTGACAAATCTCACAAGAAAGGATGTCCAATTTGACTGGAATACAGAAGAACAAAAAGCATTTGATGATCTTAGAAACCAGTTGTGTCAAGAGCCTGTATTAAAGTACCCGAATTTTCTCAGCCATTCTTATTGTCAACAAATGCTTCAGGAACAGCTATAAGTGCAATTTTGAGCCAAAAAGTGGGTGAGTTAGAACAACCTGTTGCATATGCTAGTAGGAAATTGAACAAGGCCGAACAAAATTATAGTACCACCGAGCTAGAATGTCTAGCAGTAATATGGGGAGTAAAAACCTACCGTTGTTATTTATATTGAAGAAAATTCACTGTGATTACAGATCATCGTCCGTTACGATGGTTAATGATTATCTAGGTGCCCACTTCTTGCCTAGCCAGATGGGCTTTAAGTTTATCAGAGTTCCAGTTTGAGATTATTCACAGGGCAGGTAAGGAACACCAAAATGCAGATGCTCTATCACGAGCATATGTGAACTTTGTTCAAGAAGAGTTTGAACTAATTTGGGACCGAGGACGCCTAAGAGAGGAACAACAAGAGGATCCTGAATTAGTAAATACTTTTAAAATTTTAGAACAGGGACCACGAGATGATTTTTGTTTAGATGTAGATGGAGTTTTATATAAAGTAAGGGATGTTAACCAACAGCAAAACAACAAGGGGTGTAGATAAGGGTATCCAAGGCTCATGTATCCAAGTCAATAAGTAGAGAAAAAATGTCAACTTTGTATAAATTCAAATTTTTGAAGGAGACAGGAATGTAACAAGATAGATTTGTAAACCTTTAGATTAGAATATTCATTTTCTTAATAATAACTGAATTGAACAAAATTATGAAAACAATGTTATTAGGAAAATTAACTAAAAGTGAATTATCACACTGTTAGGAAAACCCTGGCAATTATTATTTTGTTTTAGAAATTACTTTCATAGTATGTTTTTAAATTCCTGAGAGGAACGTAAATAGCTTTCACAGTAGTGTAAAAACCATTATTCATTTTAATGAAAAAGCTTTTTTTTTTGTTTCTGATCTGCCGTTTAGTAGTCACAATTTATTGCTGCCTGAGCAAGCACAAAATGTTTGATGTTAGCATAATCATAAGTATAAGTTTGATCGTTTGTTTTAGTTCTATTTATTTATTTATTCATCTGTTTATATTGCTTCATTAATTCTTAATTTTACTGTTTATTCATGTTATATGCTTTGTTCTTAATATAATAAATTTTTTGTTTTAAAAATCTTTCTGCTTTAATTTCTTACTACTTTGAGTGCAAGAACCTAGTCCTAAGAACCTAGAAGGAAGTGTGTGTTGCATAAACTACAGTTTGAGGCCGTAAGTAAAGGTTAAACAAGGTAATATAGATTGCAACCACAAGTAGTAGTACCACAAGAGGGTGGTAAACATTAATAGCTATAATAAGTTAAGTATAAGCTAATAGAATAAAATATAATAAGTATAATAGAGTAAATAATAAATAATAATAGACTAAATAAATAATAGAGTATAAATAATAGAACGGTGTTATTACTCGTACAAATGTTCACCACTTGTCTGTACCCATCGGTTATCGGTAAATATAACACAAATCAAAGACCTTATTACTTGACAAATAATTTCTTTAAAAATGTATATCTTCAAGTACAAATGTTTGCTAAATATACCAGCCGTGGGAGCGGTTCGGAAATATTGGTGTATTTGCCAAATACTCAAATGATGGGATTCAAGCTTTAAATGAATATCACAATCTATAGAATTGAATGTTTGTCTACGGATGGTGTTACGTGACTGTTAATAATAAATAAAGTAGGAGAAGAGAGAGAACAGTGTTTAAGGATCTTGGACTCTTTCTAGTCACTCCGCTAGCGCGTCGAGTCTTAAATTTCGGCTTCGAGTCTAGAAATTGCCATGACAGCGCACTTTTAACAAAATTAACAACTATTAATTTTTATATCAGGAAAAAAAGCTATACGTCGTGGATGTAGGACTCTATCTAAGATATAATATAACATGAGCAAAAAGTAACTTCATCAAAAGTGCCTTTGGAATTTCAAACTCATGTGTATTATAACACCAGGAAATTATACAAAATATGCAAAGCCCTTTGACAGTGACACAGTTATTATTAATTTTATCCACAATCACTATATAATAAGGTAATAATTGAACTCCTTGCCAACGTATAATGTGGTTTATAAAACTCTAGGGTTTCTGTACATAAAACACATGGAATTATAATGATTGTTGAACACACTAGCAACCAGTAAAGCAAAGGTACTACGACAAATGGAACACGAATAATGATTTTCAAGGTAACATCCGCCGTCGCAGTAAAATGTCAAATAATTTTTTGATAAAATTCGGCAATTCTGATTCTAAATGAGTGTGATTGTGGATAAAACATTGTATTGCATACGGGTTTTAGATGCATTTTATTCACTTAAGAAAATTAAACGCTCGAGCAAGCTCTCGCGTTTAAACATTCTTACGTGAATAACATGCTATCTAAAACCCTTATACAATAAATTACTATAATATAATTCTCTGGTGTTATAATACACATGAGTTTAAAATTCCAAAGGCACCTTTGATGGAGTTACTTTTTGCTCATACTATATATGTGATGCGGAAAGCCACAAGGGACCTAAAGTCGGATACGTGAATTTTCAGGAGAAGCAAAATAAGAGGTTGGGGTCAAAAAATAGTGTTTTTTATTTTTTATGAATTGTGATACGACGATGTCTCTTTTACCAACCCAAATTATAAAAAAAAAATAATTTCCTGCCGGAAATAGGATAAAAACCTAATTTATTGGGGAAAGGTCGATTTTGAAAAATTTGTGCGCGTTTTCCCACAAAAAGCACTTTTTGAAATAAAAATTCCAAAACGCTGTAAAATCCGTAATTCTTGAGATATCCGAGTCATTTTTTTGTAAAGTCTTTCTTTTTTATCGTACTTTTCGAAAATGTCACTAACTCAAAATCTTTTTTCCGATTTTCCGACTTTAGGTCCCTTTTCGCTTTCCGCATTACATATAATATACCTCTAGGTATACTTTTATGCGATGGCTTTGATACGTCAGAGATAGAAACCAATACTGCTGTCATTTTCATTTAGTGTCTCAAATGACTAGTTTAGTTACTAAAACGGCATTCCATGTTACATTTGTAAACTGTGTTTCCTATGTAATGTTTGTAAGTTGAAAACCATTTTTTTAATTACACATACTTGAATTAATAAAAATGGATTTATAATTTATTTCAATTAAATATTTGAAATTATTTCTAAAAATATACATATATTGATCATTAATATAGGTTAAAAAAACTTGAAAATTTATATTTGGCGCCAAGCGCGATAAATGAATCCCCGTTGTAAATTCTGACTAATTACTTTAATCTTTAACCATATGGTAAGTAATTGATAACGGAAGACTTTTCTTTAGCAATGTAAGGGGGTTTGCTGGCTCCGGGGGTTTTGACTTTGTAGGTGTCCCTACTTTTCTAAAGTCTTATATTCTCTGGCTGCTCGGTGTGCTGAGCTGGTCCTTCTGGGTCGGCTGGCTAGTGGCTAGGCAGGAGGATGCGAGTTCCGCGATAGAACTGACTAAAACGGCTTGCGCACCTCCTTATATAGGAGCTCTCGGAGCGTGGGAGAAATGGTACGAATAAAACAGATCGACGCACGCAAAGTAATCGCTTAATGAAGGGACGCGCGCTCTTGTTTGAGTCGGCGACTGATTGCAAACAGTTGATAAGCTTATATACTCTTACACTGTAAATAATTAAATATAAATATAGCAACTTCGTTACAGTAATTACTACTTTAGATACATAATTCTCCTTTCACTTTCTTTTTCCTATGTTTCTTAAAAACTGAGACAATCTGCAGATACGAACATGTTAAAAGCGGAAATGATCGTCACTGGCTCAGATCTTGTTAAGAGCAATCTCAAAGATCTAAAACAAAATTTTGAAAAAGATCTAATCAGTTATGAGGCTCATAAAAGCATGGATTTTGAATGTAACTTTTTCGATCATTTGGTCTGCGTTGTAAATAATATGTAGTACGTAAACCACGTAAAATGGCTTTTACCTCAATTTCCATCTTGTACCCCTTTTTGTCAAAAGTGGTAATTATAAAAGATAATAAACTGTTATGCAAAGAATATATCATTTTTTTGAACAATGCCGCCTGCAGGCTGGTTTGCACCTTTTTTTTTTAATTTTTTGATTATTTCGAATGAAGCATCCGGTATAAACAAGTTCAATTTTCTTGTTGCTTTTGTAGCCTGGCAACACTGTTTCTAACCTGACTTTTGTAATGCCGTCAAGCGCTATGGAGTGTGCTGATTTTAGTGAATTTCAGGTAATAATTACTTAAGGGAATTCTTTTATTGCAATTGATAAATAAAAAAAAATCAATCTCAATGACTTTAAAAAGATTCCACGCTGTTATTAGAAAATAATGAAAAAAAAAGATACCTGAAATATATTATAGTAACCTGTAAAAAGGATTTTTTTGAAAATGTTTAAAATTGTTTATTTTAAGGATGCCTTGAAGAATATGCGTAGGGTAGATGACATTATAATAAATACATTAAATACAGTAATTCCTACAGCCTCTTTTAATGCAGATGCAGCCAAATCTTGTAAAGATCTGCATGATAAATTAGATGAAGGAAATACAAAGCGAAGAGATGTTATAAAACATTGCATAAACATATCAGCAGATCGTGTAAAAGAATTAAGAGCACAAAGAGAATCTAATAGTAATAATTCACAACTTTCAAAGACTTTACGTGCCGAACAAACGAAGGTTTGTTGTCTCACGTAAATATCAATGTATAATATACATAATTATTTTCTTTTATAGTTGCGGATGTTGCAAGTAGAATTAAGTGTAGAAGAATTAGTAGAAGAAAGAACTTCAAAGGTGTTTAATGAAAGATGCAGAAGATACTATAAACCATCAGACTGAAGAACATCACTGAAAGTTCTTTATTTAGCAATTTTTTTTTAGAATGCAATTCTAAATCATTTATTTCCATAACATTGTTGAAAACTGGTTTCATAAAATATTTACATTTTAAATAAAATATACATTTAGATAAGATTTCTAATTTTTTTAATACATACTACCGATAACTAAAAAAATATCTTAAAAGCTGTTCATAAGTTCACACATACAACTTTTATTTTTCCTTAGCTGTCTGTTCCTCATTATACTTCTTATGCCAATCAAGATTGTATTTCTGCACTGATTCTCCACGATCACGAGCCTTTTTACCACTATAAATCATTACTACACAACCAACTAGTGTTAAAGCCATCATAACGTTGGCAACACGAATACGCATCTTGCTACGTACTCTTTCAACAGATTCGGGACTGTTATTAAAAAAATTATAATTAAAAAAAAATTATGTGCACTTAAATAAACATTACTTACGTAACAAATGCTGGAATATCTTCAACTCTTTTATATTTACCCATCCATACAAGCAATCGCTTTTCAAAATTGTTTACTCTGTGAGTATCACCAGTGAGCCGCCTTCCATCATCAAATCGTGCTGTACTTGTAGTAAAAGTTTTGCCACTAGCGAAATTTGTTTTCAAAAGCATCCATTTCAAGGTAGAGGTCAACATTCTATCAAAAAGTTATTTAAAAGGCTTCTATTGCATTTAATATTATATTTCAGTAAAAGACTGCAGTTTATAAAAGTGATTTGCGTTACATGCATTTATTTATAGATTTAGATTTTTCCACCAACCTCTCCCACTCCTTTCTCCTTCTTGAAATTATTTAACCTCAAGTCCTCAACGTCTTTGATTAACCCAAATTACAGTGCAATTTTTTTTATTTTTAGTGAAGTAAACATGCAGAACGTCACGTATCGCGTGGGTACGTGAATTTTGGCAAATTGAACAGTGCAATTTTAGTTGTTAATAATATATAAATATAATAGATTTATTTTATCAGATCATGGAACTCCTATGATGGACGAATGGAGTAAATAAATATACAGGGTATTTCATCATTATTTTCAAGTTTTTAAATAGTAAAATGTACCGATTGTGCAATTTGCGAGGGAATTTACTAATTTCTAATTTACTAAATTTTTTAATTAAACAACACAAACATTAAAAATATAAAAACTATTGTGCTTGAAAATTATCTTCCTCTGATGACGTAGATGCTACTTTTCATTTTTATATATGAAGGGGTGAGAAGCAAAATGGTATAAGTGACAGATTTGGTAAAAATGAGTTACGTGCAATTATAAACTCCTCTTTCCTATTGTAACGTTCTTTTTCAAATAATAACACAAGTGCTGTTTAAATCGTCTATTCACAAACAAATATTTATTTCTATACACTAATGAATACACTATAAATTAACGCTATGATTATAAACCATTAAAAACTATTATTTACAGACTATGAATTTCTAATACAACATTTATATTCACTATTTATTTTGTAATACACAGTTAATGACTTGCTGTTGACTGATCCTCTTTTATCCGCGAATCCGCTTTTATACCCTAATATAAACGCACCAGAAGTCGCTGGAACCTTCTATGTATTCTAGAAAATGCTAGAATAAACCGCGTCTGGTTTACATGCTTGTGCGATGCGTCATTCTCTCGAAGGCGGTAGAACACACCATTTGTTGCTCGAAAAGAGGTTCTTTCTTTTTCTCTCTTGTTACACTGCCCCCCTCTTCAAGTCTGTTCTGTCCCAGAACAGGTTTTATGCTCTGGTTCCTGTAGAACGGGTCATGACGATATCGACAGTCTTCACCTCGACTACACGTTCCATTACGGTAGAAATAACAGTCTACACTCTTCGTTGGCCTTAATGCGGGTTGTGGGTCAAAATTGCAGACGAAGATCTTGACGTCCGTACCTCTAAAGACAACTTCCAGCATGTTTCTAACGATTCTCCAATCCAGCTGGTCCCGCCCACAGCCGAGTTTGGGAACTGCCAATTTGTTAATTCCCCTGGTAAGCAACTCGATCCTCAAATTCCATAGTGCCCTCCACAAGTCGGCGTAACTTGGTTTCTGGTAATAAAACTGCTTGGTTACCAAGTAGTAAATGGATCGGTCATGATCAGGCAAGCGTAAGGATTTACCAACAGAGGGATTTTGTTCTCGAAGTTCATTCAGCCGTCCAAATTTATTTCTAAACACTACTGCGATCCCCCTGGACATACGGAGATCCGCGGAGACACAGTGGGCAATGGAATAATCACCAGGGACCCGGAAGAGATCTTGTTGCATCTCAGTCGTGACTCCGAATCGCGCTTTTCTAGTTCCAGAGAACGCAGCCATAAATTCTCTAAAGGTTGGCTGATCATCTTCAGGCCTTACGATATTGATAGCCACCTCGGCCTCATCTTTCCGATCCGGGACTGCGTCATTATTTCCCTCATAGTGCGCCAGACGATTGGAGTGTACCACCTTTGGTTTCCCCCTTGGCAATTTCTGGATGCGATAAATCAAGTCATTTATTCGTTTCTTCACCTGGTATGGGCCCTCCCAATTTCGCTGTAACTTTGGAGAATAGCCACGACGTCTTTGCGGGTTGTATAACCAGACAAGCTCTCCAGGTTGAAACCCTCCTTCTTGGGCTCTCACATCGTACGTAGCCTTCATCCGGTCACTCGCGATTCGACTATTGTTTCGGGTTCGGTGGTGAATATCCTCCAACTTCTTCTTTAAGTTGATGACATAATCATTCCCGGCTACCTCCGGCTCTATAGGTGGAGACCCAAATTCCAGATCACACGGTAACCGTAACTCGCGTCCAAACATCACAGACGCTGGTGACTGACCGGTTGTTTCGTGGACCGATGCACGATAAGCCATCAGGAACAGATGCAGGTATTGGTCCCAGTCTCGTTGATGATCGGAGACGACCTTGGCCAAATATTTGCCCATTGTCCGATTCATGCGTTCTACCATTCCATCGGACTGCGGATGTAACGGTGTGGTCCGAGTCTTGCGAATGCCCAACAATCGACAGACTTCTCCAAAGAGTACAGACTCGAAATTGCGGCCTTGATCCGAATGCAGCTCCATGGGCACTCCGAAGCGACTGAAAAACTCTTTGACTAGTACGTCAGCAACAGTCGCAGCTTCCTGGTTTGGTAGGGCATATGCTTCTGGCCATTTGGTAAAATAGTCCATTGCCACTAATATGTATTTATTCCCATCGTCGGTTTCGGGAAATGGTCCGGCAATATCTATGGCTATTCTTTCCAGAGGACTACCCACATTGTACTGCCTCATAGGTGCTCTTCGTTTCCCCAAGGGTCCGTTACCAGTGGCACATAGTTCACATTTCCGGCACCACTCCTTCACGTCTTCTTTACAGTTGACCCAATAAAAACGCTCCCTAACTTTCTCCAAAGTCTTTTTCACACCGAAGTGTCCTCCTGAGGCACCGTCATGGAGATGCCGCAATACTGTAGCCACTCGGCTTCTAGGAACCACGAACTGAGCCCTAATGGTGGTGCCATCTTCACTCTCCAGTACTCGCTTCAGGAGATCGTCTTCCACCTTCAAGGACTCCCATTGGGCCCAATATGCTTTGAGCGCTCTGTTGAAAGCGCTGACGGCCTCCCAGGCAGGCCTTTCTCCCACGCGCTTCCATTCCAGTACCATTTTTAGTTCGGGATCAGCCTCCTGCTGTCGTTGCAATTCTTCCGGCAACCAATTGTCGTTGACGATGGTAGTCCTTAATACTTGGCAAACCCTCTCTTCCAAACGAGAGCAATGACGGCAATCCGTTGGACAGGGTCTTCTTGAAAGAGCATCGGCATTTCGATGACTAGTGCCCGCTCGATGTTCGGTGTCAAAGTCGTATCCTTGTAATCGTTCGATCCACCTTGCGACCTGGCCTTCAGGATTACGGAATTGTAGAAGCCATTTCAACGCTGCATGGTCCGTCCTCAATAAAAACTTCCGTCCGTACAAGTATTTGTAGAAGTGCTCAACGGACTTCACGACGGCCAATAGTTCTTTTCTGGTCACACAATAATTCCTTTCGGCTTTCGACAAAACCTTACTAAAATAGCCGATGACCTTTTCTTGTCCATCCTGTATCTGAGAAAGTACCCCCCCAATGGCCAGATTACTTGCATCTGTGTCAAGTATGAATTTCCCTTCTGTCCGTGGATAGCTCAATATTGGTGCTGTTGTCAGGGCACGCTTCAGCTGTTGGAAAGCTGTTTCACACTCTCCGCTCCAAACATACTCGCGCCCATCTTCAGTTAACCTTGTCAGAGGTTTCGCTATATTGGCAAACCCAGGAACGAAACACCTGTAGTAGGTACATAACCCAAGAAAACTACGAACTTGGTGTTTATCTTTCGGTGTTGGCCACTCTTGAACTGCACGAATCTTATCGGGGTCGGCTGCCACTCCATTTTGTGATACGACGTGCCCGAGATATTTCACTTCCTTTCTGAATATGTGGCACTTTTTCGGACTCAGTTTCAGATTGGCTCCACGTAGTCTTCGGAACACTTCCTCTAGATTGTTCAAATGTTCGTTGAATGATTTTCCGACTACAATCACATCATCTAGGTATACCAGGCAGGTCTTCCACGACAACCCTATCAGGATGGTCTCCATTAGACGCTCAAAGGTGGCCGGAGCGTTACATAGACCGAAAGGCATAACTGTAAACTGCCATAGTCCGGAACCAATAGTGAACGCGGTCTTCTCCCGGTCTTCAGGTTCCATTTCAACTTGCCAATAACCGCTCTTCAAGTCCAAAGTCGAAAACCATCGTGAACCAGACAGGGTATCTAACGTGTCGTCGATACGTGGTAAGGGATAGCTGTCTTTCTTGGTCACGTCATTAAGCTGCCGATAGTCCACACAAAATCTCGTTGACCCGTCCTTCTTACTGACCAGGACCACCGGTGATGCCCATGGACTGCTGGATGGCTCGATGACCCCTTGTTCTTCCATATCAGTAATAATCTTTTCGGCTTCTGCTCGCCTTGCTAGAGGTAGACGCCTCGGCTGCTGACGGACAGGCATAGAGTTGCCTGTATTGATTTTATGTTTTACTATATTTGTTCGTTCCTTCTGGCTATCGTCAAGAGCGAAGATATCTTGGTATCGGTGAACCAAACCCTGTACCTCTTTCACTTCCGTTCTGTTAAGATCTTCGCACGAACTAGTAACCATACCCACTAATTTTCCACCATGGTCTTTGGGCACTGGTTTTGGAACATCAGCCATACACCTGGCTACTCGAAATACTGGCACACACTGTGCTACAAGGGTACTCTTCTTCAATGTCACCGGATCCACATTAACTTTCATAATTCTCACCGGTACTCTCTTTCCAACCTTGATCAGCGCTTTTCCCACCAGTATGCCACTATGGATCTTCTTATCACAAACAGGCTCCATCATTCGCACACATCCTACCCGAAGGTCTCCATCCAAACCCGCTTCGACAACCATCTCGCTTTGACCCGGCAATATCACATCTTCAGTCAGCAAAACCCTTACAACCGGATCTTCTCGTGGGTGCAAAGGAAGTTCTTCGTTACCGACCTTCAAAACACCCTCTTTCAAATCCAACGTAAAACCAAATTTTCTCAGGAGGTCCATTCCCAAGATGAAGTCATCAGTGATATCGGCTACCAGCACCTCATGATCACGTTCTTCACTTCCAATGCCAATCTTCATCTTCACCACTCCGCGTGTTGGTATCACTTCACCTGTTGCTGTACGGAGTTGAGTAGTTGTTGGTAACAGCTTCATACTTGTTCGTAGAACGTTAGGGCGTATGATGGACTTTGTCGCCCCCGTATCAATGAGTAGTGGAACAGTACGATTAGCAATTTTCCCATCTACGAACAAATTGCTGGTACTATTGTTTGATGTTACGGCATGGATGGTGATCTTCGGGGCATCTTCACTCAAAGTCGACGTTCGCCCCCTCTCGTCGACCCCCTTTAGTTTTCCGACGGCTGAACTTGTTTGGGTTTAGGGCAGCGGCGTCGTATGTGCCCTTGTTCACCGCAGTTCCAGCAACGGGGTCCTCGAACTTCTTGAGGATTCCTCTTACGACTATCTTCCTTCTGAAGAACTCTCATTAATAATTCTTCTAGGCGATCTTTGGAACTGGAACCTTCCTCTTCTTCCGCAACGGTTCGAACTCGCCCGTGGCCTCGGGACGCTTGTTTTGCGGCTTCAAACTCTAAAGCGTGAGCAAGCGCATCATCAGTTGTTCTTGGTCGTGCCAGCCTCAATGATTGTTGTGTTTCCCCGTCTCTTAACCCATCAATGAAGGTCTGCACAGCGAGCTGTCCCAGAAATGAATCGGGTGCCGTAGGGTACGCCAATCGGACAAGCCGCGCAACATCGGCTTCAAACTCCTGCAGGCTTTCTCCATTCTTCTGGATACGATTCTTCACTTGCGCGTGATACACTTGTTGAAGATGCGCGTCTCCATATCTCATCTCCAATCTAGACACTAACAATTGATAATCATTTTCCTGTCCTGCTGGGATTGTTTGCAGGACGTTCAACGCGTCTCCACGCAAAGCCACAGTTAAAGAAACGGCCTTTTCCTTGCCTGTCCATCCGTTGGCCCCAGCGGCCGCCTCAAATTGTTTGTAGTAGGTGGACCAAGGTATCTTTCCATCGAACGTGGGTGGTTTTACTTTTATCCCTACAGCAGGACCCTTTTCTTCTTTAATTTGCTTCTTTACTTCATTAAACTCAGAAGTTGAGGGAAACCGTAATTGCCTCATTCTATCTTCCAACATATCGGTTATGTCGTATTTCTTAGCTGTTGATGGTAATTGCATTTGGGCTATTTTCTCTTCTACCATCTTTATTACCCTATCTTGTTCCGCCAATCTACCTTCCAACAGTCCTAACGCACTGGCATTCTCAAAAAATTCTTCGAAAACTTTATCTTCTAACGCTTTGACATTGTCCTGCAATTCTTCTTTAAGCCTTCTGGAATTTTCTTCAGATCTCCTGGAATTCTCCAGTATTTCTTCCTTTAGCATTCTAACATTTTCTTCGGACTTTCTAGAATTTTCCAAAACTTTTTCTTCCAATGCTTTAGTGTTTTCCATTAGTTTTCTAGAATTCTCTTCGGCCTTCCTAGAACTTTCCAGTAATTCCTCTTTTAACATTCTAGAATTCTCTTCGGACTTTTGCAGTAATTCTTCTTTTAAAATTCTAGAATTCTCTTCGGACTTTCTAGAACTTTCTTCGGCTTTTCTAGAACTTTCTTCCATTTTACTTAACAACAAACTAGTATCAATTGCGGGTCCAGGTATTTCGAAGCGGTAATTTTCAGGATCTTCCTGCTGTTCTAAAAGCCATTCTCTTAACCGATTTATCAAAACTTCTTTCTTTCCATTACTATCCAAGTCCCTCTCGTCCAATTCCCGTTTTAAATCTATTACTAAGAGATCTTTCAATAGTTTCATCACCATTTTAATTGTTTGTTGAAATTAATTTTAACACTAAAAATTTATTCTCACAGCACTTTATTTAATTATTACGCGATTTTATTTATTTTAAAACTCCACACCCGACAACACTGTAACGTTCTTTTTCAAATAATAACACAAGTGCTGTTTAAATCGTCTATTCACAAACAAATATTTATTTCTATACACTAATGAATACACTATAAATTAACGCTATGATTATAAACCATTAAAAACTATTATTTACAGACTATGAATTTCTAATACAACATTTATATTCACTATTTATTTTGTAATACACAGTTAATGACTTGCTGTTGACTGATCTTCTTTTATCCGCGAATCCGCTTTTATACCCTAATATTAACGCACCAGAAGTCGCTGGAACCTTCTATGTATTCTAGAAAATGCTAGAATAAACCGCGTCTGGTTTACATGCTTGTGCGATGCGTCATTCTCTCGAAGGCGGTAGAACACACCATTTGTTGCTCGAAAAGAGGTTCTTTCTTTTTCTCTCTTGTTACACTATTGTGTTTAGTTGCAAAATGTGTCAAGTTAAATTTAAGACTTGAACTGCCATCTCTGAGTAGATTAAAAAACTAAATCACAGAAATTACCAAATAAGTTGGCGGCAAAATGTTATAAGTGCACTTATACCATTCTGCTTCTAATAAGTCGAACGATAACAATAGTGACAAGAGTGGTCGTGTATGTATTTATTATTTTAATTTTTGTGGCTACATATTCTGCAATTCAATGGACGTTGCATCAGGTAAGTAGTAATGTGCTTTATTTAATTAATATAGGTAATAAAATAATTATTGTTGAGAAAGGCGATTTGTATTAGTTCGTTAGTTAGTATTAGTAGTTATTAGTTATTTAGATTAGTGCTGACAGTCGTGCTTTTGTAATCAAACACATCAAAATGTTTCCAAAGTATAGAAGCCACTATTCAAGGGCCCAGAACCATAACATCAAGTATCTTTCAACAGATCTCAACATTAAAAGAATGTATAAATTGTACGTAGGAAAATGTACAGAAAATAATCAAAGTCCAGTGAAGGAATCGTATTAACGACACATATTTAACACGGAATTCAACCTTAAATTCCATCAGCCTCATTCTGACACATGCAATAGATGTGACAGTTTGAATAATCTAATCAATCATTCAGAAAACATTGATGCTACGAATGAAGCCAAACGAAACTTAGAACTGCACCACAGGAGGGCTCTGAAAGCAGTAGAATCTAGAGTCACTGCATCTAGTCACCTAGGCCAGCTGGTCGATCAGAGTAACGCAAACCGCCGCCATATTGGGGCAGAGAAGGGTAATTTTTAATAATGGACAAATTAAAACCACGTTTTACGTTTGCCCCAATATGGCGGCGGTTTGCGGTACTCTGGTCGACCAGGTGGCCTAGGTAACTAGATGCAGTGACTCTAGTAGAATCTAGAGTCACTGCATTTAGTTACCTAGGCCAGCTGGTCGACCAGAGTACCGCAAACCACCGCCATATTGGGGCAAACGAAGCACGAAATTGTTCATTATTTGTCCTGTATTGAATTAAATCAAATCCACGTTTTTGTCTATTATTAAAAATCATCCTTCTCTTCCCCAATATGGCGGCGGTTTGCGTCACCCCTAGGTGACTAGATGCAGTGGCTCTAGTAGAATCAAAACAGACAGCCACCAACTTTGCAAAAAGCTCCAGCGATACAGTTGCCATAACTTTCGATTTACAAAAACGCTTTGTACTCCATTACTCACAACCAATAAAGTGTATTTACGACAGCTGTGGACATATAATTTTGGCGTGCACAATCTCAGTACTGGGAAATCCGCAATGTTCATATGGAATGAAACCGTAGCATCACGTGGCTCCCAAGAAATTGGTTCTTGCTTAATTAAGGTGAGTAGGATTTTTAATGTTTTTTGATGACCTGACTAACCTTTTTTTTTAGTTTATACAGACATTGCCAGATAACATCAAACATCTTATAGCATATAGTGATAGTTGTGGAGGCCAAAATAAAAACAAAAACATTACAAAATTGTTTATGTATGTTGTGCAGTGTACAAACCTAGAAACCATCGATCATACATTTTTGGAACTCGGTCACACATTCATGGAATGCGACCGTGACTTCGGTCTAATCGAAAAAAGTAAACGTAAAGTACCACAAGTTTTCGTACCAAAGCATTAGTGTGAAGTTATCAAAAGCACTTCTAAAAATGTTGACGTCTATGAAATGAAAAGAGAAGACTTTTTTCCTTTTCGCATCTAAATGATAAAATAAAGGATCCTAAGAAAGCTAGCGATGGTGGAGTTTTAAAGTGGAGAGACATTATGTGGTTTTCCTACAAAAAATATAAGTGCTTCAGGTTTGATTTTAAAAAAACTTTAGAGCCATCCTTCCCATTTTCAACATCCGAGAATTGTGTAAAAAAAGGAAGGCCAGATTTTCACTGCCAATTGTCACGATTAACAAGCCTCTACCCTGAAGCTTTAAAAATTAAATACCTATGCCAAGTGGGAGAATTTGATGCAGCTGTTAGACTTTATTCCACCAATATGGCATGAGTTTTATCAACATCTACCTCATCTTGAGAATCCAGGGAGAAAGAATAATCGTAGTCCTCATAGGAATGACAATACCAATGAAGAAAACACTGATCAAGTTATGGATGATGAACTGGTCCTGGAGTCTGATTATGATGATTATGAATAATTTAAGCTATAATTTATTCAATACTATTATTAAATTCCTTAATTAGTATAAGTGTTTACTGTTAATGTTTATTACTGTGTCAGTTATACCTACCATTTTTCCACTAACTATTTTTGCTACTTCAAAATGTATAAGTGCATTTTTTTGAAAAATGTTTAGAATTTAACATTTTTTATAATATTATGTATCATTACCTATTAATCTAAGTAGGTAGTTTGTCATCAAAACAAAAATTTTTTGTGTTTGTTTATTTATCTCACAATTGTTTCAGTCGCACTTATACCATTTTGCTTCTGACCCCTTCATATGTAATGGATTTGTTATCATACGACTCAACAAGCGTGTATGAAAATTGTATCACTGGTGCTCTCTACTGGCTGGTGTTCGGAAATTAACCAGCATTTTCTAGCGATGAACGGTGTTGATAAACGTATTTCAACTCGTAAATATCTGACTCGTAATAGTAATTTACATTGCAAGACCGTTACTTAGAACTTTACGTGCGAGCACGGTACCTACCTAACATGCGAGCGATTAGCGAGCTTGTTATTCGTGCAAGCACGTAGGGTTCGTGTAACGGTCGAACATTGTACAATGTTTTATTCACAATCATATTGCAATATGTACATTTCATATGTTGTAAAAACCTTGGAAAGTAAGCTATTGCTATAGCACCACCAAAGTGGTTAACAACTTCCTTTACATGTCTGTAAAACTGACATGTAAAGTTATGGACAACTTATTTTTCTGAATAATTTAAAACAGTACGTTTTATCCGATTTAAATTTAACTTCTTATAAATATATTTAACGCTAAAAACATATTTTTTATTTAATATTAGTTTTATTTTTATTTTTCCGTATTTTATATTTAATAATTACAATGGAATTAATTAATTTCTAATTTTAAAATACTGAGCGCATACATTGCCATCTAGCGACGATGAATGAAACCTTACTTAAAATCTTTTTGGTCGATAGATGGGTCTGATTGAAATTATGACAGTTTATAAAAAATTTACTTTAAAATTTAAAATTACTTTTTATTTTGATTACGACTTAAGTCTAATTATTGTGAATAAAATAGTATACATGTTTCGTTGGTAAAGTTTCCACGCCTCGCGATATTGTTTGACCTCGACGTACCGTCTCGGTCAAACAATTATCGCTTGGCTTGTAAAGATATCCTTGACCAACTCAACATGTAATATACTATTATGGTATACTGTTTTATGGTGTAGACTCGTAAGCTTTGTAAATTAATCTTTACGGGCGAGCTGGAAAGTTTGTGGGACGAGCGATGAAGGAGCGACCCTCCATAATTCAGTGAGCCCAGTAAAGATTAGTTGCAAAGCATGCATTGTCCAGTTGATTGATTGTATTTGCGTCCGGTAAAATTTTTTACAGTCATACTAGACTGTTAAATCGCATTTTCTGGACTGAAAAGTTTGACGTAAAACTGACAAATGTAACATAGTATGAAAGAATATATATTATGTAATTAGGAGATCAAGCGATACTTTAAATCCGAGAAGATGTATTATAACGCCGCGGCTCCAGCCGAGGCGTTATAACATCTTCGAGGATTTAAAGAAGCTTGATCTCCGTATTGCATAAGTTGTTTTATTTTATTTCGTATTTCAATCCTAATTTCTCCCTTTTAAAATTCATCCGAATTTATTGTACCGTGATATAAAAAATTATCTTGGTCAAGGGTGGTTATGGAATATAAAACGGTTGTCTTAGTTTGAGTTTTTGCATCTTTATTAGTCAATTATCATTATTATTAAGTCAAACTAAGACAACCGTTTTATATTCCATAACCACCGTTGACCAAGATAATTTTTGATATCACGGTATAATGAAGCAAGTTGCCTTGTCTGTGTCATCATACGCGTAATCAAGGAGATAAAAAGCAGCATGTTACGTGTGGCTGTTATGCAACATCAAATGATTTTTACGTTGCCAACAACAACGGAGATCAAGAACGTCTTGAACTCCGGTGTCATTGGAGATCAAGTTATACTTTATTTTACTAATTGTAGTACATAAACAATTGTTTGGAATGCGAAATGAAATAATAGCTATTTATGTAACAAGTACATAATGTAGGTCTTTATAGACAAGCCCAGTTTATGGCCGAGCGAGCGAAGCGAGCAAGGCCTATAAAAAGGGCGAGTCTATCAGGTCCGATTATGTAAGAGTTGCATACAAAGCTTTATGTTCGATTTCTAAAATTGGCTAATTATCAAAAAAAAAATCAGTTTATAAATTTGACATCTATTCTTGACAGAAGAAAATTTGACATGTAATAGACAGTTGCCATACTTTATTTTACTAATATATACTTTATTTTACTACTGCCACTTTATTTTACGAGCACAATAATAAGCCAGTTCACTGCCGCAAAACAATACAATAAACAGTACTTTATAATGCAATCGGACATAAAAATTATTACGGGCTCGTTATCATCAATACCATAGCAACATACACAACGTTCATATACGTAAATCGTATAGACCAAGAGCCAGCGACGTATTTCGAGTTGTCATTTCAACAACCGTAAAAATTTAGGTACTAAATCTTATTTACCTGCTGAACACTAAAAGTCGATTCTGGCAGCCCCCTGCGGCCGGGTTATACCACCCCAAAATTACTAAAAGGGTGAGAAATAAGATTCAATTTGTTTAAAGTAACAGTCATGAAATTTCAGGAGATTGCTTTCGATAGTATTCTTTATTTATAAAAATTATTGCCAGAACATTTCCACCTCTTCTAAATGCTGCCAGAACCCTGTAAATGTTGATTTAAGTAAGTGCCATTTTTGTTATTTTAAAAGTCTTGAGATTTTCACAGAATAAATAAACTAACATATATGTAGGATAGGTAATATAAGAAGCCAGAACAAAATTCTATCACTGTCTGCCAGAACGAAAAACGTTCCCATGTTAGTAGGAGTGAGACAGTTATATAGCGGCCTGCGGATTAGAGGGAGAACGTATATGGAGAGTAAAACGGTAAAATTTAACAAAATATTCACATACTGTGGGTTGATCTCCCTCGAACCATTTAAAATCATACCGGCCATCATTTAACACCCAATCACTGTCTTCTGGACTCAAAGTTGTTGACATACAGACAGTGGCGTATTTAGGGGGGGGTATCGGACTGAACCCCCCAAACTTTTTTAATAGTGTTAAAATCCATGTTATGAGACAATCTTAGTATTTTGATTCGGGATTTTTATAGAATAAAAATTCCTAAATACGCCACTGTCTCCAAATGTTAATTCCTCCAAATACTTGCAATATATTTGGTTCTTAATATGTGTTGATGCAGTTCAGCTTTACAATTACAAGGTACCTCAAATCGAGAATTCAAATGGTTCCATATTTATTGAGAATGACGGCAATCCAGATGATGATCAAGTTGATGCAGATGAATAAAAAACTAATAATTTTTGATGCATTAAATAAATGTTTTTTTAATTTTTACAATAAATTTTATATGTCTAGTCCGTTTTACTCTCCATATACGTTCTCTCTCTAACCCGCAAGCCGCTATATAACTGTCTCGCTCACACCAACATGGGAACGTTTTTCGTTCTGGTAGACAGTTGGTGAAGGAATTTTGTTCTAGCTTCTTATATTACCTATCCTACATATATTTTATTTATTCTGTGAAGATTTCAAGACTTGTAAAATAACAAAAATGGCACTTTTTTAAATCAACATTTACACTTGGACATGAAAAAGCTATTCGCGCGATGGGTGCCGCTATTGCTCACACTCGACCATAAGCGCAACCGTTTGACCACTTCAAAGGAGTGTTTGGCGATGTTCAGCCGCAATCCGAATGAGTTTTTGCGGCGTTTAGTTACTGTAGACGAAACATGGATCCATCGCACTGCACCAGAGACCAAGGAACAATCAAGACAGTGGGTTTCTCCGGGTGAACGTGCACCAAAGAAGGCCAAGGTAGGTCTGTCGGCCAACAAAGTCATGGCCCCAGTGTTTTGGGATGCACGCGGTGTCATTCACATACCTTACCTTGAAAAGGGTAAAACGATCACCGGCGAATATTATTCAGAGCTTTTGGACAGATTCGATATTGATTTGAAGCAGAAACGACCGCATTTGGCGAAGAAAAAAGTGCTGTTCCATCAAGACAATGCACGGGTGCACACGTGTGTAGGCACCATGGCAAAAATCCATAAATTGGGCTACGAACTGCTACTCCATCCAGCATATTCTCCAGATTTAGCTCCCTGTGACTATTTCCTGTTTCCAAACCTGGAGAAATGGCTGGGCGGTAAGAGATTTGGGTCGAATGAAGAGGTCATCACTGAAACAAACACCTATTTTGAGGGCCTTGAGAAAACTTATTATTTGGAAGGAATAAAAAAATTGGAAAAACGCTGGACTAAATGTATCAAAAGGAGACTATGTTGAGAAATAAAACGCTTATTTGCCGAAATAAATATTTTTTATTCAAAAAGTCACTGACTTATCAAACCACCCTCGTATAATAATTGAATGGGTCAATGCAGAAACTAAATATGTCCCAAGCACCTTATTTTGAGAAACACAAGACCTTCGTGACTTTTTGGGATATGAAAGAAGGGTATCTTTTAGGTAAGATCACATGGTTCAGTGTACTTAAAGTTTTGTATTGTAAGAGAAAAAAATGAATATAAGGCGTGGCCATCATGTTCAGTTTCTGCATTGATTGCAAATAAAACGCAAAGAATATGCAAGAAACTATTTTGTGACAAAAGAACAACTGAATTTAATATTAAAAGAAATCTGAAAATCCTAAAGTAATAGAAAATAAATATTTTTAAACATTGTCTGCTTTCACTGCACTGGCTTCCTCTTTCTCTTTCATGAGCCATTTTAGGATATTCTGGTAAAATTCGTCAAATTCTTTCTCAATATACTTCATAACGCTCTGGAAATCCTTCAGTTTTGGAGTGAGTGTGGAGTCAATGGGAAATACCTTTTGTAAAATCTCTCTGTCTTCGCCGATTTTCTAGCTACGTCACACAAATAAAAAGTAACACTGCTCTTATAATTTCAATGCTATCTTTATTTGGTCTAAACGGCTCAAATTTTCTACAAATTAATAATAAATTAAATTAATAGGTACTAATTTAGAATAGTTTTTAACAATTACTCACGGCACAAGACTCTTTTAACTTTGTATCTTCAATATTAATGCCCTTTTTTACGGTACTTACTTATTTTACAACTTTTGACAGTTTTTTAACTTTTTTGTTCCCGCTCTCTAAGATTCATTTTTAACATCTCTTCCCCCTGGTGTGTTGACCACCCTATGTGTAGTCAATGCACCAACTTCTTCTAACAAATCTAACTTGGCCAGTTTCACTACAGGTCTATGATAGGTTCAATATATAGTTTGTACTTTTGCACTTCTGACTTGTCCATCACTTGCCTTATAAACTTCAACGACTCGTCCCTTTGGCCATTGATTCCTCGGTAGGGTGTGATCAACTATGATCACGATATCATCTATTTTTAACGGCCTGGTTGGAGCGTACCATTCGACCATACCGATCTTCTGGTCAGTGTGGGTAGGTATTCATTAACCCACCGTTTCCAAAACCTTCGGGCGTACAACTGGGTCATTAGCCAATTTGTTCGTAATAATTTAGCGCCATCACTGAATCTTCCTAGAGGTTTGACACCACTTGAGGAACCCAAAATAAAATGATTGGGAGTCAACGCTTCTGCCTGGTCATTCTCCAACGGTAGATAAGTTAGCGGTCTAGAATTGACGATATTTTCAACTTCAATTAAATAACATCTAAGCAGCTGGTCATTTGGCGTTCGCGATGGCATTATGGAATATAATGTCGATTTCACTGATCTAACCATGCGTTCCCACGCGCCTCCCATGTGCGGAGCAGCAGGGGGATTAAACACAAACTTGGTTTCAGGCTTGGTTGCAAGATTTTCAGACATCTTCTTATGATTGATTTGTTTTAACTGAGCTTTCAATTCCTTCTCAGCACCTATAAAGTTGCTTCCATGGTCACAATAGATTGCACGACTTTGTCCACGTCTATTCAAGAAGTTACGATAACACATAATGAACGAGTCTGTATCTAGCCCGTGTGCAATCTCAATGTGAATTGCTCTGAGGGTGAGACATGTAAACAAGCAGCCCCATCTCTTTTCAACTCGACGACCTACCATTACCTTGATGGGTCCAAAGTAATCGACCCCTACATATGTGAACGGTCGCGTAAATACAGCCAACCGTGCTCCAGGAAGAGGAGCCATCTCAGGATTGCTTGGCTTGACACTGTTGATTTTACATTTAGGACAGTTATAACGTATCTTCTTCAACACAGGACGTAATCTCCCGATAGCATATCGTTGACGTAACTCATTAATTACCGTTTCGTGGTTGGCATGATGGTACATTTGATGATACTTAGTAACTATCAAATTCGTCATGCGATGTTTACCGTCAAGAATCACTGGTCTCTTTGCATCAAGACTTATGTAGTTTGCATTGTCAATTCGCCCCTTTACTCGCATGACGCTAGATGAATCTAAATATGGTGACTGATTGTATATTGGACTTGTCTTATCAACAGTTAGGTATCTTTTCTCATCTTCATCTACTAATGTGGCGAGTGCCCTAACTTCCGCAGGATAGCTTTCTGCCTGTGCCAACTTGTATAAGGCTGTTGACTGTTGTAATTCTTCAGATGCCAGTGGCCCCGTAGGTACTGAAGCATTCTTCACTTTAGCTGCTAGAATTGCATAAAATCTATACACGTAGGCGACTACCCTTACTAATTTTCGCCAATCTGAAAATCTTTCAAATTCTATAACGGGCTGTACTGTTTCATGAACAGCAATTACTTTTTCACAATTCACTGATAATGCTAAGTTTTCAGGCCATTCTGCCTCTGGTTTCCGTAAAAACTCTGGGCCAGTATACCAACGATGGCAGATATCAAAGGACGGGGATCTCGACCACTTGGTTGCAGCATTTGCTACATTATCATTAGATGGAATATATCTCCAACAAGTAATATCGGTCGTGTCTTGAATCTCAGCAACTCGGTATGCGACATATTGACCTTTAATCCGTTTTGCGTCTGCTTTCAACCAGCTCAGGACAGTTCTGGAATCTGTCCAATAAACAATCTTTTCCTTTAGTGTTCTTCCACATCGTGCACCGATCAGAGCCGCTGTCAGTTCCAGTCTCAGTATAGAGAGCAATTTAATGGGTGCTACCTTCGTTTTAGCACCGAGCAGGGCGCATTCAATAGTTTCGTGAAGACTAATTCTAATATAGGCTACAGCAGCACACGCATCTTTACTGGCATCGGCTAATACATGTACATATTTGAATATGTACATGTACATGTACATATGTACATTGCTCCCTCAGATCTAGTCAGAGATGTGAGATAGCAACGAGGGATTTGTAGTTTTTCTACTTCGGGTAACAAACTTAACCATCTAAACCAGGCAACTGTTTGCTCTTCATAAATAGGCTCGTGCCAATTTGTCTTCGTGTGCCATATCTCTTGCAACAGTACTTTCAACATGGTTAAATAGTGCGCTATTAATCCCAAAGGATCGTACACGGACATGAGTATGCGGAGAACGTCTCTCTTCGTGGGTAGCCGTACTCCTTTTAAAACATCGTTGTTACCCTTATTGTACTTTAAAGAATACGTAAACGTGTCATTCTTCAGATCCCACCACATACCCAGAACCTTTTCGGTCTTGGTTTCCATATCCATGTTCATGCATTGATCACTACATTCCAAATTACTTTCTAAGGCGTGCATTACTTTTGCAGAATTGGACTTCCATTTTCTTATGTGGAATCCTCCATCAGCATGGATCATCCTAATCTAACTGGCTAACTCTATAGCTATTTCTTCACTATATACGCTGAAGAGCAAATCATCTACATAATGATCATTTATTATGGCATTGAATGCCTCTGGATATTCACTTTTAAATCGTTCTGCATTTAAATTCTTCACAAAATGCGCTGAGCTCGGCGAACAGGTAGCGCCAAACGTCATCACTTGCATGACGTAGGTGTCTGGCTGTCTGTGAGCATCGCAATCTCGCCATATAAAACGCTGAACATGTTGGTCCTCTTCGGACAAAAACTTTTTTTTCTAGTTTTTGCAAAATAACTTGAAAATTATGCATTTTTTGCTGTTTTTTATTCTATATGAAATTAAAGAAGATAAAATTTCCTACATTTTATGTCTGAAGAAAATTTTTGTACCATTAACGGTATAGCCGTCAGGGTGACGCAAATTCGGAGGTTATAAAACAGAAAACGGGTTTTTTCAATTTTTGTAAATTATAGCCAGAAAATCAGTCACTTTCTTTTTTTACAACTGTTTACCATATTTTAAAAGCGCATTAGGTCTCCTCCTCCCTGAACCCACAAAGATTCTACCCCCCCCCTCCTAAATCGCCTTCATATTTCCGACCAAAAAAAGGAGGAAAAAGAATACATAGCGATATACATACTATGTAAAAAATTTTATTTTCAAATCATTTCTTTTCTTTTTAATACCAACTTTTAAAAATATATTCATAAACGGTTATATACAATAAAGAGAAATTTATAATTATTGCTATTCATCACGTACGTTTCCTTTTCTTTGAAGGCCCCGGTTCTTCGTCGATATCTAAAAAAATATTAATTCAGATCTTTTATTTCTATTTTAGAACATAATTAATATAATGGATAGCGGATGTGCGTACCATGAAAAATGTTCTGGTCTTATCGCATTTGGTCGAATGATTCAATGACTGGATAATCTAACTGCAGTTCGTTCTCCAGTTCCATCTCCTCTTCACAAAGGACTATCATGTTATTTTTCGCAGGTTTTTTTCACAGTTGAGACATAAACTGGAACATTGCAGGCCAGCCTTCTTGCATCCACAGTTTTTTTGACAGCTTTTGGTGCATCTACAAGAAACTAGCTTCAATACAGCGGGGGGAGCAGGTGGTAGCAATGTTGTCATAGGCTCAAGACCAATTTTTGTTCTTTTCCACCCCCACTGTTCAGGATCACAGTCGGCGCCCAGCCATTGCTGAACCTGATGAAACACTCTTAGTGAATTTTTAATAATACAGCGAGCTCAGTAACGATTAATTGCAAAGCGTGTCCCGTACAAACTTTTATTTCCACCTTCATCAGCATTTTTTATGAATTGTATATTTTTATACAAAGACTTTTGTAATCAAAGGCGGTAGCACAATTTATAGCTAGGCGTTGTCATGGTGTTGTTAAGCAACAAAGTAGTTACCATAGCTTTTTGTTGATGAAACTTTACAGGTCTCTTTTAGAAACCCGTAAAGTTTTACAGGGCTGTGGCTGTAATTACTCATTTACTTAGTTACATAAAAGGCCTGTAAAGTGAGATTTACATAGAAGGGGGAAATAATAGTTATTTATGCACAGATGCATTATAATTAGACTATTATTGATAGATCTATCTAAACATAACTGTCTCTTTATGCCCCAAGGGCCTCTTTATGATCTGACGGGCAATAATGAAAAGTCAATTAAATGTCAGAGCTGTATTTGTAGAACTTGATTGGTTCTTAATATAATTTGTAAACTTATCACCAATGAAAATAAGCTGAAATTAAGTATTTTAGATAGTAACTATAGTAACGTACTTCGTATATATGCACATAAGTATATTTACAGCGGCTTGATGTAACCTACGTACTCATTTAATTATATTTTTTACACAATAATAGATTTGAGATAAAAACAATCTGTGCATAAAATAGTGTATGCATTTCGGGCATAACTTGCTTTTATGGCCCTACAGCCTTTTCCTAGCCCTCGGCTGACGCCTCTGGCTAGAAATAACGCTTCTGGCCATAAAAGCTTCTTTATGCCCTTAATACATAAATAACTATTATTTTATTTTGACATGATAATCGTCTTTATTGGCACTCAATTGCGGGCGTAATTTGGCTTTTTTAGCCCGAGGGCGTATAAAGTTGCTAAGATACAAAGAAAACGTTTCTATAGAGTTCTAACAATTTTAATAAATAATTATAACTATTACATTTTTTCAAAATGAAATGTGTAATTGCTTGCAATTATCCTTTCCATGAAGCAAAATAAAATAAAACGTATGTACCACGGGCATAATCAAGATAATGGCCCTCGAGAAATTAAAAGCCCTCCTTCGTCGGGCTTTAAACATTCTCTCATGCCATAATCTAATAGATTATGCCCTTAATACATAAATAACTATTATGTGTTAAGGGCATAATGAAGCTTTTATGGCCAGAAGCGTAATTTCTAGCCCGAGGCGTCAGCCGAGGGCTAGGAAAAGGCTGTAGGGCCCTAAAAGCAAGTTATGCCCGCTATACATACACTATTTTATGCACAGATTAAGTTTTTAATGTCAAATCTATTATTGTGTAAAAATATAATTAAATGAGTACGTAGGTACATCAAGCAGCTGTGCGTATACTTACAATACGAAGTTCGTTACTATAGTTACTATTCCAAAATATTTAATTTCAGTTTATTTTCATTGGTGATAAGTTTATAAATTATATTAAGAACCAATCAAGTTCTACAAAAAAACTTCTGACATTTAATTGACTTTTCGTTATTGCCCGTCTGACCATAAAGAGGCCCTTGGGCTATAAAAAGACGTTTATGTTTAAATGAGTCTTGCAATAATAGTCTAATTATAATGCATCTGTGCATAAAGGAAATTGTTAACCACTTTGGTGTTGCTATAGCAATAGCTTACTTTCCAAAGTTTTTACAACATATGAAATGTACTACATATCGCAATATGATTGTGAGTAATAGTTATTTATGGTACAAGTGAGTTAAGTAAGATATTATCCACGAACGAAAGATTTACCCTCGAGGGCCGGCAGGCCCGAGAGGGTTAATTTTTCTGAGTGGATAATATCCTTAACTCATGCGTGCCATACAAAATTTTATCCAACACCTCTTTATTTAAGTTTAAACATCGAATTTGCAATGTATAGTTAGTCTGTAGATTTGACGGTAATACTCGAGCACGATGACTGGATTTTAATAATATTAAGTAACGTAAGCTGGTGATTGGTTGTTATCTTTGAAGGAGTGAGTTTTTTAAAAATAACCCACGTTGCTAGGGGCAACGTAGGTTATAATGTAACATAAGAGTAAACAATCACTTTCCTTATTTAAAATGACCATAGTAAACATGGTATTTATATAGAGGTGTTGGATAATAGTTATTTATGGTACAAGTGAGTTAAGTAAGATATTATCCACGAACGAAAAATTTACACCAAAACTTTCCCCTATTTGCTCTTTTTGAGCACAATTTGACTAGACTAACTCTCAATAGTACCCCAACCAGGGACGATAATTGGTCAGGACCTTTCAGTAACAGAGAATTCAACGATGTACCATTAGTTTTTGCAGCGGCATCCCAAACTAGTCGCACTTTTTCGGGTTTATTTGGACTGAGAACGGGAAACATGGGGAGAAACCAGACTCTGTCATGATGCTGTTTCAGTTCGGGTTCTGTCAGCTTTCTTGCATAACCTTTCTTCTGATATTCTTTCAACTGTATTTGTATCGTTTCTTTTAGTTGTAAATCTCGATTTAATCGCCGTTCCAATAGCTCGTCTTTGAAACGCTGTCTGTTTACTTTCTGGAATCTCTTTGTAATCCACCTTCCATAATAAACCGGTCTCATATTGTTTAACAACACGCTTCGTAGTACTACTGATTAATTTCCAACTTTCCAATTTTTACTGATTAAAACCAAAGTGAGGTTAGAGTTTGGTAAAAATTATTGACGGCTGCACGTTAAATAGAATATGCGGTGTTATGAATATGATTGTGACGAAAAATAATTTTTTGATGACATCATAAAAGAACAAGTGTGTGGTATAGCTTCAATTCGCTGTCCTTCTTGCCGAGTTGTCAAATACGTTCACACATCAGAAACATACTCCCGACTTCCCCAATGATGATTCTACAAAACGTCATGTTTTGAATATAAAACTTGCAGCAGGTAGAAGATTCTTAATACTATTTCCTATTATGATTATTTTTTTGCGTATATCATTCGTTACGAGAATGCGAGCCGAGTAAGACGTGCATTACTCATGCTCCTCAAATCAAAATAGTAAATTGTTTACTTATATTTTGTAAAGAAATCTTAACTAAATAAAATCTTAAAAATGAGTGAACGTGAAACTAGAAGTACTAATCGTACAACAGTAAAAAAAGAAGAAAGTTTATCAGAAACGGTCCCAAATGATAATAAAATAGACGAAATATTAAAATGTGTTAATTTAACAAATTCCGTAGTGAATGAGTTAAAAACAAAATTAAATACTTTAACAGAAACTGTAAATTGTTTAAGTAAAACAACCAATGAAAATAACAAACAAATACAGGAATTAACTTCTAAATACGATGAAATTAATAAAACAATCGTTATTAACCAAAATACAATAAAAGCTAATGTCACAAAAATTGAAGGACTTTATAAACAGTTAGATAATTTGGAACAGTATACAAGAAGATGTAACTTAAGATTCTTTGGCATACAGGAACAAGAAAACGAAGATAATACTGATCTTAAAATAATCGAGCTAATTAAAAAATATCTTGAAATAAATATTCAACTTTCAGATATTGAGAGATCACATCGAGTCGGTAAAAAATCGACAGAAGGGCTACCGCAGCATCCACGTCCGATCATTGTTAAATTTCAGTCCTATCGCTTAAGGTCATTGGTGTTTGTCAATAAGAGAAAATTTAAAGGGTCGAAAATTATAGTACAAGAGGATCTAACAAAAGTCAGGTATGCAGAATATCGTAAAGCGATTAATAATCATGGCACAACAAATGTTTGGACTATCGACGGGAAAATTAAGGTGAAAAATAATAAATAAACCTTTCTTTTCTATGTAATGTGTACATTGTATGAATAAATAAATCTTATTTTTCAATTTCTGTTAAAAGAAGAAAACTAAACAAAAAAAAATATTGGATTCATTTAATTTAAATTTATTTGATTAGGGATTATTGTTTTTATATTATATTATAACCATAAAATAACAATTATGTTGTTAAACTATAGTAGATTTTTATTTCTTACACAAGGAGTGATAAATAATAATTATAGTTAAACTACGAAATTTTATTTCGTTTATTTATTTATTATCTTTATTCTGTTATATACACGTTAAACAATTCATACACGCACCTGCCAATCTAAAATAAGTTGAATCGTAAACAAACATTTTAAAATTATATGAATTTAGTTTTGAACTAATTTTTACTTACCTTGTTATTTAATATTATATAATAGAGAGAAATAGGGACTAATTTAAATACTCTTATCATAGTTGATTTATCTTTAATTATAATAGATCGTTTATTACTTATTACTTATGTACATTGCTCTACTTTAATTTTTAATTTAAATTACATTTTTTTCCTTATTTTGATTGGAGGAGAAATGAGTTAAAGCAATTCTTGAATTTCAATTCAATTTTTTTTTTCTAGTGATTTAAATTCCATACTTAAATAAAACACAATTATTTTCTCTTTTTTTTCTACATTTACTTTGCTTTATTCAATTTGATGATTAAAAACTATCTTAGTGTAGCTCACATTAATGCACAGTCGTTAACCCATAAATTTAATATTCTCAAAGATCATGTACACTTAAATAATTATGATATCATAGGGATTTCTGAGACATTTTTGAACGATAACATTGACAATAGTCTTGTTGAGTTAGAGAATTATGCTTTTGTACGAAAAGATCGCCGTTCAGCTCGATGTGGTGGTGTTGCTCTATATGTTAAAAATAATTTTAATTATAATATTATTACAACACGGTTGTTCAACGACTTTGAACATCTTTGGATTAACGTTAGGATTGATAAGAAAAACTTTGTAGTAGGTGTTGTATATGTACCACATAGAAAGTATTATTCTAGTTTTATTGAAGGATTTGAGGAAACAATAAGTGAACTTGTTCCTGTCTCTGATGGGATTGTATGCGTAGGCGACGTAAACATTGATCTCTTTGATATTGCATCACCTGAAACAACGCATTACTTATCTATGTTAGAAGGTCTCACTCTTAAACAGTTAATAAACGAAGCTACACGTATTACTTCTCACAGCTTAAGTCTAATTGATCATATTCTAATTTCTGAAGATACTGTAGTTGTTAATGCAGGTACTAAACACTTAGATTATTCCGACCATGAACTTATTCATTGTAAATTACAAATTATGATAACTAAGCCTATTTCTACTACACGTACTTATAGAGATTTTTCTAATATTAATTTTGAACATTTTCAGGATCTTCTTCAATCAATTAACTGGCGTAATATTTATTATATAAATAATGTTGATGATAAAGTTAATTTTTTAAATACCAGTTTAATAAGTTTGTTTGATATTTGCGCTCCGTATAAAACTTCAATATTTCGAAAACCAAAAGCTCCGTGGTTGACGGATAATCTGAGATTCATGATGTCCTTAAGGGATAATGCTTTAAAACGTTATAAAAATACCAAACTACAGAAGCACTGGAATTATTATAAGATTTTGCGTAATCTTGTTACTCTGTCAGTCAGGAACGAAAAGAAGGCCTATTTTAACTACAGGTTTGCACAAGGTACTACTAAACAACTGTGGAAAGACTTAAAACAATTCAATATTTGTAATAGTAAAAAAATGGTAGATATTCCAACCTCTTTAAATAATGTAGATTCAATTAATAATTTTTTTGTTGATTCTGTAAAAGACCTTGTTACTCCAAATTTAGTAATTCCCAATATTTACCAGGGTGTGCGGCCGGGTGTCATTGATACATTTAGGTTTTCCCAAGTAACCGAGGCCGAAGTAAGTAAGTTTTTGGATAAAATTAAATCTAATTCATTTGGAATTGATGACATTAATCTATTCATGATACATATCAGTTGTCCTTTTATTATTCCTTTTGTAACACATATAATTAATTACTGCCTTTCGAATAGTGTATTTCCAGATAATTGGAAAATAGCAAAAATAATTCCATTACCAAAGAATAATTCTCCAAAAGCATTTAAGGATCTGAGACCCATTAGCATACTCCCTGTATTGTCAAAGGTTCTAGAAAAGATTATGGATTTACAAATACGGACTTATTTGTATAAATATCAACTTTTCCCGGATTTACAATCAGGTTTTCGTCCTAACTACAGCTGTGCCACTGCACTGCTCCATATTTGTGATGACATAATCAGAGCTAGAGATGAAGGTAAAGTTACTGCCTTGGTGTTACTGGATTTCTCGAGAGCCTTTGACACTATAAATCATAGCGTATTGATGGCCATCTTAAGACATACTGGGTTTCATGATTCAGCTTCTCTTTTAATTAAAGATTATCTCACTAACAGGAAACAATGTGTCGTTTTAAATAATAATAAATCCCAGCTTAGAACTATTAATTCTGGTGTGCCGCAAGGTTCTATCGTAGGCCCCCTTCTATATACCATTTATTCATCTTATATATGTAGCTGCGTTAAATACTGTAATTATCATCAGTACGCGGATGATACACAAATTTATTTGTCATTTGATTATAAGGATAGAGCTATTGCCTGTAACCGGATTAATGAGGACTTGTGTGAGTTGGTGTCATTTGCGGCTGCACACTCCTTGCATATTAATCCTTCAAAATCTACTCTCATGATATTTGGCTCTGCAAATCATAGAGAGTCTATATTACAAGATTTTCGTATTTCTGTTAATGGTTTTGACATTCAAAATTCAAATTCGACGCGAAATCTGGGTCTGACAATAGATAATAACTTAAAATTTACCGCACATGTAAATGATTGTGTTAAAAAAGCATTTTGTAATTTAAAACTTATTTATAACAGCCGTGATGTTCTAAATCAAAATATTAAAGTTGCCTTGTGCGAAGCTTTAGTGCTTTCACATTTCAATTATTGTGATGTTATTTACGGACCCCGACTTGACAGGGCAACGGCAAGAAAGATTCAGGTGATGCAAAATTCTTGTTTAAGACTTATTTATGGAATTAGACGTTACCAGCATATCTCTCATAAGTTAAAAGATACTAATTGGTTGAATATGAACAATCGTCGAATATTACATTCTCTAGTTCTATTTCATAAAATAATCAAGCAAGAAACACCCTCTTATCTTTATAATAAAATAAGATTTCGTACGGATGTACATAACTTAAATCTTAGGCATAGGGGCCTTATTACAACACCTTCGCATCACACAGAACTGTTCAAATCTTCATTTACTTATAATGTTTGTAAGCTATATAACTCCGTACCTAATGACTATAAGATGTTGTCGGTGGGATCCTTCAAGAATCGTATTAAGAACATGCTATCTAATGATTTAAATGTGTAAGTAGCTACACTAATTTGGTAGCAAAAAAAAGAGAGAAAAATAATTATGGTAATTATTATTATTAGTTAGATTATTATTAGTCAATAATTAATTTAATGTAAATTTATAGAATTGTGTATAGGTTTGATACTCACATAACGAATTGTGGTAGCAGGGAAGAGCAGAGATTTCAATGTTGAAATCAACTGACTGCTATCACATTTCCATAATATGTTTTTTTTTTATTTTCAACTTTATTGATAAATTACTACAAAAAGGAATGTCTGTATTTTTTTATGTATATTTTTATATTTTATATTTTGAATATTATGGAAATAAACAATACTATTACTATTACTATTACTATTACTATTAATTAATCAAAAATTGATCTTCGACGATGATTGATGCCGGTATTGGGTATTGGTATTGGTATAAGTCAAATCAACGCGATTCTCACATCACTTGACATGGCTGCTGTGAGCAAAACAACGTTGAAGCAAGCAGGGGATATTATAGGGAAGTCAAGTAGCGAGAAAAAGTTGCGAGAAAGCTTTGCTTCAAGCGCGGGAACTAACAATAAAAAGGCCGTTGTAAGTTTATCACTGTTTTTCAATATTGCAGTACAGAACTTCGATCCTTTTTATACACATATAAACGGTTACTAACGAACTTCATATTTACTCACTTATTAATCAAAAATTAAACTGATTTGTCCAGTGTCAAAGTGTCTCTTTAATATAGAGCACGCACTCAGTAGTCCGCGACCACATCGTAAAACTACATCTGGGATCACGTACAAGTAATGAGAAAAATCAATGTTAATACAATTTTCATTTTATTTCATTCAATTTTATTTATTATATTTGATTTCATCTATTTAATTTATTTACGTATATCATTATTTTCAAGTAATATAAAAAATACCAACATACAATTCATCTAACATATCAAATTTGAATTTCTGCGCGAAGCAACGTTGCCAGATCATATAATAGGATTTTGCATGTGCAGGGACTTCAGTCATCAGTTTCCGGTTACAGCTGGAATACAAGTTTATAATCGAAATATCTCAATAACTAAGAGGTAAACTGCAGTTTTTTCAACATCAACATAAAATACAATTTCTAAACTATTGTTACATAGTTTTTCATATACATGGTGAGTTGTTTAAATATAAAACTTTCAAGTTGTTCTTGGGCATACTGTGTAAACCCATATACATCAATGTATTTGACTGCAACTTTGTTAATCGTTTTCGCGGTACATACGTGGTGAAATGCCGTTTTTCGGATATCAATCGAAAGAGCAACATCGAATTTACCAAATCATACTTAAATTATGTAATTCTTGAGTTGTAAGGTTTGGGTGACTTTCTACCTTAAGGCCGCAGTCTCACTGCAGCCACTACCACCCACCACCACCCACTACCATTGACCACCACCAATTAAAATAATCCCGTGCGGTCCCACTGAAGCAAGTAGTGACCACCAATATCATGTAAAATTTTAAATCTCACGCTTGTTTTATGTTTATCTCTGAAGTAAACATATTGCCAACTTAGCAAGCACCGTTATTATTATTTTCTATTAAATGAGGTTATGTGCATTATTTGTTTACTATTGTCGCGTTGTATTTAAAGAAATAATAAGCCTAATTATTGCAAAAGTATGATATTGTCAAATGAATCAGATAGCGAGAAAGTTATAACCATGTGCTATGGTACATGTGGAATAAAATATAAAAAATCACGAAATGTGTGGGTACGGAAAATCTTTCTTCATAGGAAGCAGTTTGGAGAATTTTATCAATAAATAATAATTAGTGTCCCAGCTTATAAACAAACGAAGAGAAATTTTGTTTGAAAAGTTTTCACTGCCAATTACCAAAAACAAAAAACCTAAATATAAAGAGGAAATTCAAATTTTAGTGTGTATTTTCATCATGTCCACTAGCGCGTGCGCATTATCAACTACCGCTGACCACCAACCACCAAAATTCGAACACGTCGGAAATTTCAAACTGGTGGTCACCGTTTGATGGTAGTAGGTGGCTGACAGTGGCAGTGGGACCAGCGCCATTGATTAATGTATGTTTAAATTTTAGTTGGTGGCAGTGGGTGGTTGGCGGTGGCTCAGTGAGACTGCAGCCTAAGTTGTTCAGTTTCACTTTGTTCTTCGTAAACACTGTTACTATACTCGGGACGCTGAACAGATATAGTAATTAAAATCGCCTACAATTACCCCCTCTTTTTAACAAAACCTTTCTATTGGTAGCATTCAAATATACCGCTCAAATTGAAAGGCTTGTTTACTTGTACCAAAAAGATATCAATTATGAAATATAATATAAATACAAAGATTAGTTAAAAGATATCAATTAGTTTACTGCCAGACTGTCTTACTCACAAACTTTTAATAACATTTCTATTAAATTAATAAAACTGCAACTTTTTAAATTTATAGTTATTATTTATATTAGCATCTCTCGAAGAGACATTATTTATAATGAATTAACAATTCATATGCAAAAATGTTTTATTGTAAATTTCACTTTCACATAAAGCCAATCAGTACAATCTGTGCTGCCTTGATTTTTTTTGTACTATATCTATTCGGCGGCCCCAGTATAGTTGATTTATTAGACATTTTTGCATATAGTCCAGGCGAAATAGCAAAAAAAGCCACAAGACTTGATAACAGCAATTTTATTTTCTTATTATGTAAGGGGGTGTGTGTACATTCAAGTTTTCGTATAAATCGGAGGGTGCGAAGTGTCCTCCATCTTGGAAAAAGAGGTTAAAGTGTTTTTCCAATTTATCTCGTTAACCGTAGGTCTGAGGAAAAAAGTAGTTAATAACGTTTTGGTCGGAAATGCGATTCTCTACAACTTCCTCCACACACTTTTTTCTGAGATGTTTGTAATAAAAAAATTATAAACAAATAACCGTAAAAAATTAGGGTTTGTAAATGTTTGGGGTGAAATAACTATTTCATTTTTGGTCGTACGAGCCAAAGTGTTCTGACCTTTCTTGTAGATAATTTAAAAACGAACAATGTAGTTAGTGTACTCACTTTTTTGGTTCCGTTCTTTGGTATAGTGAAAGCAGCGGTCGAATGGAGGTAAGTCGAAAACGAGGCAGGTAAGTGCGTATAACGTTCGTCCTACTGGTAAGTTATTTATCTCCTTAACCCTACGTCTGATTAAAAAAGTTGTCACCACCATTTCTGTCCACAATACGATTGTCTACAACTTTCATACAACACTTTTTGTGACACGTAAGTATTTACAAAGTTATTAAAAATAAACCGCTAAAATATAGGGGCGTGGTCATTTGTATTGAACGTATGGGGTGAAATAAGTATTTCATTCTTTGTCGCACGGAAAAAATTGTTTTTACCTTTCTTGTACACAATGTAAAGATGGGAATTTTGATATACTTACTTTTTTTATCACGTTCTTTGGTATAGAGGAAGGCAGCGGTCGAAAAGTTTATCAATAGCATATAATACCGAATTTGTTGAACATATGCATTATATGCGCAATTAAACAATGATTCGCAAATAATGAAATAGAATAATTTGTTAATAATGTTTTTATAGTAAGCTGGTTTCCACACCACCTTGGAGGTACAGCGTCTGGCGCGTTTTTTTTACGTGGTGTCCCCTGTAGGCCTAATCCACGAAGTATGCTTGGAATAATATTACTTCTCTTTCGACACTCTTCTTTTACTCTCGTACTCTCTTCGACGGACCGGGTTGTGCATCGTCAACTTCACTGAAGGTACAGTTGTCCACTTCATCGGCCGTTTCAAGTTCTTCGTCGTTTCCGGGAAAGTGCGGGAACTGATACATCTCGTCCTAGTAACCGTTGAATTCGTTATCGTCCTCCACAAGTACCATTTCCTCCACGTTATCACACGATTCTCCGGCACATGTGCTACAAACGGCAGTGCACTTTAAACCGGCTTTTCGGCAGCCACAAGCCTTACCACACTTCGATTTACAGCCGCATGAAATTAATTTCATGACAGCTGAAGGCGCGGGAGGGTCAATGGTAGGCACCGGTATAAATATGCGGCCTCTTTTATTCCATCCCCAGCTTGTCGCGGTTAAAGTGTTATTTCCGAGCCACTGTTGAACTTGGTGATATGTTCTGAATGCATGCATTTTTACAGTTTCTCTTGTAGGTGGCAGGGCTGCCAGACTGAAATTTTTGTGCGCGACGAATTTCGTGAAGCGTTTGTATCTCAACAATACACCTGCACTTAAATCTGCCGCAAATCAATTTCTGCAGCCAAATGTTGACGCAAAATTCATCGCATTGGCTGGAGAGCTATTCTTTATCGCCTTGTACGGCGGAGACGTTACGAAAGGCGATTCTATTAAATTGTGGAGATACAAACGCTTCACGAAATTCGTCACGCACAAAAATTTCAGTCTGGCAGCCCTGCCACCTACAAGAGAAACGGTAAAAATGCATGCATTCAGAACATATCACCAAGTTCAACAGTGGCTCGGAAATAACACTTTAACCGCGACAAGCTGGGGATGGAATAAAAAAGGCCGCATATTTATACCGGTGCCTACAACTGACCCTCCCGCGCCTTCAGCTGTCATGAAATTAATTTCATGCGGCTGTAAATCGAAGTGTGGTAAGGCTTGTGGCTGCCGAAAAGCCGGTTTAAAGTGCACTGCCGTTTGTAGCACATGTGCCGGAGAATCGTGTGAAAACGTGGAGGAAATGCTACTTGTGGAGGACGATAACGAATTCAACGGTTACTAGGACGAGATGTATCAGTTCCAGCACTTTCTCAGAAACGACGAAGAACTTGAAACGGCCGATGAAGTGGACAACTGTACCTTCAGTGAAGTTGACGATGCACAACCCGGTCCGTCGGAAAGAGTACGAGAGTAAAAGAAGAGTGTAGAAGGAGAAGTAGTATTATTCCAAGCATACTTCGTGGATTAGGCCTACAGGGGACACCACCTAAAAAAAACGCGCCAGACGCGGTACCTCCAAGGTGGTGTGGAAAACAGCATACTATAAAAACATTATTAACAAATTATTCTATTTCATTATTTGCGAATCATTGTTTAATTGCGCATATAATGCATATGTTCAACAAATTCGGTATTATATGCCATGGATAAACTTTTCGACCGCTGCCTTCCTCTATACCAAAGAACGTGATAAAAAAAGTAAGTATATCAAAATTCCCATCTTTACATTGTGTACAAGAAAGGTAAGAACAATTTTTTCCGTGCGACAAAGAATGAAATACTTATTTCACCCCATAGGTTCAATTCAAACGACCACCCCCCTATATTTTAGCGGTTTATTTTTAATAACTTTGTAAATACTTACGCGACACAAAAAGTGTTGTATGAAAGTTGTAGACAATCGTATTGTCGACAGAAATGGTGGTGACAACTTTTTTAATCAGACGTAGGGTTAAGGAGATAAATAACTTACCAGTAGGACGAACGTTATACGCACTTACCTGCCTCGTTTTAGACTTAAAGCTAAGATCACACACGGCTACTTTTGCAGCGCAGTTTTAGAGTTGCGGCTGCAAAAGTTTCGCGTGGTGTTCACACATATCCTAAAAGTAGCGCGCAGCATGCAAGTTTTTCTACTGCAGCTACCCTTTAAAACTGCAAGCCTAATAAAAGACTGCAATAGTGTTCACACACAACACGCTTTTCCAGCGTGCAACCAACAGCTGCAGCATAGGTGCAGTATTCTATTATTATTATATTTTATGATTCCTTGGTGTTTCGTCTTGTGCTTGTCGGTTTTTAACAAGTTTGAATTAATAAGAAACATTAATTTATGTCTAATATGGTGTAATTATAATAACAAGACAAAGCCAACTGCAACAGTTTATTAGCTGTTCTCTTATTAAGGGGTTGCATTAATACAGACTTAAATTTGATACAAAATCAGGAACATCTTTGAAGTTAAAAACAAATACTGACATTTTTTCTGAAAGTAAATGATCTGCTCTGTTGAATGTGGGTGTTTTTTTTTGAAATTTAAGCTTTAAGCTAAGATCACACACGGCTACTTTTGCTGCAGTGCAGCATAAAAAACAGCGCAGCACAAGTGAATCCCTGTGTGAACTCCCCTGCAACCTTAAAAGTAGCGTATGCAAGCCGGTTGCATGCAGTATTTGTTTGCTGCGCGCAGTCCAAAAAGTAGCCACGTGTGAATGGAATGTTTAAGAGTTGCGATGGCTGCAAAAAATATATATTTGGTTGAAACTTTTGCAGCGGCTGCGCCTGCAGTATCAATCTAGTTCTGATGAGAGCGTGTTTTGTTTTTTATTAAAGGTGTCACGTTTCTCATATAATGCAAAAATTACTATGTTATGCATTTTTCTAAACGTAATTACATTGTAAAGAACTTTTTGTAGTTGGAATTTGGTTGATGCAATAGAAAACAGATACATTTTATCGTTTTAGCATGACAATCTTGACATTTTATTTTTATAATAAATAGTATAGCGAAATATTTTAATGCAAAGTGGAATCATTTTAATCGGATTTACTTTCATTTATTTAAAGAATTAAATAAATTTCAAAAACAAACACCCTCGTTCAACAGAGCAGATCATTTCCTTTCAGAAAAATGTCAGTATTTGTTTTTAACTTCAAAGATGTTCCTGATTTTGTATCAAATTTAAGTCTGTATTAATGCATTCCCTTAATAAGAGAACAGCTCATAAACTGTTGCAGTTAGCTTTGTCTTGTTATTATAATTACACCATATTGGACACAAATTAATGTTTCTTATTAATTCAAACCTGTTAAAAACCGACAAGCACAAGACGAAACACCAAGGAATCATAAAATATAATAATAATAAAATACTGCACCTATGCTGCAGCTGTGGGTTGCACGCTGGAAAAGCGTGTTGTGTGTGAACACTATTGCAGCCTTTTATTAGGCTTGCAGTTTTAAAGGGTAGCTGCAGTAGAAAAACTTGCATGCTGCGCGCTACTTTTAGGATATGTGTGAACACCACGCGAAACTTTTGCAGCTGCAACTCTAAAACTGCGCTGCAAAAGTAGCCGTGTGTGATCTTAGCTTTACCTCCATTCGACCGCTACTTTCCAGAGTATACCAAAGAACGGAACCAAAAAAGTGAGTACACTAAATTGTTCGTTTTTAAATTGTCTACAAGAAAGGTCAGAACACTTTTGCTCGTACGACCAAAAATGAAACAGTTATTTCACCCCAAACATTTACAAATCCTAAATTTTTACGGTTATTTGTTTATAACTTTTTTATTACAAACATCTCAGAAAAAAGTGTAGGGAGGAAGTTGTAGAGAATCGCATTTCCGACCAAAACGTTATTAACTACTTTTTTCTTCAGACCTACGGTTAACGAGATAAATTGAAAAAACACTTTAACCTCTTTTTCCAAGATGGAGGACACTTCGCACCCTCCGATTTTTACGAAAACTTGAATGTAGACTCACCACACACCCCCTTACATAATAAGAAAAAACTGTTATCAAGTCTTGTGACTTTTTCCATATACCAATTTCCCTGTTGCCTGGACTAATAGAGAACTTCACTCAACAAAATACCCCTTGCATATGTCAAAACGGAGCGACGATGTCTTCATTTGATATCAGCTCAGCTGTTTTTACTTCAGCGCATACTAGATATATAACACACTAGCGGTCCGTCCCGGCTTCGCACGGGTGGACATTTATTTTTAAACATTTTGGGATAAACGTAGAGTAAATGTATCTTTATTTATTTATTTATTTATTTAATTTGAGCTTCCAACAGAAGAATCCAATTACAGGAAGCAATATAATTGAAGTATATACAATAATTAGTGTCAACGGCACACAATAATAATTGAAATAAAAATATAAAATAAACCCTAGTTTTACCATTAATTCCACAATTTAACTAAAAATAAAAAAGAAAGTTTAACTTTAACTAAAAATAAAAAAGTTATTTACTATATAGTATGTACATAAGTAACATATTAACAAGTAACAGAATAACAACTTAAACAATATTATACTTATCAGGTAATAATATATTAGTTAAAAATTTCCTTACCAAAATGCAACCACAATATTACATTAATTTAATTATCAAATAAAGAATACAATTTGTATTTAAAGGAAGTGTAAGAGCAGCCAAACATATCGATTCTATCTGATATAGAATTGTATAATGTACAAACTCTATTTACAGGTGCTGACAGTGCATAATTGGTTCTGGCTGACTGTATATAAAAAGTATCTCGTAACCGCGAGTTATCACGAGGAACTCTAAACATAATTTAAACGAAAAACGAATTATCGGCAGAATTATTTAGAACTTTATGAAGATAAAGTAATGAGGCTACGTTACGGCGATTTTCTAAAGAAATAAAATTAAATAATGCTAATAGTACACTGTAGGGCAAGAAATTAGGATATTCATTATGCACTTTATTGTATAGATATCTTAAAAATTTAGATTGTACAACTTCCAACACATGCTTTTTGTAATTATGTGTAGGAGACCAAACCACTGATGAATACTCCAGATAAGTTCTCACGTAAGCTTTGTACAATATCACAATAGCGATAGTATTTTTAAAATGATGGGTATTTCTGATAATGAAACCAAGATTCTTATAGGCGCATTTGGCAGTTTCCAGTATGTGATTTTGAAAAGAAAGTTTCGTATCAAAAATGACTCCCAAGTCTTTATGTATATTTTTTGTAGTCAAATTCTCACCGTTTATATTATAGGTAAAAGTTACGTAGTTTGGTGATTTGCTGTAATGCATTACAAAACATTTACCGACATTAAAGTTCAGAGAATTATCCTTGCTCCATTGATATAAATTATTTATATCTGCCTGAAGTTTAATGCAGTCATCAATGGTGCTTATCTGTCGAAAGATTTTTACATCGTCAGCAAAAAGCAAACAATTAGAATATTGCAAGCAATTTGGCAAATCGTTTACTAATATAGTAAAAAGGAGTGGACTCAGGTTTGCACCTTGAGGTACTCCTGAAAAGGCTTCGAATTCGGGAGATTCGGAATTTTTGTAAACCACATACTGACGCCTAGATGATAAATATGAAATAAAAAATTGCAATGCATTATTGGAGAATCCCAGAACATTCATTTTTTGTAACAAGATGTCATAATTTACTTTATCGAATGCTTTTGCGAAGTCGGTATAAATGGTATCGACTTGGCAATTACCGGCAAAGCCATCCACTACAGTTTCAACAAAATTAATTAAGTTTGAATGTGTAGATCGTCCTGGAATAAACCCGTGTTGAAAAGGTGTTAAAAATGGTTTAATATGACTAAAGATTCTTACAGATAGTAATGATTCAAATACTTTGGCGACTGAACACAAAATTGCTATAGGCCGATAATTAGTTATGTCAGTTTTTGCACCTGTTTTATATATTGGGCATACTTTGGATTTTTTCCAAATTCTTGGATAAACAGACTTTTGTATTGATAAGTTATACATATATTTAAGTGGCTTTACAAAAATATCCGAACAACCCTTGAGGACGTACATAGGTATTTGATCATGTCCCACTGCTTTTTTACCTGACATCTTTTTCAAGACTGCAGTAATTTCACTCTCCTCAATCTGCGAAATATTAAATACACTTATGTTAAAGGTTTCGTTTCGTGGAATAGTGAAATTTGCAGGTGTTTCCGCATAAACAGATTTAAAGTAGGTAGCAAAAGCAACGGCAATATCAGTACTGTTCTCTAAATTGCGATTTTTATAAATCATTGTATCCGAGTTAGAAATAGTTGATTTTTTACGTTTTATGTAAGACCAAAATTGTTTTGGTTCTTTAATAATCGCATTCTCAGTGTCAAGTATATATTTCTCGTAGGATGCAATAATAGATTGTTTGATTTTTGCTCTTAAGTAATTAAATTCATACGTCAAGTTTTGAATTATTCTAAAGTCAGTATTATGCTTTATCTTTCGATGGATTCGACCCTTGCGTTTGATGTCACAGATAATTTCCCGTGAGAACCAAGGAGGATATCTAAAATTAACAGTTCCACATAGCGGTACTGTATCGTCGAAGACACTGTAGACTAAACCGTAAAATAAATCAACTGCCTGATCTACATCATCACATTGATATAGCGGTTGCCAGTCTACTACAGATAACTTACGATACAATTCCAAGAAATTTGCTCTCTTAAAATTATATCTACGCTCATTAGAAAAAGAATATGTTGTTGTGGCATTCATATTTTGTTTATTATAGTGAAATGTGCAAATAAGGGAAGGATGATGCAAATCTTCTTGAATAATAGGTAGTGGGCAGCGATAACACTGAGCGTTACAGTTCACAATTACGAGATCAAGCAAACGACCAATACTGTTTAATGTCTGGTTAATTTGTCTTAAATTATGAAAGTTTAAAAAGTTGCTCAACTCTTGTTCAATCTCGCCATGTGAGTTAACATTGATAAAGTTTGGTAGATTAAAATCACCTAGTATAATAGTATTATAGTGGAATATGTCGTAGTGGGTAAAGCAGAATTCAAAGAACTCTGTGTATTGAATTATGGGTGCATTTGGTGGTATATAAAGTGTACATATATTTAATATCACATTATTTATTTTAGTTTTTATCCACAATCCTTCAAAAAACGCTTGAAATCTAAATAACACCTCACTATGATATTTATTTTTGATAGCCACTAATGCACCGCCACCTCTGCTTCTCCCAGTTAATTGAAAGTTGCGATTCATCCATAATTTCAGAATCTAAAAGCGCGTCGTTTGCCCATGTTTCGGTTAGGCAAATAGCATCATAGTTTTCGGCAAGCAGACTGGTATAAATGTTGTGTGTTTTGGTACGTAAGCCTCTAACATTCTGGTATAATATATGGAATTCTTCATTTTTAATGGACATCGTTTAGATCTTTAGTTGATTTTATCACAAATACCTGGCTACCATCAGTTCTTCTCATTAGTATTTTTCCATTTCGTACCCATAAATACTTTATATTGTTGTTCTTTTTGTACATTTTTGCCTTCGCTAACAGTTTTCTATTGTAGGTGGTTAAAGATTCGTTAATATATATAGTATTATTCTCTTTGGCGTGCTTTCTTACATCTTCATGCAAGTCATTAACCGTTAGGTTACGTTTGACTTTGCGACGGTGAATAAAGTCTTCTTTGTCAATTCTGCGAACGAATTTTAAAATTATTCCTCTGGGCTGCGTAGGCAGATTAGGATTCTTTTTTAGACGATGCACTGCGTCTATCATGGAGGTTTCTAAGGGAAAGTTAATTGCGTTAGACACCATTGATAAAACACTGATTATGTTTTCTCCTGGTGATTCAGGAATTCCTGCAATTTCGACGCAATTGGATCTCGAATATTGTTCTAATGAGTTTAGTTCCGCTTTAAGAGCTTCATTTTCTTTTCTTAAGGAATCGTTTTCAGCCGATAGTGCATTTATTTTCTCTAAACAAGAATTTATTAACACTTCTTGGTTTTTTAATAAGTGATTGTTGGTATCAATTTTTTCATGGCAGTTATCTAACGAATTTGCTATTAATTTTTGTTCATCTCACAGTGCCTGCAGCTCAGTTAAAATTTTTTTAAAGTTTTTATCATCTTCAATATTGTGAGTTTTATTAATGCATTTGTAGCATTTCCATGCTTGAAGAATGTTAATACAATCTTGCGTAAGGCTGACACAATTGCCATGATAAGACACAGGACAGCATGAGCATTTGATTTTTGGAGACTGTCTTGATATTTCAAGATTACAAATACCGCAAATGTTTGGCATAGCGATAAACTGTTAAGTGACTGATAAGTGTTTCTATGTATTATAAATAAATTTTATTGTGAATATTATAACTGGAAAACACAGCAGTCTTAGTAAAAAGAAGATACCTTTAATCGAGTAGTTGTTTGTAAATTTACATACAGTTGAAAAAAAAAACAGAACTACATACGTGATTGATTAAATTGTATTAAATGATTAACGCCACTTGTTTTCACTAAGCTAGCTAAGCTAAGATGATATACGTCCGCCTTGAACACCGGTTGACACACCATTCCATGCATTTTATGCAGGACATAAGTAGTTTTTTTTCAAATTACTATTTATATTTTTCTTATGAAGTCGAAATACCTATTTCTTATATGTACACGCCCCTCTCCCGCACTTCGGTGCCCCCTCCCTCGCCGTGTTGGCCGCTGCTCTGCGTGGGCCACACCGGCCACGGCGCGGCGGCGTTTATTTTACTATTAGTATTTTGTTTAGATTGACATTTTTAAATTCGTAATATCTTTTGAATGGAATGTTCTATTTGAATGATTCAAAAAGTAATCTACAGGTATTGAAACAGTCTTGAATACGAAATGATTTATTTGGATAAGGATTAATACAAAGGTATGGATAACATGGTCTGATTTTGGTCGGCATTTCTGTCAACTTTTAAAATATAAAAAAAGTAGTTATAGTGACATAACTACAATAGTTGGACATACGGTATCGCGAAGTTTTTTGTAAATATTGATATGCTCCTTAATATTGTAGAACATTTTTTTGTTCTATCATCAATAGTTTCCGCAGCGCATGCGATGAAAGACATTTTATGGCTAATATTTGTACACCTTGGGTTAAATTATTTAAGTTTTAGTAGAGATCCCTAATTTTTTCTAGTAATAAATATAGCCTATGTTACTCAGGGATAATGTAGCATTCTAATGGTGAAAGAATTTTTTAAATCGGTCCAGTAGTTTTTGAGTTTATTCGTTACAAACATACAAATCTTTCCTCTTTATAATATTAGTATATAGATATAGACAAAGATTGCAAACGTTTGCATTTTTATTTTTAATATTTTTCTGCTATAGTATAAAGAATAACATATTTAAAAATAAAAATTCATAATGAGTCATAAACTGTAACACAATCTAAATGAAAAGGGATAGTTATTAAACGATTGCAATATAATTTCTGCACGTTATTTCATTTAGATATTAAAGAAGCATTTTAAGTTGTGTAATATTTCTTAAAATAAAGAATTCGTGTATAAAGAAGGAGTATCTTTTTAGGTAATTTATTTATTACTTATTTCTCTACTAGAAGTTAGCCAAATGTGAGGGAATTTCATCTGCAGTTGGGATTTTTATCATTTCGAGCATCACATTGACACAGGGTTTATGGGTCTTATCATTCTAGAAGATAACATACACAATATTCCTTTTATTGTCGATATCACCTCAACGTCTTCTATTCTATACCACCAAGATTCGCTGACATTTCAAACAGAAGTAACTTCTACTTGTTCCATTTTGGTAACAGCTAACAATATCAAAATTCCGATAACAGGCGTTTTATCCTTAACCAATTGATTTAGGCATTTCTAATTTTCAACACTAACCCTGAAAATTTCTTATAACCAATAGGTACCAAATACTTTAATATTATTAATAACTCCATAGTGTCAACCGGGGTAAATATGAAAATTGTAACACAATGATATTTAAATGGGAATAAATTGATGTCTATCCATTTCTGATCCATTTCTAATCAATATTAAGGTAAATCCTTTGATGAGAATTTTTTATTTATTTTGAACCTAGCAGTTAAAATTCCTGTACATCCTGGTTATATTATATTATATTAAATTTGGTATTCCTGAATAACGATTAAGTAGGATCGTATGTAACATTTGTTACATACGATCCTTTGTTACACACACACTGCTATAGACATAAACCTTCCCCTTAGTGGTCTTCAAAAATAAATCATTAAATTATGTATAATTTTCTTATTATTAAATTGTTTCTCACAAAAATAAATGAACATCTTGCTATTTACAAAAAAATATCTAATAAGGTGATCATAGTACAGTCCCCAAGAGTGAAAAAAGAAATTTCCTACAGTAATATGATGGAATTAAGTTAAAGTTAAATTATGGGACGAACATAATTAAGGGTACATTGAAAACACCATCACAAAAGTTAAGGATGCTAAATCACAACTGAGGGGGTTTTGAATGTACCACTTACTCATTTTCAGCTTCCAAATCAGACATTTTGTGAAAAGTTAATTATATTTATTATACTTGAAAATATATCTATTACTTATTTTTTCCACATCTTAGAGACTGACCTACATCAACAATAAATTACAGTTTCAATAACAATTACATGAATAGGTACATAAAGTTATCTAGAATAAATGTCTGCATATCGGACAAGTGCTTTTGTTGCTAGTACTAAACCATTTATACTGAAAAAAATTAAAAATGTTAAAACAAATGAAATGTATAAAAATACTTTAAGTTAGCTTACCAAGCATGCTGAGTGGAATTTCTTCTTACAAGTCTGACATGTAAGCTTAGGTAGTTGATATGTTCCTTGATGCAAAACAGCAAAGCAAATATAACATTCTTCCACTCCATCGAATTTCTTATCTAAATTATTATTCCACAAAGAAAGCCCATCCCATATTCGGCCATTCTAGAGTTTGAATTGATATGCATTTACTTAAGACTATTACTAATGTGCGAATCATTGTTTTACTTACTTGATGTTGGACACACATTGTTAACTGCATAAGCCATTGTCTATGTGACGTACCATATATCTGTTTATTGCATTGAACTTCGGGACCCTTTAAGGGGTAATTGTTAGGTAAAGTTATAAGCAACTCCATTTGTGCTTCATCTACTGTGTATATCGCAAGCACTTCCCGTACACTAGGATGGACTTTAACCTTAAACGAAATAATTTACAGCTTGTATTTTAGTACTTTCAAATTAACAAATTAATTGTACTAAAACCTGTAATGAATTAAAAACATCACAGAAATTCTTACCACCATATTTTTAAACTTTGTGTCATGTTGTGCCACATCTACCAGTTCTTGTTGACATAATTGTGGGGAAACAAATGTCGCAGTAACCCGCTCAACAATTTGACTGATACGTGTTTCTTGTTGGCTCCACCACTGCCTGACAAGGGGCGATAATTGAGAAAGTGCAGACATATATATCCAACAAACCATGTGTTCTATTCTTTCACTTGAACAAACATCTAAAATATAAAAGATCTTAATAAGAATGAAAAATAAATTTATATGAAACGTAAAATCCCTTTTACATCATTTAAACTGTTAAAAACGTTTAATATTACACAATAAGGATTTTGTACAATTAATCAATCCTCTATTCAAATAGCAGACTCTTAACATGAAGGTAATACCTACCTGTTAATGATGCAGAAAACTTTGTTGTAAACCAATCACTAAAACGTTTCGCTTTTCCATCTGTATGATGCATTATTTCTACAGGCATTAATTTAAATGTGTTGGTTAACAAACTACTTAGAAAGTCTTCATTTCTGTAATAATTGGATTCATTTAATATTATAGGTAACATGTCATATTTTTAAATATTACTTTAGCCAGTCTGCATATTGGTAGCACAATTCTGTAGATGATTTTTCACAAAGAGTTAACAGGATATCCCAAACCAGAAAATAAGCATGTGTATATGTGTATGAATCTGTGAAGGGCTCAACCCTACAGCTGTCATCTCCCAATCTAAAAATTATTCATTAATCCAAACAAAAATCAAAATCATAAGGTTATATTTAAAAATGTGTAGGTATTTGATCTTAACCTAAAATTAGCTGTGATAACAAAGTGCAGCAAGAAATTCCAGCTCGAGTGGCTACAATGCGATATGAAAGTAGGCCAACAGACTAACAAAACTCCTGCGGGGTTTGGCTATTTTAGCTCGCATTTTCTTTTTATGACCTGCTGAAGTTGGCATGTTTTTATGACAGTTTTTCGACCTTTTGCGATGTGTAAGTCAATAAAATGGATCAATGTATGAATGAAACAAGTGGAATTAAATATGTTAAGCTTGAAAAAATTAAAATATCTTGACTTATTAGCCTTTTAGTGGTTCAAAATGCCCATTTTTTAGTACTTTTCCAGTATATTTATCGCATTTTGACATAATCTTCGCAATGTAATTCGCATTTAATTTTGTTTCTAGTTAATTTAATGAAGAAAAAAGGAAATAAATTAATCGAAATAATTTAAAGCCATCTCCAAAACATGATGCGACATACATTCATTGAACGAACATTCATTGGACTGAACCAACGCGCTCTCAATGAATGCATTCATTTAAGGGCCTGTTATCGCCACCAGTGTTAATAATAAGAAGCTTCAGAAACTATAAACACCTAAAGATGGCAAAACAAAATTAATTTCTTTAAAACTAAAATTAAAATGTAAATGCAAACATTATTTGATCGCATCGCAGTTCTCTGCTCACAGTGTTGCCAGACATGCGAGAACTTTCAAAATACTTTAAGTTTAATTGAAATTTTTAATTTTTAAATGCCAAGGAATAAATTAAGGTAGTTGAAATCAAAAAGGGGAATATAAAACTGCTAAATATCTTTAAAAATATTAGTTGTTCTTGCTGGTTTTAAGAAAAAGAAAAGTATTACTATATTAATAAAATTATAATAATATTATTAATATTAACAAATAATAATATTAACAAAATATTGAAAATATATATTCGTTTTAAGAAACTAATCAATGCTAATTAAGAGTGAAATAGTTTATTCAGAAATTAACCGTTACATGCTCTTAAGTGAAGAAAAACAACATTTACTTCGGGAATTTATTAAATAATAATTAAAAGATTAGGAAAGTTAAATGACTGATTTTCGTGCTGCCATATTTAAATTTCCCCGTCGTGTACATCTATTTTATTTCAATCAATACTAAATAAGTAAGCAAAAACATTTATTCATTGTCATAGATTTTCCTATTAAACAGTGTTATAATGACTGTATTGGTTATGTTTGGTTATTTTTTAGAAAACGTTAATTCTACAAGATTGGCGATGTTCGACTACGATTATAAAATTAATTTTAGATATCTACTCCTTACAAACTATGATCCACACTACCTTAACAGTTTAGCAAGCGACATCAAACGTTATCTTCCTAAAAAAAGATTATTAAAAGAAAACTGAATGAAAAACGTGAGCTTTATTTTGACGCTAATATTTTGCGCCAATAACGCGCCCTTAACGAACTAATTTTAACGTACGTGTCAATTAGTTTATTTGTTCTGTCGACGTTTTCAAACGAATATTTGTGACTTTATGATTTGTTTGTTCTGTTACGTTTAAAAGACGAATATTTGTGATACTAAAATGGCTTGCAATATAAACAATTTCTGTTACGCTTGTGGCCATTTCACACCACAACAGACAAAACATGGATTTTTCAATGAAGAATTTAAGTTCAACTAGGAGAAGTACTTCAACCAACCAGTTATCACTTTGTCACTGGGGCATCAAATGTTGTTTGCAAAAACTGTTACAGTGATCTCTTGAATTGGATATATAATAGTTATTTATTTTATTTTGACATGATAATCGTCTTTATTGGCACTCAATTGCGGGCGTAATTTGGCTTTTTTAGCCCGAGGGCGTATAAAGTTGCTAAGATACAAAGAAAACGTTTCTATAGAGTTCTAACAATTTTAATAAATAATTATAACTATTACATTTTTTCAAAATGAAATGTGCAATTGCTTGCAATTATCCTTTCCATGAAGCAAAATAAAATAAAACGTTGTATGTACCACGGGCATAATCAAGATAATGGCCCTCGAGAAATTAAAAGCCTTCTTCGGGCTTTAAACATTCTCTCATGCCATAATCTAATAGATTATGCCCTTAATGCATAAATAACTATTATGTATTAAGGGCATAAAGAAGATTTGAAGCGTTATTTCTAGCCCAAGCCATTAGCTATTTTATGCACAGATTAGGTTTTTATTTCAAATCTATTATTGTGTAAAAAATATAATTAAATGAGTACGTAGGTACATCAAGCCGGATTCTAGGAAGAAAGCTCACATGAAAAATACTTACAGAAAAATGCTCACAGGAAGAAAGCCCACACGGAAATATGCCTACATAGAGAAAAGCTCACATGGAAAAAAGGTCACATAGAATAATGCTCACATTGAAATAAGTCCACTGATAATAAATTCACGTGAAACTTTCTATTTGTGGTTATTTTTAAAAATGCGTAAATAGTGATGGTTGTATCTGTATTTTTAAAATCGAATTTTATAATAACTACAAAGGAATATATTATCGATATTTTCAGTAGATAAGGTTATTATTATAGTTCTTAGAAATACGTTATCGTACCCATGTACCTGCAGAAAACAATAAATTATATTCTAAATATATATGGTCAATACAGTAGTTAATATACATGAAATAATGAAATATGTTAATGATCAGATGAATGTATTTGAATTGGAATTTCCATTGTTCTTACGAAATACGGACTGCTAGTATTATTATCATCATCAAAAATAAAATTTAATCAAATATTATATGTTTTGGCATAATCGGAAATTTAGTATTTTCAACCCATTATACCAAAACAATGTGAACGTAGTTTATTTGTCTACATTATATTTTCCAAGTGAAAATTTAAACATGTGTATTCTAATTATTTGATTCTAATGTGAGCATTTTTCAATGTGAGCATATTTCTATGTGACCTTTTTTCCGTGTGAGCATATTTCTAAGTAAGCATTTTTCCATATGAGCTTTTTTCTATGTAGGCAGGTTTCCATGTGGGCTTTCTTCCTGTGAGCATTTATACCTGTGAGCATTTTTCTGTGAGTATTATTCATGTGGGCTTTTTTCCTGTGGGTATTTTTATATACATTTATAATGTATCTGTGCATAAAAGAATTAAAAGTTTCTCGTTTGGCGTGTCGATGATCTGGACGGATTCGATTGATCACGATCCATCAAATTAATTTTGTGTGTGAATATTCTGGTTGCAGAATGAACAGAAAAAAATGAAGAATAAAGTATACTTATTTGAGTGTCCCAAGTGCTCAAATACCATTACCACATGCAGAAAACATACCAGTGCCAAAACCATCGAGCCCAAACGTGTCATTAGGTATTACTCTTGTAACTTACTTAATTGATCAAATGTAAACAGAACAAACAAATCACAAAGTCACAAATATTTGTCTTACAAATGTCTACAGAACAAATAAACTCAATGACACATACGTCAAAATTGGTTCGTTGAATGAATGCGTTCATTGTGCACGTTGGTTCAGTCCAATGAATGTTCCTTCAATGAATGTATGTCGTATCATGTTTTGGAGATGGCTTTAAATTATTCTGATTTATTTATTTCCTTTTTTTTTTCATTAAATTAACTAAAAACAAAATTAAGTCCGAATTACATTGCAAAAATTGGGTCAAAATGCAAAAAATGTACTGAAAAAGTACCAAAAATGAAGCTAAAAAGGCAATTTGAATCACTAAAAGGCTAATGAATCAGGATATTTTCATTCTTTCAAGCTTAAAATATTTTAAGTTTCACTTGCATATTATTTGTTGTTTATATCTGTCATACGAACTACAAAAACAATTTCATAACAACCAGGGCATTATAAGCGGGCATTATATACATAACGCCCGCTCATGGTTTACTTTACAATCGGAGCCGGCGTTACGTTCAATAGTACTTGGATCATTAGATCGGAAAGTATATGTTTATGTACGAGTATATTGCAGTACAACACATAACGAATATTTGCACGTAGTTTCTGGGCGTGTGATCCACGAATTCTTTTGTGCACTTAATTACCGACAAAAATTTCTTAGCTAAAATTAATTTATTTTTTAGATGACATTAGTGCTATTAGGATTTTTTTTTGTTTTTGTGTTGGTAACAACAACAAAAAGCATTTGACTTTAAATTGTCATTTATCCGTTTGACTTTTGCAAAGTTAGTAAAAGTTGTTACCATCCGACAAACAAAAATTCCTAGTTTTATAAATATCTAAACAACGCATTGGCAACGGCAACAATTATAAATTAAAACTAATTTTCTACTTTTACATATTCTCGTGAAACATAAAATTTTGTATGCACCACGAGCGTTACTAGATGATAATACCCATCGGGCGACTTCCATCCCTCGGGCCCTTCAGGGCCTCAGGCTGGAACGTCGACGCCCTCCTGGCTTTATCATCATTGTAACGCCCTTGGTACATAAATAACTATAATTGCACTTATGTCATTCATACATTGATCCATTTTATTGACTTATTAATGAATAAATGTATAAATCTAAATCTTTACATAATACATCGCAAAAAGTTGAGAAATTGGCATAAAAACATTCCAATTCAGGAGGTCATAAAAAAATAATGTGAGCTAATATAGCCAAACCCCGCAGGGGTTTTCTTAGTCTGTTGCCCTACTTTCAATTCGCTTTGTAGCCACTGAGGCTGGAAGCAATGACCCAAAAATTGTTGCACAGTGTAATTAGGCTTTTAAAAATGCTGTCAAGCTGGAGAACAAATAGAACCTCAACCACTACTCTAAATCGTGTTTAATGTTACATAAAATCTATGCTAAAGTAAAAATTGGTTGTTCAAATTACTAATAAAGGCTGTGGCATAAAACCTGAGACAATATTTAAAGATGTTAATATCTAAGTAAGCGACTGTTACATGCATGTCAATCGCAATGTTGTACTGTCTAGTGGCGTGCGGTCCATGGAAGCAATGGAAGCAACGCTTCCTTTGAGAATTTATTAAACATAAAAACCAATGCTAACAAAAATATTTTTATAAAATTATGGTTATCGTTTATTTAAATTTGTAATATTGTGGTCATATAGTAGACGATGCTCTTAGCATTGTTTGGCCGTTATTGTTAGTGTGCTTCATGCCCAAATGTTTATTTATTATAATTTGGTTATTTGTTCAGTGTTTGTTAAATTTAATGTTACTTAAGTAATGTAAATCTGCAAGTGAGACTGTATTTTGTCGCATTTTATTATTTCAATTTATATAAGTTGGATTTTTTTAAAGACAAATAATGCTATTTAGTTTGCCTGTATGAAAATTTAAAATTGCATTATTGTCACGACTGCAAATTCAGCTGCTTCGGTGAAAGGTTCGAGTACCTTCGATACATCCGAATCGAGTTGATTTTTTTTGTTCAGTTTGTAAATTATTAATAAAGAATTTTCCGCATACAGTTTTGGGGAGAAATTACAAATTATTAAGAAAGGCAGATCAAAACCAGAACTTTCAAATTTAACAACAAAGATTAAAACCGGCACTGGTATTTTGCTAAGAAAGACCGGAAAATCAAGTTGCAGTATAAATACATAGTAGTAGTTTTTTTAAAATAAAGAATAATAGTCAACAAATTCCCTAAGTATAAAGTGTAAAAGTTCTTCTTTGAAAAACTTTTAACCTTAATAATTGTTACACTGTTTTTTTTATTGTACCTAGCAGGGGCGGATCCAGAGAAGTATTTTGAGGGGAAAATTTTTGGAAAAATAGTTGTTTTAATAAATAATAATTAAACAAACATTATTTGTTTCTATTCTATGTATACTTATTTTTTAATTGGGGAGGGGGGAATTAATCCCTCCCCTTTAATCCGCGCCTGTACCTAGGTGTATTATAATTAAAATCGTGGTTGCTTCCCTAGCCTAAATTCTCACCGCACGCCACTGGTACTGTCAAACAATAATCTTTATTGTCACCTAATCTTATCAAAAGTATATATATTAAATGTGTTTTACAAATCAATGTCACTAGTTAGTGTGCCATTTTTATGAAAATAATGGCAAAGGCAAGTCATTTCCAGCAAAACAGTTTATGAATTTGGGTTATCCGTGATCAACTTTGTATCACATTCTCCAGATATATGAAGCTAATCGCCGTACACAATTTAAGCAACCTGGACGTCCAATAAGTGCTTCAAATCCATTAAATCAAAGTATTTAGCCAAGTCTAAGATTGTGTACGTTGCAAAAGAGGATAGCATGCCGAATTTGCCTCAGTGTCGGTCCATAGAAAAATAATGGACCCTGTGTAAGGACGAATACAAAAAAAGACATTCTATAAAAGTTTAAACACTCAATGAATTTTTTCTACCATCAGAAAATGATGACATTTTTTCATTAATATCCGTATGCAAAATGCCACATTAGTTTTGTTTACTTGACAACGTGCACGAAATATTTTTCGCTTTAAAGCAATAGTATATTATACCGGGTGGGGCAATAATGTGGGGAAGTCCGATAGCTCCTAAACGGTAACAGCTAAAAAAATCGTTCTAATACGGATGTAAACAGTGGATAGAGGCGCATCTAGAGAAATTATTTTCAAATATACAGGGTGTTGCAGAAAAGTATGGCACGCTTAAGGTAATTTTTTTTAAATAGAATGCCCCAAATATTTTTGCATATTTAACACCTCTCTTGGCAGGTTTATGCATATCTAAAATTTTAGCGACATCTAATGACCGGTTTAGAAGTTATAATTTCTTTTAAAAAAAATTGAGTTTTACATTATCCCACTTAACAGTTTACCGCTTTCACGGCCGCAACTATGAAGACGAATCTAAGTAGGGATTTTGTTGCAGAAACTTGTAGGGTGCTCTTCTTTAAAAGAAAATGGACCCACCATGTACAGGGTGTTTAAAATTAATTTTTAAATTTAGAGAATTCAAAGCTAAAACTCACAACTTTTTCAAATGGAACACCCTGTATATTTTGTACCTTTGTGATGAAGAATTAAATAACGAACATTTTTTGTATGTACGTCCTATAGCTATCTGTAACCACTTTTGATTTATTGAGAAAAAACTGCAAGAAGTACACAATTAAAAACAATTATTTATTTAGTTGTCAAGTGTGTTGGTTGTTTTTGTTCAACAAAACATTAAAGCATCTAGCAATTGTTGTGCACGTATGCAAAACGTACATTTCTAGCAGTTATCGACCTTCAGTGTTTAGTTCTAGTAGGTGTTTTAGTTTTTCAAAATGAATTTGAGTAATGAAGAACTTGTAGACATGACTTTTGTTTTGGGCAAGTCGGAAAGAAATTGTTTGCTTGCCTGCAGAATTTACCACCAACGGTATCCTGAACGGAGGCTCCCTAAAGTTCACAGCTTTCAAAACCTGCTCGATAGATTTGTGAGGACGGGCAATGTACAGTATGAAAAAAGTGAACGAATTAACAATGTTGTGAATGAAGAAAATGAGTTATCTGTTGTGCTGGCAACGATTGAGAATCCCCATGTTAGTCAGAGAGAAGTGAGTTCATCTGTAGGAATAAGTTGACGTTCTGTTGGTCGAATCTTAAAGAAAAATAAGTTTCATGCATATCACATTCAAATGCACCAGGAATTAACTGATGACGATTTTCTAAAACGTTTACAGTTTTGTAATTGGGCCATAGGTAAAATGCAAGACGATGCTCCATTCTTCAAATATGTTTTGTTCACTGATGAGGCAATGTTTCATAAAAATGGATTTGTCAACAGGCACAATTTCTATTATTATGCTACAGAAAATCCCCACTTTTTCAGACAACTTGATAACCAGCACAGATGGTCCATAAACGTTTGGTGGGGAATTATTGGAGAACATGTAATAAGGTCACATTTTTTTGATGGTACATTAACTGGAGCTATTAATCTTCATTTTTTGAAGAACTATCTGGCTATTAATTATTGGCAAACCTTCCTCAAAGGATCCGAAATGGGATGTGGCTTCAGCAAGACGGTGCTCCACAGCATTATTTACATGCAGTAAGAGACCACCTAAATAATATCTACCCACATCAATGGATTGGAAGGAATGGACCCACTAAATGGCCTGCAAGATCTCCTGATCTTACAAAAATGGATTTCTTTTTATGGGGATATGTGAAAGAAATTGTTTATACAGACACCAACCACAGTCCAAAATATGAAGGATAGAATAATACATGCTTTTAGAAGTATCACGCCGGCAATGTTAAGAAACATACAAAGATCGTTCCAAAGGGACATCGAAATGTGTGTCCATGCAAATGGGCAACATATGGAGCATTTGTTATAGTTTTTTTCTTTTGTTTTATTTGAAAAACCTTGATTTTTTAAATAAATAATTTTTTAATTGTGTACTTCTTGCAGCTTTTTCTAAATCAACAGTGGTTACAGATAGCTATAGGGACGTACATACAAAAAATGTTCGTTATTTAATTCTGCATCACAAAGGTACAAAATATACAGGGTGTTCCGTTTGAAAAAGTTGTGAATTTTAGCTTTGAAGTTCTCTAAATTTAAAAATTAATTTTGAACATCCTGTACATGGTGGGTCCATTTTCTTTTAAAAAAGAGCACCCTACAAGCCCCTGCAACAAAATCCCTACTTAAATTCGTGTTTACAGTTGCGGCCATGAAAGCGGTAAACTGTTAAGTGGGATAATGTAAAACTCAATTTTTTTGAAAAAAAAAATTTATAACTTCTAAACCGGTCATTAGATGGCGATAAAATTTTAGATTTGAATAAATCTGCCAAGAGAGGTGTTAAATATGCAAAAATATTTGGGGCATTCTATTTAAAAAAAATTACCTTAGCGTGCCACATTTTTCTGCAATACCCTGTATATTTGAAAATAATTTCTCTAGATGCGCTTCTATCCACTGTTTACATCCATCCGTATTAGAACGATTTTTCTAGCTGTTACCGTTTAGGAGCTATCGGACTTCCCCACACTATTGCCCCACCCGGTATGATGAGAATTCTACAAAGAATTAATTTGTATAAAATCTTATTAGCCATGACAACAGTAGTCAAATTATCTAAAAAACTGCTGCCAGATCTGTCATTTAAATATTACTCAATTATTAACTTGATTGATTGATTAAAACATGGTAAAACAATTTATTAAAAAAAATGAACTACATAATACCACAAAAGAAAAAAGTGTTTTAAATGGTATAATAATTTGACAACTGACAACAATTGTTGCCATGGCTAATAAGATTTTATAAAAATAAATTCCTCAGAATTCTCATCTATTTCTTACACACTGGTAGTCATTGTAAGAATCTGATGAGTGGTTCTGCTCCATGAAACTGTGCTTCATAATTCTTGCATTTCAATATCTAAATCGAACGTGGTAGTTGTTGTTAGCGAATTTCTGATTTACAATGTTAAGTTGCTCTACCAGAAAATTATTTATAACTTTCTTGGAAACTATTTGACACAGAATACTAAAGTGGGAGTCTTTTGAACAGTATTCAATAAGATCTGCTACTTTGCTGTAGTGACTTTTCCCCTAAAATAATTAGAGGAGCCAATATTTGAGAAATTGTGTTTTTACATGCTATTTGCCTATATAACAAAATCGATAATACACCCTGTATAGAAAATAACAATAAGATCATGTTTGTGAAAAAATTTCTTGTCAAGAAGATTCAATAAGAACATTCATGCTAATATCTTCACAATACATAATCATTAAAATTTTATTTTTCAGCGCATTATAAAAAATGACAGTTTTACTTTTACTTGTATACTCGAAAAACAAACAATTTTACAGAATCCTCTACTACACAGTAATCCTGGTATCCCTCTTCTAAAAATGTTTTGCAACACAGAAATTTACAGAGCGTTACTTGTTTTAGTTATTTACTTTGAATGTAGCGAATTTCTCACTGTTTAACATTTATATCCTAAATATAAGGTATTTTATTGTTTTTACCTAAAGTCCATCAACATCGAATGGACTATGTCCTGTGTATGACACAAAACACTTTTAAATTGTTCAAATATTAATCCTTTTTCATGTGGTGTGTTTGTATTAACAGCTACAGAATCAACCTCGATAAGTCCAGGTAATAACACCATCAACATATGATATCCCCATAGTTGCAAGCAACTGACTGGATGAGTCAGAAGGGTACAACAGTGTTTTAAAATCTTGGACCACTTTGGCAAATTTTGATGTTTTTTGTTAAAAAGGTACACATAATCGAAGTATGACACTGCATTTCCAAACTTTTGCAAAAACGGTAAATCTGTTATGTGGAATGTATTTGGGTTTTCTTGATATTTTTCTGAAATTAAAAATAATTAATACTGAAAAATTAAAATGAAAAACAAGACTAATTACCACAAACGTGCAACCAAATCTCTACAAAATTCTTATGGATATCTTGAGCAAAAACATCTTGCCATTCATTCAATATTTGTTCTTTTTCACATTTCTGTACATACTGTACAATCGATACAAATAATTCAGATAAAGCTGCCATAAAAGATGCCATCTTAAAAAAAACACAGATAATAATAAATATAAGAATTGGATGTATAGAATAAACGTACGTACCTGCATTTCATTAAATCTGGTTTTATTTTTCGATACATTTGCTGACCATAAAGCAAAAGGCACTAATATCAAATCTAACCGATCTAATTGTATAGTGTGTGGTTTATGTCTTAATATGGCAGAATATAAACGTATTATTTCAATAATTGTCTCAACATCATCCCACATTAAAGATGAAGATGTAGCACTAAAATGTATAACTATGTTTATATATATAAACTCAGTTTTTGAATATGGAATTCAGAATAAGTTTCTTCTTCATTATACTTTTTATACCTTACAGTAAATTGCAAATGGTTCTTTAGAATTATTTAGTTGATGTACCTTAAGGTGAAAAAAAAACTTTTAAGACTACAGAATAAAACTTTAGAATAAATATTGGCTGTAGAGAAAATGAATTTTGGAAGATTTCTGCATTTCCGAATAGCTTTGTGGGTCAGAATAAGTCGCTATCAATTACCCACCACTGAGACCGTTTCTAGAAATCAAATCTCTTAAAGATGTTTCTTGTACATCGCGCATTCCATGAAAAGGTCACCCTCCACAGATAAAATTCAATGTTCAATAATGCTTAGACTTAACCCAATGCATTCTAGCCAGTGTTAAATTCATGTTATAACACGAATTGCAATTACCACAGCCAAACTACAAAGATAATGGCTTATTTGTTAGACTTTCTTGCAAAAATGTGTGCAGTAGGATGAAGACTGTCATTCCCTGCATGCAATTACGGTGGTAGTTTAAGACAATAATGTCGGTGAGTTTAGTTTTAAATTGCAGTTCATTGTTATTGAATAATAAACAAATGTGTTAGGCAACTAAAAATCGATTAAATTAAAAGAGATTGTGTCTGAAATTCACTAATAATATTGAATGAAACATGCAATTTTTGGCATGAGTACGTAACACAAGTGTCATTATACGTAATGCCTTCAAGATGTAGATTGATCATTAAGGATATCTTAAAACAAAACCGTAGGTATGGCATTGTTTTTGGTGTTTTCTCTAATATTGTATAAATAATCAACTTGTAAGTTTTTTTAAATAGCTCGCAGAACTATTGCAAAACTTATAATTACCTACTATTTGATGTCTCCATTTTATCACTTGTACGTAACGCACATTTTAGCTTGATCTGCTTGTAAACAACATCAGATACAAAAAGCCCAAATGTATTTTTATTAATAACAAGAAAATGCATCAAATTAAAAGTTTAGTTACTTAAAAATAATTTCTGGGAATTTGTTAATCATAAAAATGAGTCGGAACGCGTCACGGTACCTAACCGTGGAATACACGATATATTGTAATTTGAGTAAAAGAAAAACAGGCAATTAAATGATAATCGTTTCATCAAAGTTAAAAGATTGCTGTGTTGCATTGTTATACAATATTGAGTAAGGATAACATGCATAGTAAAAATGAGTGTTCGGAAGCAAAGAACTATTATCATAAACAGAATGAAATTTTATGAAAATTTTGTGCTGCATACCAAAATGGATGCATATCCTAAGCATGCCTCTTGGAGTAGACATGATGTTTCAAAAGAACGTGGATCATTTATGTGCATTACTAGCCACTGATCATTGTCTGACATTTTGGATATTGTCTAACAAACTCGGCATTAATCAGGAGATTGTTTCATATCATACTACAGAGCAGAAAGAATTCTGTTTGCCGATCTGCAAGGACTTTGAAGCGAACTGACACGAAAGGATGTGGTAGGATGGAACAATAGTAGTTACTGAGGTTGAATCAAGGGTCTTCTACGAGGATAGATCGGAATGTTTCTAGAATGAACTACAAGAGGGCGTTATGCATGCGTGCTGATCACTTGGTTTGAAAGCGCCATTGTTCGTACAACAGTTGTCAGATTTTCAAAAGGATTGGATATAAACACACGTCATTACTATCGATTGAAGTAAACAATTTGTGCATTTTCTGAATCATGTATAAAAACGAGTTCCGTGCAGTGATAAAACATTTCTTTTTTAAAGGCTTAAATGCTAAACAAATAAAAACGGAGTTAGATAAAGTTCATGGTGAGTCTTCACCTTCGTATGCAACAGTTGCAAACTGGATTGCTGAATTTAAACGCGGTAGAACATGCATAGAGGATGCACCACGTTCTGGCAGACCAAAAACAGCTACTGATGAAGAAACAATTGAAAAAGTCCATGAAATCGAGATGAAGGATCGCCGAATAAAGTTGAGAGAGATAGCAGAAAAAGTAAGCATTTCATATGACCGTGTACATTACATCTTACATCAATATTTGGACAAATGAGAAAGCTTAGTGCTAGATGGGTGCCGTGTGTGCTGACAATCGATCAAAAGCGAGTTCGAAGGACCATTTCTCAGCAATGTCTAGACATGTTCAAATGTAATGAAAATGATTTTTTGCGAAGTTTTATAACTGTTGACGAAATGTGGATTCACCACTACACTCCGGAGACCAAGGAGCAGTCAAAGCAATGGACAAAACGTGGTGAGCCAACTCCAAAGAAGGTAAAGACGATTCCATCTGCTGGGAAAGTCATGGCTACAATATTTTGGGATTCCCGAGGAATAATTTTTATTGATTACTCCGCAACATGAGAAGACAATAACGGGCGAGTATTATGCATCGTTATTAGACAGACTGAACAAAGAAATCAAAGCTAAAAGGTCTCATTTGGCAAAGAATTGTACCACCAGGATAACGTCCCATTCCACAAGTCGGCAATTGCAATGGTGAAACTGCACGAACTACGATTCCAGTTAATTGAACATGCACCCTATTCGCCAGACTTAGTTCCGTCGAATTTCTTCTTGTTCCCAAATCTCAAGAAATGGTTGGCTGGAAAGAAATTTTAATCGAATACTGAAATCATCGAAGCTGGAAATATGAATATTTTGAAGGTTTGGATAGTTCTTATTTTTGTGAAGGGTTGAAGGGTCTTGAAAAGCGTTGGGCTAAATGTGTAGAGCTGAAAGGAGACTATGTAGAAAAATAAATACGATTTTCCCCACAAAGTTCAGTCACTACATTATATTACTTCTGTCTGTAGTCTTTCCTGTTCTGCAACCGTATTAGCAGAAACTGCATATCAATTTGTCACTTTTCTGATATACCTTAATTTAAAGTTTGTTGAGTCTTTGGCATTAAAATGGATAATTTAATTTTCTTAAATTAATTGTATGTATTTATAATATTTTTGATTTTACTTCTTTTAGCCTTGACATTCTAATCACAGAACAGCTTCTCGTTTCATATTCAACACTTACCGCAAGTAGCATGAAGAAAATGTACTACCAAAAATGGTAACTACAACACAACTTGTAAAAGTTGTGTTGTCATAAAGCAGTCATAAAATGTGACATTTCGCAACTGTTACAGCCATTGAATGTGACCATTGATCATCTGTTTTTTTATATCCAACATTTAAAAGGGTTTTTATATTCACGGAATGGGGGTAAGGAAAGTAAATAAAAACAGAATTATTTTACTTTTTCACACCTTTGGCAAGTTTTCCTCTTTTCTTTAATTTGATAGAATCCCTTAATCGTTCTAAAAGTGTAGCATAATTATGTGTCCCATTATAGACACCCTTTTCTTTGTAGTCGATGAGCAGGATTCCTTTAGTGTCCCAAAATATGGTCGCCATGAGCTTTCCAGCTGACTGTTGCACTTTAAACTTCTTTGGCGGGGGTGTACCTTTTTATACCATTGCATGGAATCTTGTTTGGATTCAGGTTCATAGTGGTAAACCCACGTTTCATCTCCTGTAATAATCCGACTTAATACTCCATCCTGGTCTTCCCTGCAGAGCTTCAACGCCCGTGAACATACCATTCGTTCGTGTTTTTGAGGTGACGTTAGCATTCTCGGGACCCATCTTGCACAGACCTTTGTCATACTGAGATCAGCGTGCAGAACTTTAAAAAATGGTTGTATCTGATACTCCAACCATTGATGCAAGTTGTTTCTTTTTCAAACGGGCATCTTGCAATATTAAATTTTCAACTTTTTGTACAAGTTCTGGCGTGGTCACCTTGCTGGTATGTCCAGAGCGCGGATCGTCTTCCAGTGATTCTCTGCCTTGTTTAAACAGGTTATGCTACTTATATATCATGGTTTTTCCAGGACAAGAGTCCTGGTAAACCGCTGGCATCTCTTCTATAATGTTTTGCACTGGTTTTCGTTGTTTTGTCAAGAACTTTATAATGGCACGATGTTCAACTTTACTCATATTGAAATCTGGTTCACGTTCTGACATGTGTAAATGGCAATAACTCAAATACCACTAATTCAATACTAATCCAGTTCGGTATTTATAGTAATAAGACTTCAAGCTAGACGTCACGATTGGTTTATCAAGCCCCGCCCCTCAGATACCCATGCGAATATAAAAACGCCCCCTTGTAGTCACAAGAAGCTTGTTCCACGAAAGCAAACAGTGTTTGACATGCGTTTTAAGATATTTGCGGTAGAGAGTTGGTCGGAATCCCCTCCATCCATCGGAAATCCATCGTTTGGAAGATATAAAAGATATCCAGAAGAGATAATGTGTCTTATTATTCTTCATGCGTCTTATTGTCTTCAGACGATTATTGTGGTTATTTCGATTGCTGGGAGAAATGTTAATTTGTTGTTAATGTTGTTGTTAAATGTTAATTGAAATGAAATGAAGTGCTTTGCATTCAGGGGGATTACTGTGGGGGCATGCATGATAATGATGGAATGTATAATTTTTTTTAAACTAACTAAGATCAAAATAAATACAAATAAAAAAAAATCCAAAATACCCTGCAAAATTATGATTTTTTTCTGAATTCCATAATAAAAAATTAAACTGTACATACGAAATATGAATTAAAAAATACAGCTAATCCACAATAGCCTGTTAATAACTGCAAGTACAACAGTGCAATACCAACAATAACCATACAAGATTTATTTCAGCTCTAAACAATCAACATATAGGGCCGGCGGTAGATGAGTGGTGTCGAATGCATCACTCGTGCTTCAAGGGTTATGGGTCCAAGTCTCACTTGGGGCAGCAAGATTTCTCTAAATTGGAAAGTTTGGCTGCCCCAACTATGGGTGTGTTCAATTCTTAACACTTAAAATTAAAATATTTTTAGAAATGGTTATTTATGCATAGAAAACATCAAAATTATACATTTTTGACAGAAGAGGAACTCCCCAGATAACACAGAATGTCCTAAGGAAGCCTTTTTTTGGTCCATTTTATATCCAAATATCCGCAGACATAAAATGGACCAAAAATGTACGTCCGTCAGACAGATAGGACGTCAGACCATGAACGAACGTTAAATGAACATCCATTACTAGACCAAATAAGGATGTCCATAGGATATCCTACCTAAACATTAAATGTACGTTAGTTATTGAACCAAAAAAGGACGTCCATAGGATATGCGATGATGGATTTTCAATGTACATTTGTTAATCGGCCGAACAAGAACATTATATGATGATTTTACTCGACAATTTTAATATTTATAAAAACAAATTATTATAAAATCAATATTTATTCGCATAAAATATTAAGTAAGTTGTAAAATTATGTTAATTTTGCAGCTGATTACATGAACTTACATGAAATTACATGAATCTGAATTTGTTTGCTCCCTGCATTAAATCGTTTCGGTTTCACCGTAAATGAGGTCAAATGATGTATTTTGTTAATAAAACCTTTTTTTTTATTCGAAGAGAAAATTTGAGTACAGTTTGAGTTAAAATTAAGCAATCAATTATGCGTAATTATGGAAAATTAAGTTTAAAGTAACTGAACTTCCGCATTTGTTATCATAGGTATTCAAGTTTTGCAAACACACTTGTTTTGTTTTTGAGTTTTGACTAGTGTTGTGGAATTGTGTATTAAAATTATTTGAATTTATCAATAGATTAGCGTTCTTGTGACTTTAAATAAGAATCACCTTATAGAAAAGGTAACGGTTTATATAGTAAACCTGTCGGAAACTTTCTCCGATAAGTTCCTTAACTTTTAATAGCTGAGGGTGTAAAACTATCTTAAGCCTATTCCCTATCTCACTTTGTAGCCTGTTCAGTTTGAAATAGAAAACTAGGTAAAATTCCTCAAGAAGGGTCAACCTTCACAAGGTTTACTGAATGGTGTTTATTTTGTGTTTGAACGTCGACAGTTTAAGTTGGTAAGTATAAAAGATTTGTTAAGTTTTTATCATGCCTAAAGTTCAGACCTCTCGCAGAGCATATAAAGCATCCAAAAATAAAAACAGATGCTTTTATAAAGGAATATAACGAATCGTTGAATTATAATTCAGCTGATCTTTAAGAATCAGAGATTAATGAAGGTGATGAATTGAAAAATCACGATTTTCCTAGTTCGTCCTCACATTTCACAAATGATGAATTAAATATTTCTAATAATTACAATATTTTTTATAGCGATGATTTTATTATAAATTAGAAAATATAATCTTAAAGAAAACTTAAATTCAAAATTTTTCAACGGTCGAGAGTAATATTTATTTCATATTTAAATATTTGGAGGTTAGATTAAATAAATACCTAACAACTTTTATAGTACTTACTTTTCGAAAAATGCTTTCCCTCTTGTTTAATTTATTGAGGAACTTGCTTTATAATATATATTCTACGATATAAAAATAAAATACTCATTTAAAATCTTTTTTTTTTCAGCTAAATATCAAAATTCCTAATTTTGTCTCAGACGGGATGTCCTATGGTGTATGTTCAATAGAGGTCCCTTTACAAACGTCCATTAAATGTTTATTTGTGGACATCCTATGGACATATGAATCTGTGAACAAAGGACTAAAATGGACATAAATCGAACATACGCTCGATGTACTATGAACATTGCAAGGTATAAAGCGAATGTTTTATGGACATCCTATGGACGTTCGCGTGCTATCTGGGTCAGCATATGACTTAATAATACTGACATCTTTTAATTGAGGTTAATTTGTTTTAAACAAAAATATATGTAAATTAATACGATATTTAAAATATTTTAATTTTTAACATTTTAGATTTAGATGTTTTTCAAACCAAAATATGTTTTTGGTCATAGGCATGAAAATAGTGCCTATACATCTTGCTTAAAAGAAGCTGCTTTTCCTTTATGGCAGTCAAAAGCCCCTATATATTTTGGATTCCTTTAAATCTCACATTTCCAAAAGAGAAAAGAATGAAATAGCAACATTTTATGTCATAGAAAATGTCTCTGGATGTCTTGGAAAACAAAACAAGTAAAAATTATTGATTGACGATTTAATAGTTATTTATGTACATTAGAGTGACCGTTAAAACAAATTTTTTCGCGCACCCTCTAAAACGTTAGAAAATGATGCAAAAATAAATGGAAAAATATATTTTTTTAATTTAAACCGTGCCTATACGTGCCTAAAACTGTTAGAAGTTTTAAAAAATAGCTCTTTTTATTTAATTTTATTGTTTGGTCTTTAAAAAACCTTTATAATTAAATAATTTCCTTGAATCTATTTTTGTTCATGCAATTGACAATTATATTGACAGCTGTTAACTGTCCAAATTTTATCTTGACATCAAATTTGAACTCAGTAACTCGAAAAACTCTTATAATGCTGTAACTTTCCTCGAAAATGCTCATTGTAGTTTGAAGACAACAGTCAAAGATTTTTTGGTATTTAGATTCGTATTCAGCGACCCCAAAAACATAAAGATACGCATTTTGAAGCAAAAACATTGCAAAACGATAAAATTGTGAAAAACAAAAAATACCTATTTTTTAAAACTTCTAACAGTTTTAGGCACGCTTTAAATTCAAAAAAAATATTTTTCCACTTATTTTTGCATCATTTTCTAAAGTTTTAGGGGGTGCGCGAAAATAAATTTTTTTTAACGGTCACCCTAATGTACATATGTACCAATGGCGTTATGATGAAGATAATGCCAGGAGGGTGGCAATGTTCAAGCCCGAGGGAGAGAAGTCGCTCGATGGGCATTATCATCTACACAGTAAGGCTGGCTGTGTTTACAAGATTTTATTTTTCATGAGTAGAAAATATTAATTTTCATTTATAATTGTTAGTGTTGGTTTATATTTATTTTGAATGTAACAGTAGTGCCGATTACAAAGTTTTGGATTTGTTTATATAATATATCGAGTGTTTTTTTAAATTTGATGTCGAAGGCGGCTATGGGTAGTTGATTGTGCACGGATCTTGATCGTATTAATAAATGTCATTGTCAAAACGTTCAAATCCAACCTCAGTCCAATAATTCACAATCGACTATTCACAGCGTACGTTGACGTCAAATTTAAAAAAACACTCGATAGTTTGTATCATATAAACATATACGCAATATGCAAGTGAAAAATAAAAATTTAAACACACTTACACCGATTATATCTGATTCCTAATTGTATAAGACAACGCTCTGTTTTTATCTTGTTTTACAATTGTTTATTTAGTGCCCCTAGTTTGGTATATTCTACTTAAGATGGCGCTAGTTCCGCATGAATTTTAATTCAAAGTACTTGCCAGTGTGCAATCTCTCCCCTAATCTCTGGTCCGAGCACATCCAAAGTATCAACTATTATTTTTCCATTTAATGATATTCATAACTTTTATAGTTTTTGAGATCATTAACAACGTTGTAGAACTAATCCTATATAATTAACAACAGGGAAGAAAAGATTAATTAATTTGTTTTAGTAGTATAACAAAGTTGGTTGTTTTAGATCATTGCTGGGCCAATGATTTTTGCTTTATTTAGATATTGGAATGTACTTTGATGTCATTTCGCTATCACACTTTTCCAGTTCCAATATTCTCACCTTACATTACAGTTGTTACCAGGCCATTGTGGAATGGTCGCAAATCTTAACAAGTTAAAGTCAACCTTACCTGTCAAAGGAAAAACGAGCATGGTTTTGTTGCTGAATGTTACTAATTTTTGAAAATGCTTCAGCGATCTGAATATCTAATTCTTCAGACAATATAAGCGACCTTAATACTATAATACTTTCAACAGGTGACAGCTTTTCCCTAACATGATCATAATTTATATTTTTGGCAAAAACTTGAACTAAATGCAATTGAGTAAGCGATAACTTTTGAATATCATTTTTGTTAAATAGCTCTGTAAAACATTTACATAAATTTTTATCAGTAATTTCTGAATAAAATATATAAATGGCTGTAACCCAAAGCCAATTATTCGAAAACATTCTTTTGATTAAAGCACCTTCAATTTTTCCAGCAAAATCTTCATCCATTATCTTTACTAATTTTTGAAGATGTTCTTTAATAGATTGCGCTTTATTTGCGACACGCGAAGAATATTTTGTCTGAAATTCAAATTATTCATTATGTATATTCACTTTTCATAAAGAATTTACTTACACATTGATAACATTTCAAAAACGAATTTGCTAATGCAAGTGTATAAAACAAATCCACTACTAAATTTTCGATATCTTCTACTACTTCTACCATCTTTAAAATTGTTACAATTTCAGGATCACTATCTTCATCATCACATATGGGTTTGGTTAAAATGTGTGCAATTAAATCAATCCAAGTAAAATAGTTTACAATTTTATTCTCTTCAATATAGTTTTCGTGATTACTTAATGATTCAAAAGGACTGCACAGATTGCCTTCAATAAACTCAGCTTTAACACAAACATTTGTTAAAGAATTCTTCCATGTTTGGATGAACTGACGGTTCAATAATAATATTAATGCATTATTTATTCTTAGTGGGTTATTATTTTGCAAGCATTTAATAAAATCTATTATTAATTCTATAACATATTCATTAATAATATCACTATTATTCAGTAATATTTGTTGTTCCAAAATGTCAGCACACTTTAATGTTAACATCTCAAAGTCAACTAATGATAATTCACGTGCTAAAATACATGCAGCATCTTGCCATGCAGTTTTTGTTTCCCATAATGTATCGTTTGATAATGATTCAGAATCAATATTTGGACAACTTAATAAACTGAACATTGCTAAAAATAATTCATCGCTGTATTTTAGTTTAAAGCTTGTAGTATATAATATTGCAGATATGTATGCAGCAAAACTAGCGCACGCATCTACTGTCACAGGGTAATCCGCAGGATTGATTAATGATTTACTCAATGTATGAACTATATCACAAACTGCTTCTTTGCTTATAAATAATTCTGGAAAAATAGAAATTATAGATAAAATTAGTTAAAAAGAACAAATGTCATGCTTCACCAGTATCGGTGGGTGCATACATCAAACCCGGGGCACTCGCAGTGCAACACATGATGATATACTGCTTTAATGTGTGCGTACTAGTTACTAGTTTATCGTGTGCCCCGAGTTCGACTATTGTCAGAGATTCCTGATCAAACCCAACCCCACCTATTCTAAGATCAATTATGACATTATTGTACATAGCGGTTCTTGTTTTTCTATAATTGTAGGAAGAATATAGAATCATCTCTCACAAATCGGATTCCAAGAGCAGATTTCTAATAGTTTCTTGATCCTTTTGCAAATGCTTAATTTATTTTCAACCAAAATGTCACATAGTGGTTTTTCACAGTGAGACATTCCACGCCAAGTCAAACACTAATTTAATCGTGACCCCTCAGATTCTATGGAAATATTTTTTGTAGGTTCTATGAATAAATTCAGTAAACCCGTATTTTTTATTTTTAAAATTGCGACTATATTTTCGAAATTATGGACCTTTATAGTTCTACCGAAAAAGCCTAGATTGGAGCGCTCTCCATAACGTTTAAATGAATGTAACTCTGATTCTATTCATCACAGAAACACCAATTATGGCTCATTTTGAAGGAAATTAATAACCTTTTGTTCTGTCATTACCACATTCTCAATAGAATATTTTTTCATAATATTGTTTTTTTTTCAAAAAAAAAGTTTGTCGGGGTAGAGAATAAGAATTCTCCCTTGCAGAATTGACAGTTGCACATACATCTTACCTCCATTTGGTTTCTCTGTAAATGCTTGTTTTAAAATTAAACTCATTTCTGGAGTACATTCATCAGATAATTCTTTCTCCACTATTGTTACTAAAAATCTACTGACTTCTTTGTTACAGAGCCAATCCTGTACTTCTTCATCTAGATTATGTGGATGGGAGAGTGCATGTGCTATGCTCCATCCAAGACACATTTCTTGCTAAACATAAATGACGCTTAAAAATAATTATGTACCTTAACAAATTAAACTCCCTACTTACATTGAAGTCTTTTAGAATTTCAGCCTTTTCTTCCTTCTTTAGATATTTAAACAGCAAAAATATCAAATCAACAACAGATTTAGAACAAAGTATTTTACTGTTTAGCCATCTCAGTAATAACTTTTTATGAATGTTGATTAAACTAGAATCATCTGCTACCCCATATTGAGTCTTTAGATAAGAGAAAAAGTTTTTGCTATCAAATTCTTGTATTAAGCACACTAGATGTTCAAGCAATTGCTTGGAACGTTTTTCCTCTATGAATTTCACAAAGTTCTTACATGTTTTGTAAGCAACATTATTTAACGAATCTAAGTAGCCCGTATAATTTGGATCTATGTTACTAACACTATCAGCAGTCCCTTGAGTATTTTCTTGTTGTTTCTCTGTAATAAATGTAACCTTTAAGTGCTTTTTTGGTTTTGCTGTATGTTTTAATGACAACAAAAACTCTATCTGCCTCTCAGCTAATTGTGATGCTGCTTCTAAATCACTACTGTGTTCAAAATTAAGAAGTAATCCTTCAAATAGAGATGCTAAATTATTCCAAAAATAATCTACATATTTTGAGTAATTGGGGAAATCAGTACTACTACGATTTCTACTTAAATATTGTACTAGTGTTGCAGTTTGATTGAAGACAACTTTATAAGGTGCCTGCGAATCAGTTAGACTCCATTCTAATAAAGTAAATAATTGCGTTTTGATTAATTTTTCACATAAGGCTAAATCAGTCTGATTTTTTAATATGATATATTGTAAACATTCTACAAATGCAATTGACACAGCTGATGACTCTGAACGGCTTCCAATCACAGTTTTATTTTTTAAACTGAAAAAAAGATTCTATTAAAAAAATTATATTTATTCAGAACTATATTATTGATTAAAGCTAGAAACTTTTATAATTTTCAATTCCTCTCAGGGGCTAGGTAATAAAATAGTTTATAAATCAATTTTGAGCAAAATTCAGAATGTAGCCATTAGATACGTCAACTATAAAATTTCAAATACAACATCCTGTATACAGACATGTCCATGAATTAGGTTATAAAGAGGAAAATAAAATTACTTTTGGTTTCTCAGGAACTCTTACTCTTTAATAAAATGCCCTGTTTGTTTTTAAACTTCTAATTTAAAGTCCAATTTTTTAATAAAAATGTGCATAGAAAATTAATTGCAACAGTTAACATAAGATTGGCATGTGTTTTTAGGAGTTTAAAAACAAACAAGACATTTTATCAAGAGTAGTTTTCTAAAAAAAAAGCTAACTGAAGTTAGAAAAACCTATACATAAAATCAACATAATCAGTTGAAACTGCAATATTTTCTCAGCTAAGTTTACAAAACTGAGTACCAAGAATAACACTAATACAAAAGTACTACTACCTTACCCTGCTCTCATATTTTCGAAAAAGGAAGTATAAACATTGTTCATATCAGTAAGCTGAGGTATGTGTGAGATTACTGGAAGTAAATTGGGAAAGATCACAGAAGCGTTGCCTTGCCCACCTTCTCTTAGTACTTTATAAAGTTTTGGTAAAACCAACTTTTCTACACTGATATGTTTCCACCAATCCTAAAAACAGTCTAATGTATAACATGTCAATTTAGGTTTAATTTGTTAGTTTCAGAAAACTTCACCACTGGCATATCAATAGGCATGTTTTAACATTAACTTAAAATTATAAAATTAATTTTTTTAAATTAATTAAAGAGGTCTATTGAGGAAAATCATTTTTTGAAACGGTAATGAACTTTCTCTAGTAGATAGACATTGTTCTATAGCACAGTTTGAGTTAGAAGTATGGAAACCTGCAAGTATCTCAAGAATGCTTTGCACAATCAAAATCACACTTAGAATCAAGATGTGTATTTTAATGATAGCAGACAAAGAATGGGAACTACTCATAAAAACAAGAAATAACCTCTCATCAACTATGGTCAAGTAACTATGTTAACACATTCGGATGATTTCATTAAACAACTCCAAACTCTACTTCGTAATCTTCACCGTTTGATCGGTAGACTTTGAGTAGGCTTCATAACTCAAAAATTGTTCATTCTCAGACGTTGTGCCCATGAGGTCTTTTGATGAGGATGTCTGCTACAACATACATTACCTTCAGCCCAATTTGACTGTGTCTTGTTATCCATTTGTTTTGTGTGGGGTCTTTTATCTGGTGAATAATTGTCATGGTTATAATTGTTTCTACAATATTAGGAGATGGCAAGCGCAGTTCTTAAATGAATTTAAATTTACAAGAAATCTAGACTAGATATCCACTACACCAGCGTTTCCCATCCGTCGGTCCGCGGACCGGTGCCGGTCCGTCAGAAATTTTTTCGGGTCCGCAGAGAAATAACAGTATTTTCAAAATTTTACTGAAAGAATTTTTTTAATTCCTTTTATCCTGGAGCTAACGTAGAGTCAAATAGTTTATCGGAGTTGACCAATAGTAAACTCTGACTTTTATACGGAGCCGGCGCTATACTACGTAATATATAACGCGCCGGCTGCGTACCTATGTGGTGGGGTAATATCCAGTAATAGGTAATAAGGAGAATCTCCCATTTTAGAATTTTTAAACGGGTTTGGCGCATATAGGTTTAGGCTTACCAGAACCGAAAGAATTTTTGTCTAGCGTCCCCAATTAACGCGAACGATCAAAATCCGGTTTCGAGGGGTCGCAAAACTTGCTTCGATCCGAACCGATTTTTGTGTGTCGATGCGTTGGGTAGTTCCCGTCTCAGATTTGAAGTCTCGACCGTCTCTGGTAAACCGTTTTGGCGGAAGCAGGAAAAAACTGCCCCCGCCTTACGGTAAGTCGGAGCGAAAATCTGACAAAAGAATCTTTACCAGTGCAGTACCCCAATCGTTTCTACCGGAAACGTCTTTCTTGCCAACACTCCTCCGGGGTCGGGGGAGGGGGGCTAAAACCATAAAAAAAAGTTACAGCCGAAAAACTCGAAATATTTTATTTGTTTTTCGCTCAAGAATCGTGCTAAAGTATTATCGCCGCCACCAGCCTAATCGGGTTCCTAAGTGGAAATCACTTCTGGGGGTCTTATATGATTGCCTCCTGGGTCGTTTGAGCCCATTCTTGTTTTTGACCGTCGCTCCCGAAACCGCCTCACCAGCGTTTTCGGTTATATGGTCGCTCCCTGTCAGATACCTTGTTCTGGTTTTGAAGCCCTGCGATTCGGGCCGGTTCCCGTTTTGGTCGTTCAAGGTTTGATATGCGGGAACCGGATGACGTACGAAAACCGACTTTTGTTATAAAGAATGGATATTTATTTTAGATTGATCTTGTACAGTGTAAAAATAAATTTATTATAAGATTTATTTTGCGAAATGGTTTCTTTAATTTTTTACCTTACAGGTCAGCAAGCAAATGCTACGTCGTTTGGCGGTCCGCGAACGAAAAAGGTTGGAAACCGCTGCACTACACAAAACAGGTGTACAGTAATACACTTGATTCTCAATTTTTTGGTTTTAATTCTAAAAATTTGAATTATTCCTGTATTCCCAAGTAAAGAACTGAGAATAAAATACTTAAAACTATTTTATAATGTTACAGTTTAAGTATAAGTACATACTTATCTTTTTTGAGTAACAAGTAGTACCAGGATTTTATAAAACAATTACCCAGTGCAAGTACATTATAGTCAGATTATTGGAAAGTACAAGATAACCCAATTTTAAGTACATTTTGTACTGAGTAAAACAGCTCTGTGGTCAAGTTTTCACATATATTCAAATGAACTATTTTATGTATTAGTATAGGTTACAGAAACATAAGCAAAAGTAAACTGCGTGTAAACATCAAAGTCTTTGATGAACAGGGAGACCTGGTGCATGTGCTGAATTTTTAAGGTGCCCTTAAAGCAATTTTATTGCAGCATGTGATCGCCCACCCCATCACCAAAATAATGTACTGCCTGTAACACTGCGTGATGCCCCCACGTAAAGGTGTCCTTTGTCATAAGCCAGCCAGTCGGGGTGCCCTTTTTAGTAAAAAGCTTGCCAACCTCTGCTTCTTAAACGTTTTAAAGCATAGCTATCTCTTATGTTCTAATAACAAGAGTTGGTTTTGATCAACCAAGCAATTATTTGAGATACTTCATTTACTGCATATAACACTAGATTTTATAATTACATTTAAAAATAGCCAATATAAAGCCGTTACAACTTAAAAATGCTTCGGCTTTGGATATGCACTCGTCATAAATAAGTAGTGGGATAACTTTAAAGCTGAAAAATAGTCAGTTTTTACCTAGATTTTGTTAATTATGCGAGTAGCCAAATGATGAATTCAGCACGTGTAAGCCAAAGCATTTTTACGATGTGCAGTATGTATTTTTTGGTCAAAACTGCATACTTACATTTATTGTAGACAATATAGAAAGTGAAGATTCCCAGACTGAAGGCAAAACTACAGGTTCTTTCTCATCTAAATTTCCAAAAACCGAACCTATTATATGTGGAGTTTCTTTTTCACGTAATAAAGGTGACTTTTGACATAAAGCCGTTATTACTCCAAACCAAGCGGATCTAACCGCCGCCACTTTATGTTTTGCTAATTTCCAAAATTTAGTGTGGGATATAATTTTTAGATTTAATTCGACTTGCTTTTCTATGTGCTCTGTTGAAACTGTATTTAAATATAAAGTATAGCCGTGTAAGCTTGAGATTAACACTCTTTGATACTTTGCTTCGGCGTCTTCTGGTAATGTAGTTTTTGCATTGCTTAATGTTTGGACTGTGTGTACAGTAAGATTTTCACAAATGTAAGACAAGATCTCTTCCTGGCAGAAAACTGTTGCTTCTTGTATTTTATTTTCAGGAAACGCATCCTAAAAAAAAATTTTCTTGATTCTAGCAATCAGTGTATGTTAATGAGACAAATAAAAAATGTTGCCGAACACATTAGCAAAGTCTGGCAATCTTATATTTACTACTATTTTATCTCCAACCACTTTTAACTAGTAAACTCAGTGAGAGGACTGTTTAGAACAAACAGGATGTTAAACTACTTTTTATTTACTGCAATTTGTTACGAAATTTTTAACTTTGAAAGAACAAAAGATACAAGCTGCAATCCAAAAGGTAACTAGGGAAGAAAAAGGATTAATCACGAAAATTAAAGTATAGTACAGAAAAATTGAAATAAATAACATCAAGTATGAATGGTCAGTGGGGGGAAGACTGATACAAGTGGTAGACCAGGCTCCAAAAGACTAACAGCATATTCAAAGGACGAACACTCTAAGGCAAACTTGGCAAAGAAAAGGAATACGAATATAAATAATAATATAACACAGGATCCAGTGAGAAACAATAAAAATAAAATGAGAACTAAGAAGAATGATTTACTGTACATGGAATATTCAGAGTATAAATGGAAAAGAAGAGGAATTGACAAAAATGAATTTAACAAATTGAAAATAAAAGTATTAGGAATAACAGAAACCAAGATGAAAGGTAGAGACACGAAGCTAATGGAAGAACACTTACTAATCTATAGTGGAGTGGAAGAGACATAGAGCTAAGGAGGGGGTAGCTTGGCTAATTCATTAAGAATGAAAAGAGAAAATAGGATGCGAATATGTAGATGCAAGAATATTAAAGATAATAGATACTGAAAATAAATGATAAAGAAAAACTGGATTGTATAGTGGCATATGGACCCAATGAAGATGCGAAAATGGAAGATTTATTTTTCAATAAATTAGAAGAGCAAGAGTAAAGAACGATATATTAGTAGGAGATCTAAATGCAACAACAATTCTAATTATGCAAGAACGAAAAATAATTGCTCACAAGTATTTAGAACTTCTTCAGGTGTGAGGCAAGGTGGAACATTAAGCCCCTGTTTGTATGCAATAGTTATGGATGAAGTAATAAAAAAATGTAAAAGTAAGATAAGAGAAACCACATGGGAATACTACAATATGGAGAAAATGACAATAATAACATCTAGAATTTGAGGATGATATAATCCTGATGACCAAGAAAGAAAAAGACCTCCAATATAACCTGCCGATTTGGAAAGAAGAACTACAGATACATGAACTGGAAATAAATATAGAAAAAGCAAAAACAATGACAAGTGAACCATGTGAAAATACTGGAGATTGCATTGGAATAGTGTAGAACAATTGGCAAGGGACAGAAAACCATGGAAAAAGAAAACATAATAATCATAGTAAAAAGACAACTCTCAACACAGGCATCAGTCGGTAGAAGAGGAAGTGCTTATGTATGTATGTTACGGAATTCTTGTTTCTGGGTAAAAAGAGACAATTTTAATATTAATATAAATTAAGAAATACTCACAAAACTGTAATCTTCACTTCCATTTCATTAAAAATTCAAAAAAATTTTCAACAGGCGACGAACAGAGATATGCATCAACACATTAAATAAAAAAAAGGTTAGGATTGGTTTTTGTTTTTGTGACGTCGTTGCGAGCAGCAAATAAGGTTTTAAGAAAAATTTGAATTTGTTTTTTATGTCTTAAGAGATTAATTTAATATTTTAATATTATAAAAAAACAGATAAATGATTATTATTTAATTAAAAATAATTTATTTATTTCGCATTATTGGTATAAACGTAAATACTTTAGACTTTAGAGAACCGCGAAAAAAAATGTCACGTGTAACATCAGATTATACTTTTTGTGCTAGTGTACAAAAGATGATTACTTTTTGTGTAGTTGCTATGGTAACCAGCAAACAGTTCCTAAATGGTCTAGTTTTTATATGAAATAATTTGGTATTATAGTGATATTTCCAAAATTTAGCGTGGGATATAATTTTTAGATTTAATTCGACTTGCTTTTCTATGTGCTCTGTTGAAACTGTATTTAAATATAAAGTATAGCCGTGCAAGCTTGAAATTAACACTACAGTAGAAACTCTATAATCCGAAACCATTGTATTCCGAACATCCAGTAATCCAAACAATGACATTTATGAGCTATAATCCGAACAAACCTCTTTAATCCGAAATCCTGTTTAATTCGAACAAATTTCTTTAATATGAACAAGATTTTTCCTGTTTAAATAGGACTATCTCGATAATAAAAATATAAAGTTGGAAACTGCGAAGATCAAAGTCGGCCAAAATATGCCTAAATTCTTAGAAACCTGCCTACTTTATAATTCAACCGTACCAATTATTAATCTCTCAGTAGTACTCACTAAAATTGAATAGTAGCATTCTTGGAAGGTGAATATTATAAATGAGATTATAGCAGGTTGCTGACGCCATTTGTTAGCTGGTAACTGTTACGAACCGTGTGGTATAGACAAATCCTATGAAGATCATAAAACATTTGTATTGTTATTTAATAATATAAAGAGTAATAAAAATACTGAATATATTATCTGATACCATCACGGAGGAGTCCGAAATGTTTTGATGTTGCAGTTTTGCCGCAATTGTTTATGTAATAACATCAGTTACCTAAAACTTTTTTTTTAATTTTGTTGTTATACAAATTTGTATATGAGGCGTCCATATTTAAAAAATGTCCACACGTTATTAAAATTATCGGAGAAAGTGGAAATTATTGAACAATTAAATGATGGGACTAGCGTCTTAACGATTGATTTAAGATATGGTGTTGGTAAATCGACAATCACCGATATAATGAAAAACAGAACTAGAATCCTAGAATATTTCTCGTTTACTGACAAAGGTACAGGAAATAGAAAAACACTGAAATTAAGATCTAGAAATGCAACTACACGCTATGGAGGAGAAGGAGAAAGAAAGCTTAAAACAAAAAAATTGTTGATTTTCTTTAAGTAGAAATAAAAGTTTTGTAATAAAATTAGTAAGTTACATAAGTTAAGTACTTTATAATAAAGTACCACGGCATAAAGCAATGTTTTTATTCAAAATCCAGTAATCCGAAATCCTCGTTAATACGAATTTGTCTTGCATTTATAGGTTCGGATTAAACAGTTTCTACTGTATTGGTATAAACGTGAATACTTTAGACTTTAGAGAACCGCGAAAAAAAATGTCACGTGTAACATCAGATTATACTTTTTGTACTAGTGTACAAAAAATTATTACTTTTTGTGTAGTTGCTATGGTAACCAGCAAACAGTTCCTAAATCAGATTTCATTAGAATCCAAAATGGTTGGGTTGTAGCCTTTGATGATTTTTGGCATAGGATCACTCTATATTAACGTTGATTCTCACTGTATGTTACCAATTCGTTACATGTCCATTCAGTAGTTGTTCCATTAAAGTCATGTATGTTTACATTTATCTGCCAGTCTTACATTTAACTCAACCGTGTGGTTTCCATTCACAATATGTGATTGGAAGAGAATTTAATGTTAGCATTGGTTATTTTGGATGAAGAAAGTTTGAAAAAAAAAATAAATATACCATTTGGAATGGTATGTATGTTAACCAAATTTTATCTTTAAAAGAATTGTCTCTTTACTTTTTATTTTCAAAATCATAAAGATATGGATAGTAGAGTAAATCGGAAAGCGGATTTTGTTGTCCGTGGTACATTGAAAGGTAAAAAGGTATCAAGATACACACAATAGGATAGTTTTTATTAATTCTATTAATTTTTGGTTTTTTACTATTTTATAAAAATGTTTGATAATAATATTGTAGGGGCCTTATTCCGGCAAGACATAAGACAAATGTCAAAAATTGCTGTTGAAGAATAGTTTCTGGAATGGACAGTTAATGCGTGCAAACGCAACGAAATATGTGCAAAGAGTCATTTGCAATATTATTGAAAAAAAATTCATGGGTTCGGAATGGCATCGGTACTGAATGGATATGAAAAGTACAGTGAGAATCAACTGTTAATATTCATACCCTAACAGTGATGGAAAGAGATATTAGTGGTTTCAGATGATGACTTTTCTCTAATTGTAAATTGAATTCTGTATTTAAAAAGAAAAGACAAATTTCACTTTATTTCTGAACGTCATGTCCATTATAAAATTTGATTATTTTAGATATACCTGGAATGCCTTTTTTGCAGCGCTAGCAGCAGGAGCATATGTGTCATACTGTGACGTGAACCAAGGACCGGCAAGTTGTTTTAAAAAAGGTGCTAGGTTTCTTTTAACTCTTAAAACCACTTGATGATGAGCCACGTGGGTTGCTTCCCTTACTTTATGCTCTGTATCGGTAGCAAGAGCACAATACAGTCTAGGCCAAAATGGTAACACTGCTTTTATAGCTTCTATCTCAGCTGTTTTGATTAATTCAGTAAATTCTTGAAGGGCCTGCAAATGTTAACACATGTACATTCATACATACGAAGGTTTCTTGTATTAGAAAATCAACCTTTAATTTAGTGGTAGAATCTTTCTTGTTCATTTTCTTTAATACAAGTTGAAAATTAGAATCGATGGATGAGTCGATGTCATCAGTAGTTAGTCCTGGTATAACTATACCACCTTCTTTAACACTAGAAAATCCTACAAATTGTGGCATAGAAGCACCTAGCAATTCGGCACTGCGTCCACTGCTAGATGGCTGTAAAAATGGTTAAAGGGTATATAAAAACACAAAACCTTATTACCAAAAATCTTACTCGAGCATTATTTTTGATACGTTGAGCTTGCTTGTGTTTTCCACCCATTTTACATATACAATACACTTTTTTTCGCAGTACTTAATAAATATCGTTCAATTAGTATTTACACAATTATTACATAAAAAAGTTCAAATACCAGCATCTGTTAGCATGTACCAAAATACGCAAAACACGTAAACTTTTTGACAGTTTTATGACAAGTTCATTGATAGAAAATTCTTTTGACAAAACAAGGTTACGTTTAGGCAGTATTTCTTCAAGGTTTGGTAGAAAACGAGACTTAGCAAATTGATTTCTGAAATGATCTTTTCATTACTGAGGCTACCGCAAGCTTGATAATATACTATAAAAATCATGAAACATTCTTTAAGTCACAATAAAATTTAAAAGGATAAAGATATTTTTATTATAAACCTCTTACAAGAACTCTAGTAATCAAATTAAAATTTGCATTGGTTTTGACAGAAATGTGGACTTTGAAGAGTTACCGAATCAATTTTAAACCTGTAAACCTAGATTTTCTAGTCAGTAAGACTTTGTCAAGCTTTATTTTTTTATTTAAATAATCGTTGGTAATAGTCGGGGAGCAGGCATCTCAAAAAACGCTCATTTAAAGAGTTGGTCCGGACTCTATGACACACGTATTTTGAAAACGGTTTGTTATGTAGATTTTCCTGCTGAATCCGAATCCAGAGGGCGACCGTCGATTTGGAATGGCCTCGAACCTTAAATACCGTGAGATCATTTAAATTTAAAATTAAAGTAGGCGGGAATTTTTTTATACGTTTGGCGATCCTGCCAATTGACTCGCTGTGTAAATTAGAGGTTATGCAATTTTATGTTCTAGATTAAACATTTTGGAGCGTCACTTTGACAATTCAAATCAAACTGTGAAGTGAACAGTTAGTGTTGCCAATCTAATTTAAAAATCACAGCCAACTTTAATTATAAATTCAAATGATCTCGTGGTAGTATATTATATACCCAGGGACTAAAGTGCATCTTTTAATCCCGAATGTGAGTTTATTTTCCTCGCTAACGCTCGGAAAATAAACACATGAAGGATTAAAAGGCACTTTAGTTCAGTGGTATATAGGCTATTTTTTGCACGTCCTAAAGGACTTAATCGCAAAAGTTCATCGAACAGTTTTTCCGAAAATCTCGTTACATGTCATTAAGAAAATTGAACTCTGCAAACGCCAAAATCACATAGTTTCAGGATAATAAATGCTAACATGTACCGCGATTACTTTTTTTGTTGTTTACATGTTGTCATGGAAACACTTTACTTCATCAGGGAGTAAAAGTGCTACTTTACTCCCTCTTTTGGGGGACTAAAGTAGAGCCTTATATATAAGACGTGCAAAAACTTTTTTCATTCTCTCCTTTACGAAAGTGTAACTTTCTATCTTGATAAGGCAACCGAAAGCGAAAGTAAAACATACGAGGTGTTTGCTAGGTATGAAAAACTTTCGGTCCCTGCACAACGAAGTAAAACCGTCAATTTTTTTAAAATATAATATTATAAGGTGGCTGTTGTCAACATTACCTTGGTAACCATACTGCTGTATATACAAACATTATTTTATTATAATCACTGAATCATCATTTTATTTATTTATTTACTGTGGTTAATAAATGTCAAGGGGAGAATGAAAAGTTTAATACATTACACGCTACGAAAGCCCTTTCAGGTGCTCGGTGGTTTTAACTAACCTCGTCTACGCTTACGCTTCGCCTCGGCCAATCAAAAACACCTTGCACCTAAAAGTAAACTTTTGCAGCTTGTAATGTAAATAATTATTTATTACAAGAGATAGACGCCTATATAGTTAATCGAGACTATATTTAGTAAAAGGTCCAAAGAAGTTTTTGGTGACTAAGAGCCGGTTGCATAAATAAAGCATTGTTTATTACATGATTATTTAGATGCATTGTTAACACATTTGATTGGTTAATTTAAAACAAGAGATAGATAGAGATAAGAATAAGAATAAGAAAATAAGACGCAAAGCGGTGTTCTGGTTGCAAGAAATAATTCCGTTTAGCGAAAAATACAACAGATTGAAGCAAATTGGTTTTTAAAAGTGGTAACCTACAACTGTAATTCACGAATTTTTAAAAGTGGTGACATACTACGATAATACCAGACCTTTCCTGCAATGCCCCTGAAAATATAAGAGGTTCTGATTGCAATAAGCGGTTTCATTTTATGATAAATTTAAAAATGACATTTTGACAACTGAGTTTCTAAACACCTTACCTTGCGATTGAGGAATACATAACGGCCCTCACTCCATTATCATTAGCCACATACAGAAAGCAATTTTAATACAATGTCAAACTATTTACTGGTAAAATTTATTACATGATACGAATGGCGTTTTGCTAACGAAAAAAGACAAGCAAAAGATGTTCAGAGAGCGCTAGTTAGTGCGGAAAAATACGCTAAATTACCAAAAGTAGTTTAGAAATAAGTGTTCATTTATACCTAAGATTTATACCCAAATAACTATTAATTTCTTTTAATAATTAATTGTCAATTAAACTCATGAATAACAATAATAAAAATATAAATTAAACTGTTATTATTAAGAAAGCTTAATAAATTTTAAAGGCTAACACCATAGTTTATTTGAATTGATTAATATAATCATAAAACTCCTAAATAGAGTAATATGTTTATATTTTAGCTGCAAAACAAAACCGTTTTCTTCATTGGTCTTCTTTTGAATACCTTCTAAATGTTTTTGTTCGTTTCTTATATTATATTGTAACGTTCTTTTTAAATTAATAACAAAAATGCTGTTTAATCGTCTATTAACAAGAAAAATATTATTTACATACACTAGTTCAATCTTAACTAATTATTTAACACTGTAATTATAAACTGTTAAGGAACTTAAATGCTAGATATTCACAAACTTAAAGTAGATTATATAAGGACTATTTATTTATTATTACAACATTTATTAAACATTTATTTATTTACTAATATTACTAATTACACAAAGCACATTTCAATGCACCAGTTGAATACTAACTGGTTTCCCTCTGTGCGCGACGGTCGATTTATACCTCCATGTAAACGTTCTAGAAGACGTTCGAGCACATTCGTACATTACCTCGTCGAAGTGTCATATCTCGAACATCGTAGATGGACCGGGAATCTTCTAGTATTGTAGCTCGTCTAGCCGCTAGCCGGTGTGTCATATAGTATATCTCGAACGTTCCATCATGCTCCGCGCGACGTACAGGGAATTTTCCCATTCGTTACAATATTTAAACAACGTAAAACACCGTGGTATAATTCCTGAGAGGTTTTTCGAGGCTTGTAACAATTATTATAATATTACAAGCCTACATACGGTATTTCAAAATTGAATCCAAATTAATCGTTATTTCTAGAAGCAAAAAATTGGAAAGGTCATTAATACATTATTACATATATAGAATTAATGAAGGATACTGACTTCTTTCAAACATGTCATATATTGCATCCCGCAATGCGAATCGTTGGTTATTGTCTAAGTCAGTAATTGTCCTTTTTCTATTTCTAGCGGTATCCTCTGATCACTAAGAGGGTTACCGCTTTTAATAGTATCATATTGCAAATGGCACTTTTGCCGATACCTAAAGCACTAGCTACCCTTTACAAATATTACTTTTTAGAAACAAATCATAAAACGAAATGCAAATTTAAAAATATTCCAAGACTTCTCGTACTTCAGTTAAACGTAATAAAAACCCAGAATTATCACTCTCTTACTAAAAATAATTAATTAAAGAGGCTATCAAGTTTTGCGATTGTAAACTAAATGCGTTTGACATGGTAAAAGAACAAGGTAAAAAATAATATTAGCTGTCTAATAAACTCTCTGACGTTTCAACTTCTCAAGCTGACAAAATATTTGCATTGATACAACAATGGACAATTGTTTTCGTTTGGAAGATGCAAATAAACGTAGTAATCGTAATACCAACATACATTACATTTCTTAGGCGTGAAAGTATTGGAATAATTGAGTAGGTATTGGGGTCATTGAGTCCATCCCCACCCTTTTTATGCAAATGACCCGTGATCTAATTAATATTCAAATGAGGCGCGATCTAATTAAATGCGCGAATTAAATTCGCGAATTAAATTAATTCACGATATCATTTGCATATCTCATCTCTCATTTACATATATCATCTCTCACATGCATACGCGAATTAAATTAATTCACGGTATCATTTGCATATCTCATCTCTTATTTGCCTAGCTCATTTTTTATATCTCATATGCATGCGCGAATTAAATTAATTCACGGTATCGTTTGCATATCTCATCTCTCATTTACATAATTCATTTCTCATTTGTACATCTCATTTTTATATATCATTTGCATTTGTCATCTCTCTCTCATAAATTTATTTTAAAATAAATCTTATTGTCATTCCTAATTGATATTTAAATATAGATCTATACGTCATATGATTAACATACGTGTAATATAATTAACATGTAGAAACATCTAGGATAATAATACGAGAGAAATTTACTTTCAAGTATACAAGGTACCTCTAAAGGGTTACTGTCAATCACCTGTCGGATTATCTCTATTGCATTTTGACATGTTTAAATCCAAACGTCATAAACATTTAAAATACAGTCTACAAGTAAATCGATAATGGTCATGTAATTATTATCTTAGCATCTTTTCATTTACAATTATCTAGTAAAAAATGTATTGTTTCATACGATTGACAAATATTAACAGATTAGCTTTCTTTTGAAATTTCTTGAAAGGTTTTTAGTTGATTATTTCTCAGGAACGGAAATTCTATTTGAAAGAAAACAATTAGGGTTGTTATGATTTCCTAAAAATTTATTTAAGTAAAACTTTTAAAATACTGTATAGCATTATTTTAAAATTCAAAAACATTTTCTGTAGCTATTTATAAGGCTGCAGTCTCACTGAGCCACCGTCAACCACCCACCGCCATCAACTAAAATTTAAACATACATTAATCAATGGCGCTGGTCCCACTAAGCCACTGTTAGTCACCTACTACCATCAAACGGTGACCACCAGTTTGAAATTTCCGACGTGTTCGAATTTTGGTGGTTGGTGGTCAGCGGTGGTTGACAATGCGCACGCGCTAGTGGACATGATGAAAATAGACACTAAAATTTGAATTTCCTGTTTATATTTAGGTTTTTTGTTTTTTGTAATTGGCAGTGAAAACTTTTCAAACAAAGTTTCTCTTCGTTTGTTTATAAGCTGGGGCACTAATTATTATTTATTGATAAAATTCTCCCAACTGCTTCCTATGAAGAAAGATTTACTGTACCCAAACATTTCGTGATTTTTTATATTTTATTCCACATGTACCATAGCACATGGTAATAACTTTCTCGCTATCTGATTCATTTGACAATATCATACTTTTGCAATAATTAGGCTTATTATTTCTTTAAATACAACGCGACAATAGTAAACAAATAATGCACATAACCTCATTTAATAGAAAATAATAATAACAGTGCTTGCTAAGTTGGCAATATGTTTACTTCAGAGATAAACATAAAACAAGCGCGAGATTTAAAATTTTACATGATATTGGTGGTCACTACTTGCTTCAGTGGGACCGCACGGGATTATTTTAATTGGTGATGGTCGATGGTAGTGGGTGGTGGTGGGTGGTAGTGGCTGCAGTGAGACTGCGGCCTAATTGTTTAAGAAGTTACTTCAAACTAATGTTATTGCATGAAAATACGTACAAGGTAATTAGTCGCATTGTTTTTCAACATTCTTTAAAACTGTTTTCAACTATAAATAAACAAAACGTTCTTACAGATGACTGATGAATTCAAGTTCAAAGATTTTAACCTGTTAATTGGTTTTACATCTCTTAACATACTCACATAAGTTAGACGTGTAGAAATCTGAATACGGAAATAATTTGAAAGAGACATAACATTATAACGTACTATGTGTGATTAGTTGTATTGTTTCCGAGCTCTGAATCATACAGATTTGATGTACGCTTCATTAACTTTTTAACCGAGAAATATGTTTATTATTATTCTTTACTTAAGATTAATACGAGTTCTTTCTATAATAACTAACAGCTTTCAAGAAAGTTGTTTTATTTTAAAACTATTGTTCATCATAATTACGCAAACGCCGGAAACTAGTATAAAAACTGAACGCTTTTTTTTAAATAAACCATTCCGAAAGTGTTCTCGAATCATCAAGATAGTTACATCAAGTGAATATTAAAATCAGGTATGTTTTATTTTTGCTTATATTTTAAAAACTATATGTAAATGATTTACGAATGTTTTATCCTTATTTGAAATTCATCGAGTAAGTTGCTATTATTTTTAACGATGTTGTGTAAACTTATTTTGAAATTTGTTATAGACTGACTGCAGTTTCTACCTGCGTGAAATCCACATAGTATTTATTCCAACAGGTTACTGTATCAAGGAAGTCGAAGACGCGAAATTATCAACGTTTGATAATTCTGTATCCTACAAATTTATTTGAAATATATCAAGCAGGTATGTTTTATCTTCAGTTGCTTACATTTTAAAACTGCCTGATATGTAAATGTTTTACGATTGCTTACAGTAAGAAATGGAATTTTTAAACGAATTGACCCAATCAGCCGGAACAGCAAAACCCGTCAAGAAATTGCATGAATACAACGTGAAGGAAGTAGCAGAGATATCAGAGGTCAAAATTATCACCTGCAGGGACGGACGCAGAGCGGTGTTCATTGTCGCTGAAAAACATATAACATATCTACCCAAAAGATTCGCCGACAAACTTACTGAAGATAAAGTGGTCGATCTCAATTGCATAATACAATTAAGCAAAAGCTGTATATGATTTAGTTGATACCTCTGTATGACATTCGGAGATAGATGTTGACTATCAAGTTTTTAATTTGCTGATCTGAAGCTGCTGAAGACTTTCACTTCTGAGGGGTAGGAGCATTCTAGATCTTGCTACCGTACGTGCTTTCATATATGTTTAACATAAAAATAAATGAAAAACTATAAACTTCTTTTATCGTTTTTATTTATAAAATTTTAATAATAATATTAAATGTATGCATTGTACGACATATTGATAGGGTAGGTGAATTGCAGGCATTCAGCAGGCCCGTGTTTCTAACTGCGGATCCATAGGCTAGAAGAAGAATCAGAAAAAAAAGTATTAGGCAATGTTCATTGAATAGACTACTTTTACATTTCATGCCTTATTCGTTTCGATAAACATACAGTCAGCATACGGTTGATATCTTTCTGTCTTTACTTTACCTAGGTAAACCAATCCTAGAGACAGAGTTTTATTCGCTATCTTCTGGTTGAGATCGTAAGTTTGTCGGCGAATCTTTTGGGTAGATATGTTATATGTTTACCGTGAATTAATTTAATTCCCGTATGCATGTGAGAGATGATATATGTAAATGAGAGATGAGATATGCAAATGATATCGTGAATTAATTTAATTCGCGCATTTAATTCGCGAATTTAATTCGCGCATTTAATTAGATCGCGCCTCATTTGAATATTAATTAGATCGCGGGTCATTTGCATAAAAAGGGTGGGGATGGACTCAATGACCCCAATACCTGCTTAGTTGTGAATTTACATTAGTAACAGATTATGACGTAAGACTTCTGGTTGGCAGAAATGATCCATATCAGCAACCAACAAGCGATGTTGTCAATACGTAGGTTGATTAAAACGTGATATATCAGTGCGAAGACGTTGTTTAATCGATTAATTTTGATCATGAAATGAAGAGAAATATTGAATTAGATATTTAAAATTGGAAAAAGGGGAATTTCCTATTTTTGCATAATAAACACGATTTAACTATTTTTCAAAATATCAAAAATTAATGTGTAGCCTAGTCAAATTTTTATTTAAATTGGCCTCACTAATATAATTTTAGTTCCATGTTTCTGGAAATGCGGCGCCACGGGAGGGGGAGGATAGAGTTCCTATATAATAATAATAGGTTATATAAGATAAGAGTTAGGACATGTGGATCAAATGTCAAGAACGACTTGAGTTCTCATGAAGTATTTTCACCTATCAACTTTCAGTTGTTTAATTTGACAAATTGTTTCTTGACAAAATATGAAGATCGATGTCAATAAATTCTTTGATTCAACATTATTATAATACTCTTAATATTTATTTACTAATAAAAAATACATATTATTATTAAGATAATTTAATACTACAAAGAAAAATGTGTATTAAGATGTAAAGTAATGTAAATTTTATTAACTATTATTTTATTGACTATTAAGATCATGTACTCCGTGACATTGGATTCAACCAATTAAAATCCGGCATCGTACATGTCCCAACTTTTATTTTTATTATTTAATATTATTATAAAGGAACTCTAGGGGAGGACACATGGCTTACTTCCCCCAAACATTTTAGCGCTTGTGCGACAGCCGTATAAACCCCACTGGGTTTATATGTACCCTACTTGTCAATCGTATGGTCGCAACAACTTTAACAACTTGCCGCGAGAGTGCAGATCAGTCTTTGGCGCGTTAGAGTCCCTCTATAATAATATTAAATAATAAGAATAAGAGTTGGGACATGTACGATGCCAGATTTTAATTAGCTGGATCCAATGTCAAGGAGTACACGATCTTAATAGTCTGACACTTTGTTTTTTTAATTGTATAACAACATTTACATTACTTTACATCCTAATACACATTTTCTTTATGAAATTAAGTTTTCTTAATATAATATATGTATTTTTTATAAGTAAATAAATTATTATAATAATGTTGAATCGAAAGACTTATTGACATCTATGTACGTAGTTTGTCAAGAAACAATTTGTCAAATCAAACATCTGAAAATTGATAGGTGAAAATACTTTATGAGAAATCAAGTCGTTCTTGGCATTGGATGCACATGTCCTAAAGGTAAGTACTCACAGCAGCGAATCCGCAGGCGGATGTCATACGATTGGTCGGTTTTGCTTAAACTGACTCGAACCGACCAATCGTATGACATCCGCCTGCGGATCCGCTACTGTGAGTACTTACCTTAAAGGTAAGTACTCACAGCAGCGGATCTTACCTTTAAGGTAAGTACTCACAGTAGCGGATCCGCAGGCGGATGTCATACGATTGGTCAGTTTGAGTCAAATCGACTCAAACCGATCAATCGTATGATATCCGCCTGCGGATCTGCTGCTGTGAGTACTTAGCTTAACTCTTATCTTATATAACCTATTATTATTATACAGGAACTCTATCACAATACCATTTTATTTTTATACCAAAACGGTAGTTGATAGCATTAACTAAAATTGGTCGGCCGTTGCCATGTTGTCAATGATTACAACAAATCCAGTCTTGAGAGATAATTTTATAACCTTAAAGTAATGTTTTCTGTCGTAGCTATTTTAAAGCTAATGAGACATTTTAATCAATATTTTAGTGCAGTTTGTTAACATGCGTGCAGTTTACAATCTAGGTTCTTAATATACTATTTAAACGAGTGGTTTTGTGAGTGTTTTTCTGAAAACAAATATGTATTGGTTATGGACGTACGTTCAATATTATATACGACCAATAGTGAAGTGGTTTTTAAGAAAAACCACCGGCTTATGCGAACTTCAAAGAATATGTTACGGAGAAGTAAACGGAGCACCTCGCACCAAAGGCATAGAATCTTCTTTAAACTTGTCAAGGACTCCACAAATAAAATTATTAATTCAACATCTCAATCATACTAGTGACAATCAACGATTCATGGGAACGAATGAAATAGAGATATTGCAGGGAGCTGTTAGAACAGTTTTGATAGTGAAACAAATCAGTCCTCAAATACATTCGCAATTTGTTAAGAGTTTTAGCAAGTGCATCGAACAGATTTGGGGTTATCGTCAATTAATGGCAGAAGTGGAGTCATTACGAAAAATACATTATGACGCTGATAATTTAGAACATGAGCGTAAATTATGTGATTTATGGGAGACTCTAATGCCTTATGAACCATTGGAGTCGAGAGTATCCCGACAGTGGCAAGATATTGGATTTCAAGGTGATGACCCAAAGACTGATTTTCGTGGAATGGGACTTTTAGGATTAGAAAATTTATTATATTTTGCTACTGAATATAAGGGGCCTGCTTCACACGTTTTATCTCATTCGCATCATCCAGATTATGGTTATGCATTTGCAATAGTAGGAATAAACATTACTAGTATGGCTTGGCAGTTATTAAGAGATGGTGATGCTAAAACATACTTTTATAATATGACAAAAAATATACCTAACATAAGACATTTTCATCAGTTCTATTGTTATTTATTTTATGAATTTGATCGATTTTGGATAGAGTGCAAACCTAGAAATATTATGGAGTTTTCAAATATCAAAGACAGATTTGAATTAAATATTAGAAATAGTTTATTAGATCCTCAAAATATGTTTAGGATTAATGTTTCGGTAGACACTATTTAAGATGTTATTTTAAATAAGACATTTTATTTTAAAAAAATTATCGCAAGCAAATATATTTAAAAATCTCATAGGGCTCAACCGATGGCAATGTCGATATTATCTATTATATTATTAATCTATTGGTTGAGTCCTAAAACCTCATTATTTATGCAGTTGCGTGCTACTGAATGTAACTTGTAATTTATCTATTTATTTTAAGATAAAGAAGAAACAATTTATGTAAACTCTGAAGAATAAATTGTTATTGTGTATTGTTGAAATTAAACATGGCAATCATTGATAAACTAGTTTAAGTACTATAGCAATAAGAAGGGGTTTTTTAACATTTGTCTGTTATTCATGCACATTACCATTCATGATCACAACTATGAATTGGAATGGTGGGATCAGTTTAAAATGGCAAAACAAAATTACACATTTTTAAATCTATCAGGTAGTGAGATATACAGGGTGTTTCATTAAGATGCGTATCCTCTGAACAGGTGATAGTAGATATAAAATGCAACAAAAAAAGCTGAATATCATTGGTGCCTACATTTTATAATAACTCACTGGTTTAAGAATCACAGTTGGAGCTGGATGTACCGAGCTGCATTTTCAAAGTGATATCTGATACATTGATGCAGCCGATGTCACAGTTTGTTTTGACTATTATTTCCAGCAGTTCCATTTTTCGATGTGCGTAAAATCAAAAATAATAATAATAATCTTTATTTAGCATTCACTATAACTTTACATATAGGTACTACAGTGGTCCCTTTCATTACACTTTCTTCCAATAATTACCAAAAGCACAAGTTACAATAACCGATAAATATAAAAAGTATAAAAATAAATAATATAAATGACTATATGTATAAATTATATGACTAGATGCTAGATATAAAGAATTCTTTGACTTTTCTTTTAAACATTTTCAAATTTAATCCTTTTATTTGTTCAGGCAATTGATTGTAAAGAATAATTCCATTATAAAAAAGAGAATTTTGTGCTTTTGATGAATTTCTTCGGCTTAAATAAAAATTATTGTTAAACCTTGTATTGTGATTGTGAATTTCATTTACTAATATTAAATTATCTGTCAAATATTGTTGTAATAACCCTAATTTCATTTTATGCACAAAAACAACCTGAATTTTAAAAAAGTTTCAACGTTAACCCACCCTAATGTACTTAGCATATATTCCACTCTTGTATATCTATTACAATTAAGTATTACTCTCATTGCTTTATTTTGTAGAATTTGTAATTTATTGAAATCCCCTTTATTTCCCATAAATAAAATAGTAGCGGCAAAGCAAAAGTGAGGTAGTATTATTGTATTAAAAACCAATCTTTTTGACCAAGTTGACAAATAACCACTACATCTCCTCAAAACCCCAATTTTTTTTGAAATCTTTTTACAAATGTAATTAATGTGTTCATCAAATTTTAAGTTTTTATCGATAATAATACCCAAATACTTATGACTGTCTACTGTTTCAACTATCTCACCATTAACATTAACTACAAAATTATTAAAAACCTCTTGATACCCACTCCCCTTTACCAATAATTAACGATTTAGTTTTACTTACATTAAGTTTTAATTTATTACTTCCTAACCAATTACTTATATTATTATTATAAAATGGCATAAGGATTTTTTGTTCCTATTGATGAGTACTATCGCATTAAATTTATACGAAAGTTTAGTGAAAGGCCCTGTATGCCAGAACATGGCATACGTATATCTAACTACTCCAGCAATTTAAATTTCTATAAAAATCTGTGCTAGCTATTCAAGATAAAAATCTTAAAGCTTTAATGCCATTTCTAAAGGTCGCAGTCTATTTCAAAATTTGATGTCATTTTCAAGAAGGCAAATGTTTACCTTGCTGAATTTCAGCTAGAATTGGTTGAATTTTAGTATGTTTCTTACAAGATGGAAATTTATAGTTATTTATGTATTAAGGGCATAAAGAAGCTTTTATGGCCAGAAGCATTTTTTCTAGCCCGAGGCGTCAGCCGAGGGCTAGGAAAAGGCTGTAGGGCCATAAAAGCAAGTTATGCCCGAAATGCATACACTATTTTATGCACAGATTGTTTTTATCTCAAATCTATTATTGTGTAAAAAACATAATTAAATGAGTACGTAGGTTACATCAAGCCGCTGTACGTATACTTATGTGCTTATATACGAAGTACGTTACTATAGTTACTATCTAAAATACTTAATTTCAGCTTATTTTCATTGGTGATAAGTTTACAAATTATATTAAGAACCAATCAAGTTCTACAAATACAGCTCTGACATTTAATTGACGTTTCATTATTGCCCGTCGGATCATAAAGAGGCCCTTGGGGCATAAAGAGACAGTTATGTTCCGATAAATCTAGCAATAATAGTCTAATTATAATGCATCTGTGCATAAAATAAATTATTATCATCTTTTTCTATTGTTTTTCAGCCTCCTTTAAAAATATAGAAAACTACCAAAATTTAGCTGTTTTACTTGATTCTCAACCTCTCCAAGGTTTTTTCTTTATATAAATGGAGAACACACAGTCAACTAAAGTTGTTACATTACCAGTTAATAAATTATATTCATTTCTTTTTGATTTAAGCTTTAGAAAATAAATACTTTATAATGCAGCAACCCTAGAGACCAAACAAACAGATAACGACAACGTGAAAAAGCAACAGAAAAAATATGAAAATTATTGCATGATGAATTCTTGGACTCTACTCATGAGGCTTCGCTGAATTTATGGCTTTTGTTGATTATTTGATAGATTTTATTAGTATATGGCTAAATGGGTAATCTTGCAAAATTTATTCAGATTAATAAAATACTAAATTTTCAACATTTTATATTATGAAATAAAATTTTTTTGAAAAAGCTTCCATTCAGGGGCGAAATGTTAAAACTTATTTTTCAAAATAATTTGTTTATTTTCAAAATTAATATCAATAGCGATTGGATTATGAGCTGTTATTTTAGTATTTAAGATTTACTGGATATATGAGGGGCCGTTTTTATATTGGCGGAATGGGGAAGTTGCTGAGAGTCAGGGCTTGGTAAACCAATCGTAACGTATGTGTGTATGTATGTATATTTATTTATGGCAAAGCCATTTCCAATACATTATAATAAATAACAACTATATATTAAGGGTTGCAAATAGATCAAATAAAACAAACAATAGAACAAACAAAAGGGACATTCAGCAAAATGTTATGCTTATAAGGTTATAGTTATACAAAAGGTATGTACTTAATATTAATTACTGTGCTTTATTTTATTATTAAAACATGTTAGTGACATAGCAAAGAAATCAATATAATCAGGAATGGAATTTCCTTCTCTCAACATCCTAGCTATAGGACCATTAGTAGTTGTAGTTAGTTCTACTGTGCTTTTCGTGAAATAATAAATTATTCCTAAAATTATATCTTGCTGGAATATTAAAATCAATTTGATTTAATAATGTTGGGCAATCAACAAGACCCTTTAGAAGCTTAAATAAGAAGGAAAGATCCAGATACTCTCCTTTTTTTTAAAGTTTTTAAGTTCATCAGAGTCCTTAAGTCATTGAAGGAAATATCATCAGTAGGAATGTTTAACTTATAAACAATGAATCTTAAAAATCTTTGTTGGACTTTTTCTAACGCATTTGTATAAATCTCATAATAGGAAGACCAAACTCGAGATGCATATTCCATTAATTATCTAACAATGGCACAGTATACTTCCTTGATAATATATACATTATTAAAATCATTTAAAGTTCGTAAAAAAAACTAACAATTTAATAGCTCTATTTGACACACTTTCAATGTGGTTTTTGAATGATAGTTCTTTATCGAGTAATACCCCTAAATCTTTAATGGTCTCACAGTTTCAAGATAATTTGTGTTTACAGTATAATTATGCAGAATTGGATGATTTATACGATAAAACCTCATAATTTTACACTTAGAAATATTTAAAGACATGTCATTCTTACTGCACCATGAATAAAAGTTTTCAATATCTAATTGCAACATTCACAATCTTTTTCATTATGTATCTATCTATATATATAAAAGGGAAAGATTGTATATATGTATGCGATTTTCTCCGCAACCACTGGACCGATTTGGATGAAATTGGTATCATTGGAAAGGTCTTGGCCCAGAATAGAAAATAAGACCAAATTGGACTCTGTCGGCCATCGTGGTCTCGATTTATACCAACAGCAACTTAAATAGATAACAATAGATGGCGTTCTGTTCATCTCTTGCACTTAATGTTAATGTGTGCGACTATAATATGCGTGCGACTATTGAAATCATTTCCAAATTTAATTAAAAGCGCAGCAAAGCGCGCCGGGTATTTGCTAGTTTCTTTATAAAAGCTTAGGTCGTCAGCATACAATAAAACGTTGCTAAATTTTATATTTTGAACAATATCATTAACAAAACAATTGAAGAAAAAAGTTGATAAATGACCTCCTTGGGGTACCCTTGAGCTTACATTAGTTTCATTTGAAATATGGTTTTTAATTTTAACAGCCTGTCTACGATTTAATAGATAACTTCTTATCCATTGAATTAAACTACCATCAATACCCATACCTTCCAGTTTCTTTAGTAATAAATGATGATTTACACGATCGAATGCCTTGGAGAAGTCGGTGTAAATCACATCTACTTGACACCTCTTCTCCAAAGCATTCATCACATATTGTTCGTAAATCATTAGGTTTGTAACTGTAGATCCACCCTTTACAAAGTCATGTTGAACAGGTACTAAAACATTCTTAAACAATGGTGTTATTCTATTATTAACGATAGCCTCAAATAACAGCAAAATTTGATGATTTTGATATACCACGATAATTTCTAATATTGCTTCTCTCCTCATCTTTAAAAATAGGTGTAATATAGCTAAGTCTCCATACATTTGGAAAAGTACCAGTATCCAATGACAGATTAACATTACAGATTTTGCATAAAATATCTGCAAGAACAAAACAACAACGTTTAATAAATAGAACAGGTATGCTTTCTGGACCACAGCATAGTGTCATTGAGCTTATTAATCTGTCGCAAAATATCCAATTCACAAATCTGATTGGCCAAATTAACATTAGTATCATAATTGAAATCAATATCCTTTTTAGAATGTATATCAAAAACTGATGAGAAGTGATTATTAAATAAGTTTACAATTTGTTCAGGATTATCACTGTTATGTTTATTGTAGATCATAAGATGAGGTAAATCAAAACCACCCCTTTTGTTATTTACATATCTCCAAAATTGCTTCTTGTTTGTGACTGCTGTGCTTTGCAAAGCATTAATATATTCAGAATAACTCGAAAATGAAAATTTTTTACATTTAGATTTAAAATTTGAGAATACCTTATAGTCATGTCAAGTCTTAGTTTCTTTATATCTTTTGTGTGCAGCTTTTTTTCATTATTAATTCTTTTAAATGCTGATTAACCCATTTTGGAAACTTAAGAGGTTTTGACTTACATTTTGGTACATATACAGGGTGATTCAGAAATAACTGATATCCTTTAAATGGTAGGTATAGGAGAGGCAGTAGAGCTATTTACCTTGACAAGTATAGGTCAAAAACGAAGTTTTTCAAACAATTAATTTTAAAGTTTTATTGAATCTTTGGATCCTTTTGGATTCAAAATTCATTAAACTTTAAAATTTGTTTTCTGGAGAACTATTCGTTTTTGACCTATACTTGTCAAGGTAAATTAGCTCTACTGCCTCTCCTATACGGACCATTTAAAGGATATCAGTTATTTCTGAATCAACCTGTATATCAATAACTATATACAACACCTCATAAAATCTATCAACAATATCATTTATGTTAGATGATTGTAGAATAGAATCCCAATTAACACCAGACAGACAATAGTTCATTTCGGTAAACTGTGCTTGCTTAAAATTATAATAACAATCCTCAAAATCCAGTTTTGTAAAACTTGATGTATAATTTACTACTTCATAATACAGTGCAGGGTGATAAGGATCACAAGGAACAATAGAGCTATCAGCTATTTGAATTACCACATCACTTCTGTTACTAAAAATTAGGTCTAATAAACCTTCATAAACATTTTTCACATTATTTAGTTGTTTTAAGTTAAAAAATGCAACACAGCCAGCTATAGAATTAACTTGAGGAGTTATTAGCCCATTCGCCATTGATCCATAATCGTCATTTATCCAATTAACTTTTGGAAGGTTATAATCTCCACATAGTTTGTTTTTGGGCGAGGAATCAGGATGGCGGAGCATCCTTCGTACCCCATGGCACCGACTGTTATGATCATTTGGCCGACCCTACTAGAATGTAGCCGAATCTGAGGGAATTCCACCCCCAGTAGGGATTTTTAACGTGCCAAACATCACATCGACACGGGACCTACAGTTTTACTTCCTATCCGAGAAGAAGGCGTTTTTTAATTTTTCTCCGCTATGAAAAATTGCCAGCTCAGCTGGGGATTGAACCTGCGATCCTTGGATTATGAAGCAAACCACTAATCCACCGAGGATGGCATCTCCACATAGAAAAACATTACAATCTTCTGTAACGTAATCTCTATATATTTCTTCGATTGCAAGAAGTCTAGCTTGATGTCTTATTACTATAAATACCGAACTGGATTATTATTGAATTAGTGGTATTTGAGGTATTGTCATTTATACAAGTCAGAACGTGAAGAGATTTTCAATACGAGTAAAGTTGAACATCGTGCCATTATAAAGTTCTGGACAAAACAAGGAAAACCAGTGCAAACCATTATAGAAGAGATGTCAGTGGTTTACCAAAACTCTTGTCCTGGAAAAACCATGATAAATAAGTGGCATAATCTGTTTAAACAAGGCAGAGAATCACTGGAAGACGATCCGCGCCGTAGACGTCCCATCGAGGTGACCACGCCAGAACTTGTGGAAAAAGTTAAAAATTTAATATTGGAAGATGCCCGTTTGAAAAAGAAACAACTTGGAGAAATGGTTGGAGTACCAGATACAACCAGTTTTCAAGTTCTGCACGCTCATCTGGGTATGACAAAGGTCTGTGCAAAATGGGTCCCAAGAATGCTAAAGCCACCTCAAAACCACGGACGTTTTTGAAGCTCTGCAGTGAATACCAGAATGTAGTATCAAGTCAGATTGTTACACGAGATAAAACGTGGGTTCACCACTATGAACCTGAATCCAAACAAGATTCAATGCAGTAGCATAAAAAAGGTACACCCCCTCCAAAGAAGTTTAAAGTGCACCAGTCAGCTGGAAAGCTTATGGCGACCATATTTTGGGACACTGAAGGAATCCTGCTCATCGACTACAAAGAAAAGGGTGTCTCCATAACGGGAGAATATTATGCCACACTTTTAGAACGATTAAGGGACTCCATCAAAGAAAAGAGAAGAGGAAAACTTGCCAAAGGTCTGCTGCTTTTGCACGACAATGCGCCCATTCATCGACGTCGAGTTGCACAAGCTACCCTGCACAAGGCAGGCTTCCAGGAATTAAATCATCCACCCTACAGTCCAGACCTGACCCCCCAGCTGTTACTATTTGTTCACGAATATGAAGAAAGAACTTCGAGGAAAAAAGTTTTCGTCCGATGATGAAGTAAAAGCTGCCGTTTCAGCATAGTTTGACGACAAAAATGAATTATTTTTTTCGCTGGTATAAATTAATTAATTACTAGATCTGAGAAATGTATTAGAGTTAAGGGAGAATATATTGAAAAAGAAAAATAATTCTGTTTTTATTTACTTTCCTTACCCCCCATTCCGTGAATATAAAAATGCACCCTCGTAGTTCTTGAGCTACGTTATTTGTTTTTACAAAAATATGGTCTAAGCAGGGTTTATTATCGCGAGTAGGTTTATTAATACATGAACAACAACCAAATTTACTCAATACATCCAAGTAGTTGCAACAGTTTCTTTATGGTTTAATATATCTAAATTGATATCTCCTATTAAGATTTCGGTTTCAATTTTATTACAACTTTCTAAAGTCCGTTAGCCAAGACCTGTCGCAAGACCAAAATACACTTGAAGTTAGCACTAAACAAACTATAAGCGATGCTATTGGTCGGCACGCACGTGGTCGCATTAATGCTTAAACTACTTTACATAAATGCGGAAACACGTATAATGCAATTCCTTTCCATTCCATATTATGCTGCAACTGTAAAAGCGCATTAAGCACACACGGTACGCAAAAGCGCATCATCGTAAATGAAGCTTCAAGGTTCAGCTAACTTCAAGTATATTTACGTCTTGCGACTGGTCTCGGTGAACGGAGTTTAGGTATTTGTTTAATTTTTCTATAAATACATTAGTTGTATATGGGGGTGGTTTATATATAGCTTAATACCAATTTTTTTCTTTCTAAATAAAGTTTCTATTCTCATTAGTTTGTAATTATTTGCAAAATCAATTTCCGTTACTGATACTGACAATGAAGTTTTAACAAGTACCACTACACCATCGTTTTGATTAAAAGTGCTGTTGTAATGTGGCGTGTAACCCTCAAGACTAAAACATTCTTAATTATCTATATTGCATACTTCAGATAATACAATAAAATCAAAATTAATTTCAGATTCATTTAATAATATACACAATTCATCGAAGTTTTTGGCGATGCTTCTTATATTTGTATGAAATAATAGTAAGCGTGTTTTACTTGTTGTGTTATTGGAAAATTTTTGTTTACATTCAGTAATGTTATTTGAAACGGAGTATCAATAATATCAAATTCAATAGCATTAATTAAATTTTCTATAATAAAAAATAATTATATAAGTGATAGCTTAGCTATTGGAAAGCCGAACATACGAAGCCTCACCAAAACAGAAATCTTTACAGAAATTAAGACAAAGAAATAGAAAACATATTTTTGCCATTCTTGTTTATTGGGAAGATATTTGATACATAAAAAGGCACAGCCCTTAAATTATTTACACAAGTCACATTCTATGTATTACTGTATACAAAAATAAAAAATAAATGCATTATTTGTTTGATGGTTTTTGAGCATTCATTATTTGGATTTCTTTGTAGTTTTCTGTACTTGCTTCGCAACTTTCTTCTTCATTAAAAATGAAGCTAACACCCCAATAATAAATGTAACAACACCTAGTTGCCATAACCATGGATTTTCATTAATATAATTTATAACTAATATTGTAAAATCGTCTCTGAAAAAAGAAAACAAATTATTTACAACTTTTGTAGTTTAGATTTGATTAATTACTTACAAGGCAGATTTTGGTAATGGTACATTTTCACCTTTAGTGTCTTTATACTGGCTTTCAGCAAATGACACAAAGGATTGTACGTCATATTTACGTTGGGTATACTGGTACATTTTGCCATGACGAAGAAATATGAAGGAAGGCACTTCAGTTATTTCAAACCTTCTGGCAGTTACAGCACCGGCACCTCCTCTATTAACTCTGGCTACATTTAATCTAGATTTCAAACGTGCTCCAACAGCTTCCCACCTTGCTTGAAGCCTTTGACAGTCTACACAGTCTGTTGAATAGCTAAAGTAAAATAGAAGCTGAATTGAAAGTGGTACTGTTAGAATTAAGGGAATTTGTACTTACAACATCACAAACCAATCACCAGTAGTTGCACCAGTTGCTGCTTGAGTTAAATGTTCAAATGTTTCATCAGCTAATTCTTTTACTGTAGGTTCCTTGTTGTTTGTGAGTGTATGTAGAATGAGTTCGTCATTAACTACACCTAATACACAATAAAGTATTAGGTAGGTTATAGGAAGTTAAAGAGCACATACACATGTCTATTGTTACTAGCCTCATAGCAAATTACTCTGGTGAATGTATCTACTATGATTTTATAAACATTGGAAACGATAGGCAAATGTGTGCTATTTGATACAATCTGTAGCTTACTAGCGTTCAACAAACAAATGAAGAATCTAGGTCAACGTGTGATCAACAGCTGTGAAACACATTACGATAATATAAGAGAGTAAGCAACATTTCGTGTTACCCTCGGCTGTTAAAGAAAGTCAGCAGCATACAATAGGATTGTACTTTTTAACATTTCAGATGGATTTTGGATTTTTGCATTTTCACCCTCGTGATTTCTGTGACCTAGATTCTTCATTTGTTTATTGGACTCTAATTCTAGTAATATAATTTTTAAAAATAAGCATATTTAGAAAAGTACCACCTATAAAAAAGTTAGAAGTAACACAAAAACTATTAAGAAAATTGTATATTGAATTTAAACCAAATGCTAAATTTTAAAAATTTATCTCACTTTGGCGGAACCAAGCAAGATTGAAAGCTGTGCATGTTATAAAGTCAATGGCCGTATTCAACAGACTTACTGCTGATAACCGGTGCTGCTCAGCGGTAGATTTTAACTGAATTATGAAAAATTGGTTACTGGTTGATATATTTAAATTTATTTGTCAAATATAGAGTGGCATAACCTAATTCGATATTTGTAATAATAATAATGCAGCAGCTAATATTAAATGAGGATACTTTAAATCTAAATTGTAAATATTAACAGTTTTTTCGCGAGATTGTAAAAATATCTATTAAGCATAAGAAACTAAACGTTAAGGGGCGCTGGTGTAACCTCACTTTAATTGTACTGATAGAGATAGGGTATGTAAACAAACCGTATTTAAAATGTGGTGAGTAAAACAACTACCGGTGCGACCGGTAAGTCTGCTGAATGCCGCCCAATATGAATGCATTCAGGTTGACCATCAAAATAATTTTGAATGTAGCTTGTATGAAATGTCAAAAATTTTGTAATAATTACAATATGCTTTTTCTGTGTCTTTCACTATTCTTGGCATTTGTTTTGATAATTAAATTAATTGTTGACATGAATGTGCAATATCTGCATGGTGCCATTGTTTCCTATGGGGATAGTAGTTATAGGCAGATGTATATCATTACAGATATATTGTACGGGTAATTGTTCTGATTAGAGCCACCATCTATTGAGATAAGTATATACAGGGTGTTTTGGATCCAGATGTAGTCAAAAAAATGTAGAATTATCACAAATAATCCGGTAATTCCAGGCATAAGAAAAGGCAATATGCAGAATAAGTAGAATAGACAGGGTAGGGTGCCCAACAAGAGTGGCACTTTTAAATCCAAGGTTTTCCAGGTGGTAAAATATCATTTTCCCAGTTCTTTCCTTCAAAAATTTACGCATAGATAGCCTTATTGATGATCAAATTATTTTTTTAAAATTTATAATAATGAAACATAAAACTTCACTTAAAGTTTTTTTTAATGCCGAAATAACCAAATAACAATCAAAAATTGAGCAGTTTAACTGAACTCTGTAAAATAGTACGTATATTAAAGTATTAGTTTCATAAGACGTCCAAATTTAGAAAACGATCCGTTTTCCGTTCAGTTTTCTAAAGGACAAGTGCGCAAAACGTCTTATGAAACGAATACTTTATACGTACTAATATTTCTACTTGTGTGTCCAAAAGAGGTTTATTTAAATACTGGAAACAGTAATATTTTATTTTTTAAAGTTAATACCGTTAAACAGCTGTTCTTCAAACGTCAAACACAATTAGAATTTTCAGTGTTGGCAACTGTCAACTGAACTAGCCTACTTAACAAGGTAATCCTTAACAAATTTTATTTAAAAGTAAGTTATTTTTCTTAAATTTAATGATTAGAAAATAACGCAAATAGAAGAAATAGTATAAAATATTCGTTTCATAAGACGTTTTAGCAATGCTACCGATGTTGAAAATTAAATTTATCCACAGGGTGGTTCCTAATTATCCGATTTTATCCTCTTACCTCAGTGCCATCTCTGAATGAGATTTCAAACTTATAAACTTAAATGATAAAAATAAACTATAGAATACTGTAATGCTATATTTATTTTGATAAATATTCGGAGAAGCAAGTAGATTCTAACAAAAAAATAAACATCTGCTTAAATTATAAAAACACATTCTAACTTCACATTAAACCCTGAGTTAATAAATTCTTTTACATTAAATACTAAAAATTCTATATAAACATATTTCGTATAACCACAAAGGAGTCTCAGTAACTACTAATAATAAAGTTGGGGAATAACTAAAGTGTAGCCTAATTTTCTTGATTTACTTGATTAGGTATTTCATTAAACAGAAAACACAGAAGATTAAACTTTTTTGAAAAAGCCCATTTTTATGTTATATTTGTTTCACTTTCATATACTAATCCTACTAGCATTACTTTTTATTTTAATTGTGCTTACTAATTATAACATTCTTGATATTATACTAAAATATCATTTTATCTCTACCAGGCACAGTATATAAAAATGAAAGGAATACAGTTAATATAAGAATGGAGATTTTTGAAAAATATCTATCTTCAGTTTCATTTCTCTAATAAAAAAATATCCAAGTAAAACAACAAAATTACATTAACATTATTACCAACAACAAAACTGCACTTTTTCGTTCGTCTAAAGTGAATATTGCCAAGTTTCTATGTTGGCGGTAACATAAAGTAAATTAAATTTTGTCACTGTCAAGAATTTTTCATTTAATACAACTATACAGAAAGTAATTGGAATTTAGTTAAATTATTTTTGTAATATACAAAATATCCTAAAATTATCCGATAAATGAGAGGGTTAGAAAATTATCCCGAGTACTTCAAATTATCCGCAAATCAGATAATTATCCACCAATCGGCAGCACTGCGTTTTAGCGCACTTGTCTTTTAGAAAACTCCCAGATACACGGGTCGTTTTCTACACTTGGACTCATGCACTAAAAATGTGTTCTTATGAAACTAAGACTTGAATATACTATTTTGTATTTGCATTAATTTGTAATCTTTTTAAAAAAATATGTACCTTAGTTTTAAACAAAATTTGTTAGGGATACTTTGTTAAATAGTTTGATAAATGGTAACTTGGAAAATTCTAATTCTACATTTGTTTTTCAAATTTGCGTAAATAAGTTTGACATTTTAAGAACAGCTGTTCAACAAATCAACTTTAAAAATAAAATGTTACTGTTTCCAGTATTCAACTGAATCTCTTTTGAACAAGCAAATACGTACCCAAATGGCTTCATTTGGACACGCAAATAGAAAAAAAAACGGTTATTTGTATACCAAGGCCGCGAAATCTTTTTTTAACGTAGCAAAAGAATAATGTCTCCGAGGCCGTATACGGCCGAGACAGGACAATCTCGAGGACACTAAAGAATTTCGCGAACAACATTTTTTGTGCAACTGCCAAAAATATGTAATTTCAAATTCCATTGCTTTTAAAAACCAACAGTTTAAGTCATTGAAAATAAAAAGGCGGCTTTCATGTTGCAGCGTTTCTACGGAAATAGAACAATTAATTTTGTAAAAAATCGTAAAAATGGGTGTAGATACTGGCAATAAGTTACTGAAGAAATGCAATTTCGCATTCGGTATTGCGTAGACGATGTGCCCACTTTGGGTACGGTTGCACATAAAAGTATTATTTTTTCAATATTTTCTTAGTAACTATGTAATAATGCGCTACATGTTTTTGCGCTACATGTTAGTAGCCTATTCCTTAAAAATTTTCTTTCCGGTTTTTCCCGATTGTGCAAATTCCCGGTTTTCAAGGTTTCCAGGTTCGCTGGCCATCCTGGTAGAAGAATAAATAAACAACTTCTTTGTGAGTACCTATGTAAATTACTCAGCTAGAAACATTAAAAAGTTTATTATTTATAAATATTGCACAAGTTAAGTCTCAGAAACTACCTAGAGTATAATTGTAGATACTCAACAAGTAGTACTTAATTCTTATAGCACTTATAAATATAATTTTTAATAATTTTTTTTATGAATATTCAAAAACAATAACTTGCAACTGTAATGTTTTGCATCATCAAGAAATATCAAAAATAATAATAGCATATTATTAGTCATATGCTGACTAAAAATATAACTAGCTATCAGTTTTAACCCAATTTTTAAAGTTTTCATAGCCTTCGTCGATCTATTAATAGATTTTGCATGTATTACAGTGTATGTTCCATACACACGGTATGTCAGAACCTATTTGTTCATAATTTGAAGATCTACAACTATTATAACAATCTCAATTGATCTACACCAAAATTATCGGTCTAAAAAGGCAAATAAAAATACTACATTTTTGACAGTCGATTGGAAATGATCCCAGAAGCCACTGAGATTTTGACAAATGATGACTTTGTAGAGGCTAAATAAAAATGTAGTTTAAGTTATATTTTATATCATATTCTGTAGTTGTTTTAGTAGTAATGTAGGTGCTTAATACCATTTCTGTCTATATAACAACAGCTATTGCTACATTTTTACAAATTGCTGCATCTAAAGACGTACAATGTATCTTTTCAGGAAATTAATTTTTAAATACTATATTTGATTCATGGAACAACGCCTCTGAATTTATCTGAACTTGGTATATGGACACTAGGGTGGCTCTTATTTGGGTCATGTTGGAATTTTGGTTTTTGACAGGTACCGATTTGAATCCAAAAAGTAAAAAACTTTAAGACCTATAAGAACTTCCTATGTCTAGTCTAATCATTCACTCTAAGGAGGAGAAGTTTCCTATTGCTAAAATATCTAATTCATATGGAAAGTTTGCCGCAGTGCTGATAGTCGTCTTGCAGTAGCTCAGTTGGTAGAGATACCACCTAGATAGTGGAGGGTCCTGGGTTCGACTCCCAGCCGGGGTGATACATTTTTCTATATGAGTTTGCATTCAAAATATATTTTTAATTTTGTGATTTATAGTTGAATAATGGAAACAGTAACATTTTATTTTTTAAAGGTTGATATCATTGCTGAACAGCTGTTCTTAAAATGTCAAACTTATTTACGCAAATTTAAAAACCAAATGCAGGATTAGAATTATCAGTGTTGCCAACTGTCAAAGGGAGCGTTCAGGTATTACTTAAGCAGGCTTAGGGGATGGTGGGCATTAAATTTTTCCTTATTTTGGCTGACAAAGGGAGTGGGGGAAACGGAAAACCTTACGTAAGATATAAATTACAAAATGATTAAATTTTTAAAATAATATTTAAATATTTACTTTAAATTAATAAAATTACTTTTTCTACTTTTATACCAAGTTTGTTTATAATTCTTTATAAGCAAAACACGGGTTCCGGGATTTCTCCGTGCCGCCGCATTGTAGCACAAAGTAGTCTTCAAAGTAGACTACTTCGGGGAATCCCCGATATATCAAATCAAAACAAATTGTAACAAACGAATGAGTCAATGTGATTTGTTATAAGGTTTTCTTTTGATTGCTTTGTTCTTTTAGCTTGAATAAAAGATCGTTTTATAAGTTTCATTTATTCAATTTAAAAAATAAATAAATAAGTACTAGTTCATTAACCTTAGAAATTTAATTTTCTGTTTTAATTTTGATGATCTAATAAAAACACAAAAATACTAATCCTTTGGGGGCGGGGGCTCTGCGATTTTCTTATTTTTCCTTACAAATGGGGGTGTTAAAATCAACAAAATGATGATTACGTAATACTTAAACACTCCCAAACTAGTTAACAAAGTATTCCTAAAATTTTCGTTTCGTAAGACACGTTTTTAGCGCACGCATCCAAGTTTAGAAAACTACCCGAGTAACTGGGAGTTTTCTGAAGGACAAATAGAAAAAATAATATAAAGTTTTCGTTTCATAAGACGTTTTAGCGTATCTAACGCGTCTGAATTTGAACACGTGCGCTAAAAATGTGTCTTATGAAACTAATACTAATATACTATTTTCTATTTGTATGTACAAATGAAGACATTTGGACACGCGTTCGCGTGTCCACACGAATTCGTGTTTCCAAAAGAAATTTATTTGAATACTGGAAACAGTAACATTTTATATTTTAGAGTTGATATCACTATTGAACAGCTGTTCAAAAATCAAACTTATTTACGCTGTAAATTTGAAAAACAAATGCAGAATCTGAATTTTCTGAACTTTGCCAACTGACAAAAAACTTAACAAGTTTCTCCCTAACAAATTTTATTTAAACTAAAAGTAAGTTATTTTTTTAAATTATTAAAGAATAACGCAAATAGAAAAAATATAAAGTATTCCGTTTCATAAGACGGTTTGCGCATCTGTCCTTGGGCGCGTGCGCTATAAACGTGCCTTATGAAATTAATACTTTAATTACTATTTTACAGAGTTCAGTTAAACTGATCCATTTTTGATAGGTATTTGGTTATTTAGGCTTCTCCGACGATAAAAACGGTTTCAAGTGAAGATTTATGTTCCGTTATTATTAATTCTAAACTAATAATTTGATCATCAATATGGATATGGGTAAATTATTGAAGGGAAAAATGGTATTTTACGACCTGGAAAACCGGGAAAAAACCTTGAATTTAAAAGTACCACTGTTGCTGGCCATCCTGTTATTCCAAAGATGAGTCTTGAGTCTATGAGGGCACATGTTTAAAAAATTAATAAAAACTCGTTCTTGATTGCAAATGCTCAAATATTATGGAGAACAGCAAAAAGAATTATATAAAGCATATTGATGTAAGGCAAATTTATTGGGCAATAAAGTTAGAAGAGAAAAATTATTTTCCTTTATATTCTCAAAACTTTCAAGCTGAATGTACATTCCGAGGTACATACTTATTCTTATACAATTGCACTTTTACTGTACTATACTTGCACTCTTGTGGTACTGGCTCAGTCTGAGTCATGCAAGCTGCTTATTTAAATTTTTGAAAACGGCACTGTATTCGAAAAGCAACAACTATCTTAACGGTAGGTTTATTGTAATGCACAAGCTATACGGGCTTTATATTGAGATGAACATGTAAAGCAATGAAAACCTTATTAGTTTCACTTAATGTTTGTTTTTTACATCTACATGTGAATTTTGCTTACATTTGAATTATACGTAAAATTAGTTGGAAGCATATCTGTTTGGTTTACTGAGCCAGTTAATAAAGATTTAGTAGCATACCTCTGCCTACACTTACTAAAGTTGCACTTTTATTATTTTTTAAATAAATCTTAAAATTATCAGAGACTTTCTTTTATACACTCAACAAGCCTATTAGTACAGGACAATCGGTCAGTAGCACTAATCAAAACTTTCCCCACTATTTGTATTCAAAATATACAAATATGCCTTTAATAAATTAAGATATACCAACCATCATAAAGTAGTGGGACACCATGACGAAAGAATACCAAAGCTGGTTCGTTAGTTGGACTGTAAAGACGCACCAATTGACTTGATGTTGCTTTCACAACCCAAGCATTCAAAGAATCTACTATATCCTCACGGAGTGCTGTTAATTCATTTTCGAACTTTTCACATGCTTCGCAGTCTTTTTTAGCTAAAAACAAATATTTATCATATAAATCACCTCAACAATTTTATAATGAGACTTACTAAATAATACGACTACATATCTTTCTGTTCTAATTAAACTAAGCAATTCTTCATCAGTAACTACTTCTAACTTTGTAAACACAGTAGGTAAGATTACTATGAAAACTGTTAAGTAAAATAGCTGCTTCAACATATTTTTATAGGTTTGCTAAGTTAAGATCAAATAATAATGACTAAAATTGTATATCTTTCAATCTTATTAGTCGTTTATGATGATTTTTATTTATGTCACGTAAACATATGTTTTTTTTTATGTGCCGGGTGCTCAATACCTCAACACAAAACTGCCCAAGAGAACTCCATCCATAATAGAAAGAAACACCCAATCGTATTCAGCTGATCGATGCGTTGATGTGTCATGTGTCAAGACAACTGTCAACAATGAACTTCTATCATAATAATCTTTATTAACTCTTGTAGACACTTCTTATACTGACCATTATTTATACGTCCTTTGTACTAAAATCTACATACTCATACATATGCACTGTGTAGGATCGTTAATTAGTATGGGGTAAATGTAAATGTACGGTTAAGTATTTTAGAAACTGTGTACTGCGGCCTCTTGAGGTTTTTTAAGGCGATAGGAAAGGCTTATCTCACATTAAACGATCATTACAAGGCGTGTACTACGTCGCGACTACTCCTACTAACGCCTATATATGAAACATCAGAAGGAAATAGACTGAGTTATTTGTATTTTTATAAAACTGCGAACGAAGCAAAAGGTTTATTATTAAGAAAAAATGAATTAATTGGATAGTTAAATAATTATAGAATGTGTAAAATATGTTAAACTGAACAAATTTTTAATAGTTGTGTAAATAAATGGCATTAAAACTTATTTCGTTACTATATGTATTAAAACATTGAATTTCTAGACTATAACCTAAACCTTAAATACAAGAAATGAGTCATCACAAATCATCTGGGTGACAGTGGGTTGCTTCCAAAGCATTATTGTATTCCATCTCTCTCTATTGTGTAACGAATATATGAAAAGAAAAAAAGTAAACAATAGACAGAGAGAGAGAGATGGAATGCACTAAAGTTTTTGAAGTCTCCCATGGTTTCCCAGGTGATTTGTGATGACTCGTTTCTTGTATTTATGCACAGATGCATTATAATTAGACTATTATTGCAAGGCTCATCTAAACATAAACGTCTTTTTATGGCCCAAGGGCATCTTTATGGACAGACGGGCAATAACGAAAAGTCAATTAAATGTCAGAAGTTTTTTTGTAGAACTTGATTGGTTCTAATTATAATTTGTAAACTTATCACCAATGAAAATAAACTGAAATTAAATATTTTGGAATAGTAACTATAGTAACGAACTTCGTATAATCACATAAGTATACGCACAGCTGCTTGATGTACCTACGTACTCATTTAATTATATTTTTACACAATAATAGATTTGACATTAAAAACTTAATCTGTGCTTAAAATAGTGTATGTATAGCGGGCATAACTTGCTTTTAGGGCCCTACAGCCTTTTCCTAGCCCTCGGCTAACGCCTCGGGCTAGAAATAACGCTTCTGGCCATAAAAGCTCCATTATGCCCTTAACACATAAATAACTATTATTCACAATCGATACATAATGTGTTCATTACTGACGTTTAAAAAGTTAGAAAGTAGTTTATTATACACCATAGTCAATAATAAGTTCTCTTGGTTAGTAATATCCATTACTTACCTTTTGCTCGTACTAAATATTCTCAACAGATGGCAGAAGTTTTCGTATCTATCTTTACTTTTAGCAGGTAACAAACGGTCAGTCACTGTTTTAGCAACTTCTCGCAATTCCGGTGGTGTGCGACACATCAGTTTCACTATCAGACATTTTAAATCGTGTAAATTGCAATTAGGAGCAATGTAATTAAATTTGGTTTAGTAGTGACACGAATTTACTTTGACAATTGTTGCAGCAATTAGCATTTTATCGCCACCTGAATAAAAACGCTGGTGTTGTGTCCTACATATATCAAGTATACGGTATCAATGTAAGAACATAATTATGTACGATTGTGAATAAAATAGTATACATACCTCGGCGGGAAGACATTACGCGTCGAGCAATTGCTGCCCTTGGCGCTTCGCGCCTCGGGCAGCAACATTGCTCTCCACGTAATGTTCTACTTTCCGCCTCGGTAAGTAATCTACTATTATAGTCTAAAGCCAGCGAAAAAAATAGTTACGTTATTTCATTAAGAAAATCTTTGATGCCATTGTGCTCTCTTAACATAAGTAAACTTTAATTGGAAGTTCTGCTACATATCAGTGGTGGAGAGAGTAGCGGGAGAGAGTGAAAGGGTTAAAAAATACTAATACAAAAACTTGATATAAGTAAAGCTTATTTTTGGTGTGATGATGGTAAATAATATTTTATGTAATATATTACAATGGCAGACTGTTTGGTTAGTGGGGGGATGGGGACACACAGCGAGGAAGGTCGAAAAAATATGTGGCCTATTACGGCATATCAGTTTGTACTAGTAAACATATCCTATGAGAGACACAAATCTTAAACAGTATGTATTCGCCAACCTATGCCAATTTTTAGCTTTCTATTATTTTTTTCGTTATTTGCTTAATTTTGATCAAATCTTACTATACTTTTGGCCTTTGACCTTTTTATAGTCAAGGTCTGCCGATAAGTCATATACCGTTGGAAATTACTTAAAATTACCTTTCAAATGATTGTCCCTATCCCCACTCTAACCAAACTGTCTGCCACTGTAATATATTACATAAAATATTATTTACCGTCATCACACCAAAAATCACCTTCACTTATATCACGTTTTTGTATTAATAGTTTTTAACCCTTTCACTCACCCGCTACTCTCTCCACCACTGATATGTGGCAGAACTTCCAATTAAAGTTTACCGATGTTAAGACAGTACCATGGTCGCTGGCTCTCCGTCTATTATGGTTTAGGTTTAATTACATTTAATTGAACCGCATCGAGTACTTCCCTCTAATCTACAAACATATAGGTAACTGTCAATATTTTTATTTTATGCAAATTTTGTTTCATTAAATAACAATAACAAAATTAAAGTAAAAAGCTGCGTTGCCCATCTCAGTTGCCCTCAGTTATTAGGCTAATGCACTATATTTGTCGTATAGTGTCAAATTCTAAATGTGCATTTGTCACGTGGATAACATTTACAACTGACTGTGTTTTTCGTATTTATTTCGTGGACCGATTGCGGGTTTCAGACGCTAGCGGCTGCCGGTTGCAGTCGAGTGCCCTTCTCTGTTCGATTAGGTAACGCACGGTAGGATAAACAAAGAGAAATTGATTCTTTACTACAGAAGTTTTTTGAGAAATATAATAAAAATTACGTTAAGATCAATTCGTTTGAAACGTGGTCGAGTCCTTTGCTCTTAACTGCGTATTTTTTAACTTTTTATTGAAATGCGTCAGGAAATATAGATGACGTTGTACAGTAACAGGTAGTAGATCTAGAGACTCTCTATAATACTTTTTAATAGTCGAGTCAACGCGAATGTCAAATCGCCATTTTGGATTGAAAAATATACATCGCAAAAATTACATCGCCAAATGTTTCATAACCTGACATTTATTTCATTACATTTAGAATTATTAAATATATTTTTACTACATATAATTCTATTCATATTTTTACTACACTTCAAGTTTTTTCACCTTTCAAGCTTTCAGTCTTTTACCAGACCAATCACTGTCTGTTCTCGCGCTGAACACTTAACAGTAATATATAGGGTCTCTAAGTATAGTACTGCCCGATACAGATGGCAAACTGGCATCATGTGATTATGTGCAGTAGTGGCAATAACCCAAAAGACGTGGTCTCAAATTTTTAAAAAATCTTTAAATCTTTATAGCACATAACTAGAGAAACAATAACAGCAGACATTTAACCTGTTTCATTTGAACTGATAAGTGCAATGTTAGACTGTGTCGACATTGCGGTTAATTATTTCTTTTCAGAATAATAATTAATATTTTAATAATTTTATTTTAATTTTAAAACGACTTTTTATTTATAATACAAATAATTTAGTTGAGAAATCTTTTTATAAGAGTAGTTTTTTGATGTATTAAAATAAAAACACCATTAAAGGTAATACGTTATAATAGTAAAAATTATGATCGTTTTAAAAATAAAGCTTCTTATTGAAATTATAAATAATTTACCTGTAAAAGAAATTTTTAATAATATATTATTATAATATATAATAATTTTTTATATTATTAAACATATTATTGTTAAATATAATATTTTTTTATATTAAAAAAAATATCCTTTACAGGTAAATTATTTATAATCTGAAGAAATATACTTTGTTTTTAAAATTATCAAAATTTTACTATTATAACGTATTACCTTTAATGGTGTTTTTATTTTAATGCATCAAAAAACTACGACTATAAAAAGATTTCTCAATTAAATTAAAAACTAATACAGTAGAAACTGCCTAAAGTGACCACCTTTGGGATTGACCCTAAATGATCAATTTAAGCAGGTGGTCACTTTGTAAAAGTGTGAATTCTTTATACACTACAATTTGCCCAAAATAGCCCACACTCATCAGCATTAAAAATATCCTCTGATATAAAGCCCGTTGCAAACTCTGTAAAACGAATAAGAAAATAACTTACTGTTGCGGGATCAATTTCATTTGCATCACCAATTAAATTCTTCTGGGAAATGTTTTGTTTCTTAAATGTTTCGAGCCAACCCAACGATGATTTAAATTAGGCAAATTTGACTGCTGAGCAAATTTTAATGCTACTTCTTGTAACATTGGTCCAGAAAGTCTTGCATTTACACTGCGCATTTTTAAAAACCAATTTTAAGTTATTCGATTTCTTTTACTGTGGTTTTCTAAAAACTCTAACACCTTTTGTTTTTCTTGCAAATATAGTTCTTTGTAAACTTTTTTTTGAAATCATCTTGATCGCACTAATTAACACAATGGTTTCAATCAACAGATGAAACAAGACTGATTTTATAAAACAATTTTAAAACTATCCAAGGGTTACTAATGTGAAAGTTTGCAGGTAATGAATTTCTCAGAAGCAAAAATAAAGTCTTAAGACTTGGAAATACCTGAACCCAACTGGTATTATGGGATTAACTATTAAGGGATTATAATGCATTCTTAGAAATTCTTTGAATGCCATTTACATGTACATGCCTACTTAAACTTTTAGAAGATTAGTTATATAAGTAATCCCTTGGCTAATGGTCACATTACACAAACATTTTTAAACAAATATTTGAGGTAAATTTGGTCAATGGTCACAAAAGAGAAGTGGTCAGTTTATACAGTATAAATTACATTAAAATAATAGGATTTTTGCAGGGACTGAAAAAAATGGTCAATATGACCAGAGGGTCAGTTTAAACAGGTGGTCAGATTTACAAGTTCTACTGTATTAATAATCTAAAATGTTTCCTGAATATTACCCAGTGTGTATTCTACTAGAAACGACTTTAGGATTATCTTCTTTGGTACAGTGCCACATATTCATACAGAGGCGTATCCAGAAATTTAACTGGGGGGGGTTATTGCTTTCAATATTTGATAAAGGATACTTTTTAGCTAAAATTATCCACACTGACTTTATTATAGCAATTTAATATTTGTTATTTTCCAATCTACTCGATGAATGAAATACAGTTATAAATCTTCACGGCAATTTGATTTAAGCCGAACAGATATTCTCAAAATAAGGTTTTGTGTCAAATTAATGTTACCAAACTTTACTAATATTTTTTTCGTACGTTAAAGAGCGTTTTTTGACAAGCTAAAAGTGGCCCCCATCATATTTGGATATCTTAAAATGTGAGGATTGCAATGATAACGTAAATTTTATCCAATGTATGTATTTTAGCCAATATCTTTTTAAGCAATTATACAAAACTACTTAATGAACATGAACAATCAAATTGTAATAAATGAAAATTAAAATATCAAATCTAATAAATAAATTAAGTATTAATCATAAATGTATTAAATATATATAATCATATACCCTTATACCTTAAAGATGTCGGGTTGTAATGTATTAAATAAATTTAGTAATTGGTGCACTTTGTACGAATCATGGTTTCCGGAGAAGATCAAATAGACTTCCATCTCTCACTACATGTTCATGGCCTGTGTTACAGCGAGCAGTGTATAAGGGGATTACATACCTACCTGCTAGTACTTAAGTAAAGTACTATTCAATTATATTCAAAGAGGGATTACCATCTAGAATTCCACATAATTCTTATACCTAAAATTGTAAAAACGAGTTAGGAGGAGTATGATTGATACGATGTGGTTTTTCTTAATAATTAATATCAGTTTATTACTAATAAAACTTTAAAAATACTAATATGAAGTCTTCGTACTCACTAAATAATTTATAACAACGGATGGACTAGCAAGGAAAAGGCCGTTTCTTTAACTGTGGCTTTACGTGGAGACGCGTTGAACGTCAAACAAACGTTGGAATGTGGTGTAGATAATGTAGTAGAGAAAAAGTGTCATGAATATAAAATATAATCCAGAATCATAATAATGATTATATTAATTTGGATATAAACATGCGTAGCTTATACAGTACACTTTCTTCATCCTGTATATGAAATTTGAAAAAAAGATTATTACAATTTTGACCTGTTTTCACTCGTCATAAGAATAGACAGCAACTGCCTTAGCGATGGTCCTTACGACTCCAAGCATCTTGCAACTGGTTTATTCATAATCTCAAATGCAATTTGGAATGAATAAGGAGCTATCCAGTTATACACGTATTTATTCGCCTTCACGGCATTGATTAAAGAAAATTGGGCCAATATTGACCTTCTAGAAGCTGTTATACAATTCCCTATTTTTCATAAATTTGAGTTTGTATGGACCAAACCGCTAGACTCACCTATCTGGCTATCAGAACACCAAATTACGTCAGTGGCGGCGTTCTCTTGAGTTTTCCGCTTGTTTACTTGGCCAATTATATCTGCACACCATATTAATTGTCCGTGGGATTTAAAATTATGAATGTAGTGGACCGTGAGCTCCAAAAGGTTGGCGACCGCTGTTTTAGAGTCGAGAAAACTCGGACACGTGCGCTAAAACGTGTCTTATGAAACTAATAGCCCAAGAGCCAGCAACGGATTCCTTGCAGTATTTTTAACAAGCGTATAACTGCTACGGAAGGTTCCTTTAAATATACTGAGAAGGGAACCCGACGTCTGGCAACTCTGCAGTGGTGGTTTTAGCGCCCTCGCGCTTCTGAAGGGTGTAAAAAAGTACTAAAAAAAACAGTATAATAACAAGTCTATCGCTTTGCTATGTTAAAGATAATCATCTGTTATATAAATAAAAAAAATAACAGACGTGTTTGCGAGTGGTAAGTTTACGCCAGATTCGCAAAAGTTGTATAATAAAGGTAACCATTTAAAATAAAATAACAAAGCTGAGGTTTATATATTATTATCATAACACCTTCAGTACGGTATATTTATTATACGGTATATTTATTTATTATACGGTATATTCTTGAAGCGCCCTATTCACATAGCTGTGCTACTAAGCGCTAAGTTTTTTCGATTAAAGTCTCTCGTAGTATTTAAGTAGGATTAAAGTATTTTGTCTCTCATTTTTCAAAATAAGTTTTCAGTATTAATCATATTAAAGTATTTGTTAAAACGTTAAAAGTTATGAAATTAGTTAGATAACTAATGCGTATCGACGATCATTGCGACCCCATACGCGCTCTTGTATCCGGGTGCCCGTATAAGACTGTCTCGCTTGCACTCATGCGTCTGCATAAGACTCTCTCCCGCACTTACGCCAAACGTGTTTTATGGTCTGTCTCTTTGTTTCCACCACAATTTCGATCTGGCTTTTTACATATACTATACTGAAGGTGTTATGATAATAAAATATAAACCCCAGCTTTATTTTACTTTAAATGGTTACTTTTATTATGCAAGTATTAGTTTTACACCCTTCAGAAGCGCGAAGGTGCTAAAACCACCACTGCAGAGTATATTCAAAGGGTCCTTCCATAGCAGTTGCACGCTTGTTAAAATACTGTAAGCAAACCCGTTGCTGGCTCTTGCACTAAATACTTTAATATACTATTGTATAAACTGTGTATTAAATAAATTAATAAGAGGCAGTTTATAAAGAGTACAGATGTATTTCTACATAAGTACTTTCCATATATTGTATACAAACATTTTTATAAACAATGTAAATGTATTCCTTAAATACAAACTTATATTACAAATACATGAAATTATATAACAAACTATGTTAAACATTTTATGTTTTATAAATAGCAAAAACACACATATGAATAATAAATAACGATAACAACAGCATAACACATATAATACTTTTCAAGCATTTCGCGTTTTAACACAAAAATGCAATCTAAGTTGCTTGCACAATTGTAAACAGGCAAACAAGGTTGGCATAACTAAACTGTAGAATCTTTCATTAATTAAAAAGTGTCTGTAAAATTACGGACGGTTTTTGTCTCTTGCGACAAGTTTATAACAGAACTAACACAAGTATAAAAGATGTTTGCAATAATCAAACAAGAAAACTTATTCAACATACTAACAAGTTACATTAAATACATAGCTAAACATTCACTTTTGCAAATAATTACAAAAAATATTAAATGCTTAAAAATATAATATCATTATGTTCTTTTATGATGTCTCGATAAGCGTTATATATTCTTTTTAATGTAAATTTGGCAGGTTTTAACAGTAATTAAAGATATGTCTATTTTAATCTTTGTGTAACATTTGCTAGGGCCACAGCAAAAGCCTGTAAGGCTGAGAATGGATATTGAAAGTCTAACGTATAAGCGTTTCCATCTATTCTGCCAAACTGCATAACCTGAAAATAATTAACTCGTTATTAATCGCCAATCTTTATTGATCTGTAAAATACCTGTTTTCCTCTGAACTCTATTTGGAAATTCTTGGCAGATTCCTGGGTAACCCTTCCTCCAAAATCTAACTGATACACTTGGCTATTCTCATTCCACATAGGTGCTTTATTATGCATTACAAATTCGCGCCTTTGAATTGTCGAGGGGTTATTGCAACTGCTCCCATTAGGTTCAATTTTCCCTCGCTTTAACTTCAACAAAAAAAACTAAATAACGGTATGGTCTCCATTTTGTATTTAAATACCTTTTGCCTTAACTGAGCTTTTTGGAATGTTTCTAGATCTTTATAATTGGTTCCATTACAAACATCATCACCAGACGCATTCACTTCATCATCTGAACTTTCTTGTGCTTTATTTTTTCTATTTTTCCTACCTAACAATGGTGATGCTAAGAAATGTTTCCTAATTGGAGATGCCGATTGTGGCCTTTTTCCTGTTTCATTAGAATACATGTTTATTAATTTGAAATAAATTTGATTATTTACAAATACCTTTTTTAATGGGAGCCGGAGATGACGGTGAACTTCTTGGCAACCTTGGTGAAGTAGGAGGAGTCGTTCTATTATCATCTCTCAGTCTAGTTATGAGATTTTCTAATGTTGCAAGTGCATGAGAATGTAAAGATGTATTGTTTGTTTTAGGAAGTGTTTCACTTGCCAAATTATCTAATTCTTTTCTTGTCGCAAGGGGAGTTTTTTGTTTAGTCCTACTTCTAGATTTAGGCGTTTTATCACTAGTGTTAGTTAAGGGACTACCGGAAATATTCTCGGTCTTTTTACGTTTCATTAAAGGCGATCTGGTGGTAAAAAAGTTTAATTTAGAACTATTTTTGTTATTGTTATGAATGGGCGATGGCGAGATAGTATCGATAAGGTTGTCATTAGAAGGAGGAGAAGAACTGGAAGATTTATCATCATCAAAGTTTTGATTTTCTACTTCAGGTATAGCTTCTTGTATATGACTGCTTTTATTACGAATATTCTGTATTTCATTAGGTGGAAAAATATCACTAGAATCTAAACTTTTCGATTTACCGCAATTTTTTAGTCGCGATTTCGAATTATACTTATTTTCTTGCATTTGCTTTTTATGGTGTTTTCTTTGCTTAGATTTTTGATTAACTAACACTAATCTTTTAGGGGCATCTTTTCGTAACATTTGCAACGCTACATCACTAGGAACTAATTGCGCATCCACCAGATCTAAATAACCGACGCTACAACTTCGTATCATAGAATCTGGCAGATAAGATGTACTTGCTACTATCGTGGACGGTCCTGGTGTTGCTTCTTCATTATTTTCTTCATCAATATATTTTAACTTGTCGGACGTCACAGCCTTCTGATTGTTATTATTAACGGCAGATTTACTTAACACAACATCTTTCTTTTTATTCATATTCGACATTACATCGTTCGCACTATTTTTGATATTAATATTTAATGGTTGCTTAAAATTATTAAGGATATCACTTTCACTACTATTTTTGCTACAAGTTCTAGATGAGGTCTCAAGAGTATCTTTCTTTACTATAATCGGTTTACGTGGTTCCATATTCAAATTTAAAGATATACCATTTCTTCCAGAATCGTTTAACATGTTAGATTTTACTTGCTGAATATTATTCGAAGTACTAGTGTAATCAGCCGTTGAATAAGATAATAAAGTTTGTGCAGGAGGTCGATCAAAAATAATATCGCTAGGCGCAACTGCATTTTTCGGCGATTGCAATGCTGGCACTGATCCTTCGCAGCATAATGGCGATATAGCGTGTCGTTGATTTCCTGTAGTTGTAGAAGAGCTCCTATTATATTGGCCCATAAAACTGGTGCTTTGTAGACTGTTGCTTCCTCTTCCGCTAGGCTGATTGTTTATGTGTCCGTAGGAACACTGTGGACGGATGCCTTCACAATAACCTACAACCTCACCAATGTGAAATAGAATTTCGTCTTCGTAAGATTCTGCTCGAGCAAGTGCTGGAACTGTTACCAAATTATTTGATGCAGTAGCGTCAGGTGTCACAAAATGATTAGAAACTTGAGACTTTGGTCTATTTAATCTATTAACCCTTGGCGACATGGGAGCGATCGGTGGACTATGATCTACCGAAGCACGGTGCAGTTTGGCACGCTCTTCTAATTGATTCGCATCTTCTTCATCTTCAGAAAATAAATTAGGATTAAAAGTTGGATCTGGCCCTGTTGGAAAATCATCTCTCAATTCCGTCATTACAAGCGTCATTTGTCGCGGTTGTAAGTGAAGAAGCGAAGTTTTGTAAGTCACTTGTCCTAGATTGGCAGGAACTGAATTTACTAAACCATGGATCTTAAATTTCGTGCCCCATATGTTTGAAGTAACTTCTACTAAGCGAACATGCTGCAAACAAGCGTTACAGTAATAAAATTATGCAAGAAATAACATAAATGTTTACCTCAGGAAGAGTATCGACATAAGCTAGGTCGTCTCCATCAGTATCGCCAGAACTTGGCCCTGACTGTTTTTCTGACTGACTGGTTCTCCCTCGTGATTTATTTCTCCGCTTTCGTCTTCTTTGCATTCTAGGAGAACCAGCGCACCCATCTTCTCGATCGCTTTCGGACGAATCGGTCAGAGCTCCACTACCATTGTTGGATTGTATTGAAGAACCTGAACTTTTAGATTCTGGTGACCATCGTAACTGTATACCAAAATCTAAAAATGTTTACATTATTATTATATTTTAGAATAAATGCAATTATCCTACCTTCGACTTGTGGATCGAATATTACAAACTCCGGTCTAATTTTACTAGTTCGTTTTCCTTTTAACAAAGGTACTAATCCTCCTAAATATTCTAAATATAAAGTGTAACAAGTTCCGGACGATAAATTGTTGTCTTCATCATGTCTTATCATAGTACAATGCAAACGCACGGAACCAACAGGGGGTTTTGATACAAATTCTCTTAAAGCGCTTGCTTCAGGCACACAACACTAAAAATGTAGATAATAAAATGACATAATTAGAATAAGTCTTATATACAACTAACTCTAATTGTTTGAGCAAACAAATTCGCTATTAAGCTTCTTATTCTAGAAGGCAAAGGTAACGCAGGTAACTGCGACTCGTAACGTAGTGAGTTATGGATGCACAAACGGCAAAGAAGTTGAAGGGTTGCAATTCTCCGAGATACCCATGCGATATGTATCTGAGTTCCTGTAGCTAAAAACAGCCTCTTGTCGTTGTGGCCCCAAGTCAAAGCCGATACTGGTGTCTAGAAAATCACAATGAGACAAGTAGTAAAGTTTATAGTAAACAGCTTATTTAGAAGCGTGTTGAATCTACTATCAATCTATGGTTATAACTTGATCATTCCGGCATAAAGTCGTAATGTAGCATTCGCAAAATGAAAAATATAATTGAAAACGAAGTTATTACTCGCGAGTTTACGGCAACTTTTAAAGACTCATAAAATAATGAGTTTCCAATACACCGGCGATTTATTTATTTTTAAAGTCGATTTCACAACCACAATGAAAGACCATTTCGCAATTTATAGAAATTGAGTTTAAGTAACAGTTATTATTTTATTACCAAATAGTAATATTTATTGTAAAAAATACAACAAAACATTGTTTATATAATATTACAATACTCCACAAATATAATACTGTATTAATAAACTACTGTTTATTTATCTTTTTATAATAAAATTGTAAACTTTATAGAGTTGTCAACAATTCAATTAATTGCAAAGTTTCTATGGATTGAGATTACCTATCTTGTTGTGTTACCATGTTGTTCGCACTGATCAACCTATACACATCTTGCAGTTCTAGATTTTTGTAATATTACTAATTTGTTTATCGACATCTAAATACTAACAGTAAAAAGGGTTGAAAATATGCATTCGATTCTTTAACGCTGACTATATTACCAGAAGTTACCGTTTTTAAATAAATGGTTCCTATTGGTGGTGCAGGTTCTGCAGAGTAGTGTATAGCATGCTATACTCGGGACGCTGAACAGATATAGTAATTAAAACCGCCTACAACTACCCCCTCTTTTTAACAAAACCTTTCTATTGGTAGCATTCAAATATACCGCTCAAATTGAAAGGCATATTTACTTGTACCAAAAAGATATCAAGTCGTTTACTGTCAAATTGTCTTACTCACGAACTTTTAATAACATTTTTATTAAATTAATAAAACTGCAATTTTTTAAAATGTATGGTTATTATTTATACTAGCATCTCTCGAAGTGACATTATTTATAATGAATTAACAATTCATATGCAAAAATGTTTTATTGTAAATGTCACTTTCACATACAACCAATCAGAACAATCTGTGCTGCCTTGATTTTTTTGTACTATATCTATTCGGTGGCCCCAGTATAGACTCTCACCTGAGCGGCCCGGTTCAACTCCCGGGACCGGCAAATCTGGTTAAGGTTTTTCTGCAGTTTTTTCTTAACTGTAACACAAATGTGGAATTTGTGCTATACCATCTGTAAGTCGACTGCAGCATTAATTATGTACTTCATCTTTAAAAGTTAATTACACACGTAATACATAACTCAGAACACAATAATTTTAAAATAACGCCAATTAATATGTTATATTATATACAATTTGTAATTGAATTACTGTATCCTTACTTAATCTCCTCTACTCCTTTCTGAAATATAAATTATGATTCTGCGCTGTGGTTCATGCGTGTAACTCATTGTCGGGATGTTATTTCTAAAGTAACCCAATTTCTTTTTAGGTTGGTCCTGCGTAATAGTAATAATCGCTCCTTCCTCCCGCACAAGCTTTAGCTTATAGGGCCTGGTTACTGATTAGCCAGGTAATGGGTTGTAGCAATTATTATTATTACATTTCTTTATTATTATCTTTATATCTGTTTTATTTCTAGTCAAGTTTGCATATAAAACTTTAAACGGCTACTCTGAAAGAAGCAGCCAGGTAACCATCAAGCATCTCTGATTTTATCCGTTCACGTAATTGTTCGGTTACATCGCATTACCCAAAACTTTTCAGTCATCAAACTATAATAATTTATAATAATAGTTGCTACAACCCATAAACTGGAAACCAGCCCCAGAAGCTATGAAGCTTGTGTGGGATGGAGGGGGCGATTATTATTATCATGTAGGCCCAACGTGCGGCTGCACGTGCTTACAGATGGAACAGCACAAATCCCACATTTGTGTCACAGCTAAGGAAAAACTGCAGAAAACAACCAAATCCGTCGGTACCAGGAGTCGATCCTGGCACGTTTGGGTGAAGGCTCGACTCCTGGTATCGGTAGATCTGGTGAAGGTACATTTTGAACTTTTGATAATTGCTTTTAAAATGAACATTTACGGCAAGTGTATCAAATATCTGATCTTTATGTCGATCATTTTAGTTTCGGATTCTTTTACTATCAGATAAGTCATAATTCGTTACTACAAGAGCATCCATTTCGCAAATACTATTTTCTTGAAAATGAATAGATAAATATGTCCTTCTTCTACCTTTCAATTGGAGATGGCACCTATGACTCTTTCATGGTTGTATCGGTCTCTATCCTCCATTTCTTAGTTTGGGGATGGGTGGTCGTAGATCAAAGTTGGACTCTAGTATACAGAGCGACTAGTTAGTTCTATCCGTTAGTGGTCCCCTGACCACTGATCTATGGAAGATCGTGTCGCCAGGCAGTTTCCTGGTGTAGTCAAAACTGTGGATCAACTATCAGGTATTCAGGAGCCAGTCGGCACCCTCAACTAATAAGACTTGCATGAGGAAATTAAAAGATTCTTCTGATATAAGTCTTCAATTTGAAGAACATTTAGTAAAGCATCTCGGCGAAAATATTACAAGAAAAAGTCTTCGTTTTCTTGTATTTGATATGTATCTGACCCAGTACGATATTTGGAAAGACAACATAGCAATAGAAAGTAGGTTTACATTTACATTACTATAGGTAATGTAATGACAATTAAATCGATCCTGCTACTGCTAAAAAAGCGTTAATTAAAAATTAAGTTAGAGACAGTAGATGATCCAGACATGATCCGTCAAAGGAAAGTGACGATTTTTATTTAACGGGGCAGAGAGCGTACGTATATAGGTTTACATGAACTTTCAGAATAAGAATTGCGTAAAAGAATTTTTTAAACTAAACGTGATTTGATTAAAGTCAATGCAGATAAAAATAATGAACAATTTCGCGCTTGTTTCGCCACAATATGGCGTCGTTTGAGGTACTCTGATTTGCCAGCATTGCCTGAGTACTTAGATGCGGTGACTTTAAAATTTTGTTGTTATACAACGCCATCTATATTTGTTGGCGCGTCCCAATTATAAACATATAAAAGCAAACCAGAAAAACTAAGTTTTTCGAGTTTTTTTTTTCATTTAGGCTCTTTATAGTAACTGGTCACTATAATTACAAATTATAGCAGTATGATCAAGAAAACATGCATTAATCACAGCAGTTTGTGATGATATTATTAATTCTTGAATATTTCAATTGATATATGCATGATAATGTTATATGCATCTTGCATCTATTGATGATGGTGAAACGTCTCCGTATCTCTTATGTTCATTATGCCTTAGCTGATTCTCTTGACATTAAATATTTATACCTCTGGTAAAGTCTAACACAAGAGTTGACAAATTGCATCTTTTCCATAGTGTAAAACGTGTTTCTCGCTTCTTTTGAAGTCAGATTGGCATAGGAAATATTTTTATCAATTGTTTTAAAATACTGTTAGAGAAATGTTGCATGGTGATTTTTTTATGGTTAGTGTTACCTTGCTAAGATACCTAAGTACTAAAATTTACTAACACTTAATGTTATAAATATACATACTTAAAACGGAATCTTGCACAACTCAAGTTCTGATAAAAATTGTTCTGGTCGGGTTCTGGATGATGTTTCATCATTTTTAATAAACTGTATACAAGTCTCAAAAATTTACTTTTTATGTATAATAGAAATTTACTAAGAACACTGTCAACGATATACCATAAAAATTGGTGCTAAGACAAATCTTAAAGAAAGCTGCAGTGAAATATTACCTTACGTTTATAGAAATGCCTACTCGTTTACCAAAAAGACTAAATTACCTGAGTACAAGGAATTGCAGTTCCATAAAGCAAGATGCCTTTTTCATTGTAAAACTTCAACATGTTGGAACATTCGGTCTGAATTGGTGTATTCGAAGAATTCCTTGCCGTACCAGCCACAGCTAATATTTCCCTAGAATTACTCCATTCCATGCATAAAGGTCCTTGCAGTCCAGTATCGACTTGAATTGGAGAGACATCATCGAACGTCTTTAAAAGATATATGAAGCCATTCTGCATGCAAACCGCCAAAACAAATTTTCGCTCAGCTAAAACACATTTTTAATAAAACACAAAATCTATTTATAATATAGCAATTTTGCCTAGACCTGCATTGGTTACTCCAGGATCACTATCGTCGCCTTCCTCCATCTTGAATTTTTCGCAAGACCAAGCCATCGACGAAATTCCTATGTCCGAGCTTAGTTGTACTTGAGAAACCATTGCACCATGTACATCCATAACGATTATTTGGCCGGATGTAGTTCCAAAATAGACTTGCTGATCATCAGGTGTCCATATACCACAAGTTATGGTCGCTTCTAAATTCAACATGGATGACCAATATCTCTGACCAGCGACAGATCCCACGAGCACAAATCCATCCTTGTAGATTAAGATACAATTAATTTAATAGAGAAAGAAATATTTAGAATATCTTTAAGTTCTCTTACCTGATAACAGATTAGGGCCATTCTACCATCGTGCGACCAAGAAAAATGAGTAACAGGAGTATTCCGATCGTTTATTAATTCTATTGACCATCGTCCTTCATACTTTATCCAAACGAAGATAATGCCAGAACTATCACACGAAGCTAGTTTTTGGTACGGTTCATTCCATTTAACTAAAATAACCTGCGGAAAAGTTATTCATAAAAACAAAAATATTTACACATTAACATTTTCTTTATAATTTATTGATAATTAAAATGAAAAAAATAAATAAAAACCATCTGTAGGAAGTGCATAAACTTATTTAAAAAACCCACACCGTTTTTATTGCCTATTATTAGTGACTGAATCTTGATAAAGTTATAGCGTTATCATAGTACGCTTTTTCGTTCAAATAGGCAGTAACTATTTTATTGTTTTATTCAAGTCGTTGTCAAGTGTCTCAGCATGAATGTTCGTAAATTCCAAACTGTTGTAGTTTTGATTTTTCTAATACAGTTTTCAAACTCTGATGAAAGGTTTACCAAGATTGGTATTCCCGGCAAAAGGGTCATCTATAGAAAGAGCATGCCCTTGTGTTACTGTCACAAACACATAGAAAAAGTATGTGTAGTTGGTCCAGATGGTCTGCGTGCTACATTTCCAAATGGTTGTGTAGCTCAATGTTATGGTAAAATTTTTTTATATTATGGTGAATGCCGATAGTATTACCGAGTGATTTATAACTTATTGATGCTTTTAGAAACGAATAGTAAATATAGTAAATACATATAACAAATAATAACTTGTTGATGTAGTGTAGATAGTATTATTATAAATAAATGTGTCTAAAGTGTAATAATGTTGTAACAATTTAATATAGAACTAAAGTACACGTATTTTTTACTTGTTTCTCTTTTTAGTGATTAGTATATAAAAGTCGTGTTTTAGTAAAAGCTTTACTAAATTTATGTCACATTGCTGTAACAGGTTAAATCAGTATTTGTGGTCAAACTGAATTTAATTTTATTTTCAAATGCCAGGAAGGTTGTGGAGTATTCAATATCTGATTATATTATATTTGAAAATGTTAAGTATTTACGAAAATGTTGTGTAGAATCATATCGCTGATGTAAGACCAGGTGCAGTAATGGAATCGTTTCACTATTAGTGGAAACTGAAAAGCACTAAAATACAAGTAAAACTAATAAATGCATTGAACACTAGACTAAGGATGCACTCTTTATCAGGCTGTAACATAACCATTTCGAAAATCTAGTCCTAACTAATAATGGATGTAAACAACAGATAACATCTCATAACTCATCAATTTGGAGCCCAGAATTTTCCTTCCCCTTCCTTGATTTGACTTCTCTTTACTTGCATATAAAAAATTAGAAAAAGTTCTCAAGGACTCGTTTACAGACAGAACATTCTATGGAAATCGGGTTTTCATAAGCGCGTTTTTGGCTCATGTTTACTGTATTGCCACATTCATTGCTCATGGCGGGCGTCTCAATAGATTTTCTTTTTAAACAGGAACTCCCTGTATATTACGAATTTCCATGGAGGGGATTTTTTTATTGTAGAATTATGTAGGGTTTACTTTACTTTCAATGTTAGACAACAAGAAAAAAAAGAAAATGTTTTTTACACAGAAAATAACTCGGCAAGTTGGTGTGACTAATTAAAAAATTGTTCGAAATGAAGTCCATCTCTCCATTTGCTACATAATAGTGCCTATAAGATTGTATAAGCTTTTGAGGCAGATTGCATTAACAGCGATCCAAATTCTGTCTTCGAGTTCAGGCATTGTGGAAGGTTTACTATAATATACTGTAACGTTCTTTTTAAAATAATAACAAAAGTGCTGTTTAAATCGTCTATTAATAAGAAATTATTTATTTACAAACACTAATGAATACACTATAAATTAACGCTATGATTATAAACCATTAAAACTATTATTTACAGACTATGAATTTCTAATATAACATTTATCTTTACAGTTACTATTTATTTCGTGAAACACAGTTAATGGCTCGCTGTTGACTGCCCCTTTTTATCCGCAAAGTCGTTTTTATACCACCATACAAATCTTCTAGAAATCGCTCGAACATACCGGTATATTGCTAGAATAACAGCGTCTATTTCACAGGCTTCGTGCGATGAGTAATGCTCTCGATCGCTGTAGAATTTTCCATTTGTTGTTCGAGAAGAAGTTCTTTCTTTTTCTCTCTTGTTACAATACTACAGATACAAATATCCTTAAGAAAATTTGAGCATTGACATTAAGTGATCTCCTACTCATCCATTACACAGAAAATGTTTCATACCAAAAATTCTAAACATTTCCACCATCTTGCTGATACTATAGATAATTTAGAAATAGCAAATTTCTGCATTTGCAAATTGCAAATTTCGACCATATCTGTGCCAATTTAAATATAAATACCATTGACCTTATCCATAGTACAGTGTACACAGACCATTTTCTTTTATTTAAATTTATTTTAAATCAAAAGGTTGTCGAAATCCCAATTTTGGTATAATGTTCTGTTTTTCTTAATTGAGCTGTTTGGAGTTTTTTAGAACTTTTTTCTGAATCTTTTCGTAAACTGTTTCTTATTTTATGAATTATATACGACCGTTCGCGTTTGTTGTTCCAGGCATTATTTCTGTTTTGAAGGGATCTCTCTTTGAAAATATTACATACATTGCAATCCGGTTGCAAATTCCCAAATTTACTGAGAAAACTTAATTTCTCATAAAATACGTGCGTTTATATTGTGTTATTTTATTTAGCTAGTTATACAAAGTAAAAAAACAAAACGAAATTAAAAATTTGCTAGTAAAAATTCAAAATATTTGTTTTAAAAGTTGTTCAATTGTTCTGGCAAATAGAATGTAACAGAAATCAGTATTTAAATTTAATAAGACATGAGAAGAAAGGTTAAAATATGTCAACCCCTCGTCAGTCGACCGGTTAAAGAATTTTTTTCTTTATAAAAAATTTTATCTTTGCAAACAGGTTTTTCCTAACAATGATGATGCAGTTTGAACTATAGAGCTGGAATGTATCTATATCAGTGATGGGCACGGTAGGGGCCCCTTATGCGGCTGCTACCCCTGTCCTTGTTGGCCGGTAGCAGGGTCTCCGAGGTAGACGTAACAGCGATCCGAACTAACCAATCACACGTAAGCGCGCGGCGGTATTATAATAATTAAATAAAATAATAAGTTCACATAATTAGATTAGAAATACATCACAGATGCAACATTAGAGGTTTTAATAAGCGTAAATTTCGTATAATACCTCATTTTATAATTAGATAATTATCAAATTACATTACCAAATAATTTCCAAAGAAAACAATTTTATTTATATATAAACAATTTAAATTAATTTAAAGCGCTTAAAAACAGAATAAAGAAAAACAGAACAATAGTTAGTTTGAATTAAAATAGCGCGCGGACGCTCCGTCCCCTACATCGCCCCGGCCATTGCCGTGCGTCAGCCTCAGAGTGGGGGTACTAGCCGGGCGGTTTTGTGCACACTGTGCAAGAAATGCCCATCACTGTTTTAGTGCTAATTAGAGATAGCTATAGGCAACCAACATCACACCCACTAATTAATAAAGCGTGGTTATTTCTCAAAATAAGAGGTTATATGTTCAATGAGTATCATTAGGTTTGAGCATAAAACGCAAAATTATTTAAATATCAAAAACAAAAGAAGATAAAATAGATAGAAACATATATAGATTGCAGTAGGTATTGGGCCACCTGGCCCAGACAGTTCTAGGGACCCTAGATTCTCTGTCTCTCTCTAAATCTGGTGACTTTTTGTCTGTCTCTCTCTAGGTGGTTAAGTACGGAATCTGCATTACCGGCATTCTGTATTACCGGCATTTGGTTCGTCACTTGGCTAAATGGTGTTAGTGTTGCTAGGGGAAAACAGGTGGCGCCAGTGTCGTTTTTGTACCGACATTCTGTATTATCGGCATTTGGTTCGTCACTTGGCTAAATGGAGTTAGTGTTACTAGGGGAAAACAAATGGCGCCAGTGTCGTTTTACGTGATTTTTGTACCGACATTCTGTATTATCGGCATTTGGTTCGTCACATGGCTAAATGGAGTTAGTGTTACTAGGGGAAAACAAAGGGCGCCAGTGTCGTTTTACGTGATTTTTGTACCGACATTCTGTATTATCGGCATTTGGTTCGTCATCATGAAGAAAGTTGTATTACCGATTACGGGCGTTCTACTGATTGTTAATAGGGGGAGCCAAGGTTTATCATTTTATATTAATAAATTTTACCGATTTCTTAAAATAATTATCGGCGTCATTAATACTTTAATTACATATAATAATTTAAGATAATTAATTCGGCATTAAAATTTTAAACGAAAATCACGGAACAATTTACGGATAATAATAATAATAACAATAATTATAATGTCTTTATTTCCCTTACAGGCTTACACCCAAATAGGGAAAAATATGAATTTACAAATGTTTTCATCGTTTATGCTATTCTCCTGTAATATCTCATGGGTAATGTGTAAAGAGCGGAAAATATGCAATGTGCATTTTATGATGTTGATGAAATAAGAATTATTTGTAGATTCAATTAAAATGCCTAAAACCTAAAATTTAAGGCTTTAATATTATTGTTTATTGTATATTTTATATCAATAAATGCGAAACTCCGTGTAATGCCATGTAATAATAATGCAACAATGTAACATAACTGTATACATCGGTGTATACATAAAATAAACTTGATGTTGATGAAATAAATAATAGAAACAAAATTTAATTTATGATTTGATTTATTGAAATTTCCTTATTCTTATAACAAATAAGTTTTTACTAATAATATTTAGTTATTACTAGTTAGTTAATAGTATATTATATACATATTTGTTGCATTTCTTTTTGTCGAAACCCATGCATTTTTTGTCAAATTTCGTTGCATTTAAATGTGCATATGTTTTCTTTTTCCCTTGCATTTTTCCGCTCTTTAGTAATGTGTATTGTGGTGACAAAATTCACTTGGTATTGTTATGTCTGTTTGTGTTGGTGAATATTTCACCATTTACAACATAATCATGAATAAAGTGGTTGGTGTATTTTTGCATACGAAACAATGGAACATTTATTTACGTTTAAATTTAGGCGATTAGCTTTACACCAACCGCATAGAAAGTTAATGTTAGACTGCAAATATAAGCAATCATTGATATCTCGTACTTGATGATATATTTTTAAATCGTCAGCAAATAATAGTTTCTCGCAGTGTATAGATTGATGATGATGATGAATACCACGTAGACACGTCCATTCGTGACGGGTATCTTGGAATACGTTCTGCTTGGTTCGGACATCTTGTATCCCAACCCTCTGGCGTTTAATGTCATGCTTACCTTGCTATCTCTCTCTCTCTCTCTCTCTCTCTCTCTCTCTCTCTCTCGCTCTCTCCTTCTCACTCTCTCCTTATCATCTATTAGAGAGGACGCATTAAAGAGCCTTCTCTCTCTCTCAATGTCTCCTCTCTCACTCTCTTGCTCTTTCGCTCTCTCCTTATCACCTATTAGAGGACGCATTAAAGAACCTTCTCTCCCTCTCTCACTCTCTCGCTCTCACGCTCTCTCACTCTCTCTCTCCCTTCAACCTAATGCTAGTAAATGAAACACCATTGGATAGAGGTAACCGTTAGGTCTACTGTTCTGGGATTGGTTCGGACGGCTTTGTTATTTCATACGTGAAAATAAAAAACATCGATAAATGTTTTACTGTTTTTATTATTTTTCGTATAGTTACACAATATTACTAATATTCTATTGTAAATCAGCTTAAACTAGGTGATTATAGTTTTATATAGTATATTACTTTATTACTCAATATAAACTAGATATGTTATATCAGAATGTTACAAATTAATTTTCTAACAAAATAACTTAGAGCAGCTTATAAATATATATATATTCTAACACTTAACATTTACTTAATAGAATATTAACTATATATTAAACTTAAACCTCAACAACATACTTTATTTAATCTAGTAATATAAACTTTATATAGGCAAGAACTGTCATTTAACAACATCTTCCGCCTTTATCCAGGACTTTTCATTCAAGCCGAGCCATTTGACGTACATGTCACCATTGCTGCGGCGTTTAAGTACTTTTTCAACTAAGTAAACGTCTGGCTGATTGGTTTTCTGTAGCTCGAACTCGTAGAAAGCTCCTCGAACAGCAACCCCATGAAGATCTTCCAGCAGATATGTGACAGGTTTTGTAAATTGAACTTTAACTATTTTGAATAATTCAGTTGACCAGCTGGGCGTGTATCCCTTAGAAAAGACCCCCTTGAACTTACTAATACGTACGAGGTCATTCAAGTCTAGTTTACGTTTACTTCCTGCAGCGACATCTGCTTTTACATTAGTGTCATAAACGGTTAGTTTGGTGGTAGGTGTAACAGTAGCAGGAGCTCGACCTATCGTTCTATGTCTGGTGTTGTTATAGCTGTCAACTACCCTCTGTAATATATCTATCCATTTAAATGATCCTCGGTAGCTAAACTCTTTATACAACTTTTGCTTAATTGTACGGATAACGCGTTCAACTATCGAAGCCTTAATTACGGAATATGTAGAGTAATCATCATCATCGGAAGCAGACGAAGAAGAAGAAGAAGAAGAAGAATCTAATAAAACTCTTGATCTCCCTACTCATTACGGTATGCTGATAGCTAACGCTGTCGGAAACAAAAATATAGATAGAACTAGATTCGGTATTAGATATAAAATTGATCGAGACGCGTGGACATTTGCATCTTCCCCTGTGACTATGCGTGATACAAACATCATAATTAAAAACAACGTTTTCAAAGCAACACCCGGTCTGTTTGACTTACTCACGTTTAGTGAATTAGAGTCTATACCAACGCAAGCTGATATCAATAATTATATGCAGATAATAGCCCTTACTAATGCGCATAAGAAATCATATAGACCACAGGGTAAACTAACAGCTGTTAAACATTGGAAGTATGATTATATAATTAAACCGAACTTACCCAGAATCAAAGGTTTAGGCATTAGACTATCATCATCATCATCGTCAAATTTTAAAAAATTAAGCGATTGCAAAGTCGAATACGTCTACTGGAATAAGGCTAACGAGCTAGTCGACCGGCTTCGTTTGTTATATGCTGTAAAGAGTGCCGGCAACACTAGTCCACAGAATGAAAACGAAATAATATCAATTATAAGCGAACTTAAGGAGGAAGGCATCATAGAATAGAATATTTCGGGGGTATATAATGATATATTGCTTTAACATTGTTCAGTATTCATCAAACACGGCTGCTGCCAATATAATTATTTGAGACGTTGCTCTCTCGGTGTCGTTGAGATTAATTGTATGATAATGACTAGTGCTAAACAAACCGTTGTTGATGAAATACACAGGGCTGCTAGAAAAAACTTTCAAAGACGTCGCACTATAATAAAAGATTTCCAGGACTTGTTCCAGGCTGACTTAGCCGAGTTTATGCCCTATGCTAAAGTAAATAAGGGGTATCGTTACATACTGCTGATGATAAACTGTTATTCGAAATATCTGTATGCACGACCGTTGAAAACTAAATCCGGAGAAGAGGTGACAAAGCAGGTCCGCAGCATCTTTAAGAGTTCAGTCATACCCAAGAATCTTCAGACGGATCTCGGGAAAGAGTTTTACAATAAACATTTTAAACGATTAATGAAAGAGCACACTATAAATCATTACTCTACATATTCCGTAATTAAGGCTTCGATAGTTGAACGCGTTATCCGTACAATTAAGCAAAAGTTGTATAAAGAGTTTAGCTACCGAGGATCATTTAAATGGATAGATATATTACAGAGGGTAGTTGACAGCTATAACAACACCAGACATAGAACGATAGGTCGAGCTCCTGCTACTGTTACACCTACCACCAAACTAACCGTTTATGACACTAATGTAAAAGCAGATGTCGCTGCAGGAAGTAAACGTAAACTAGACTTGAATGACCTCGTACGTATTAGTAAGTTCAAGGGGGTCTTTTCTAAGGGATACACGCCCAGCTGGTCAACTGAATTATTCAAAAAAGTTAAAGTTCAATTTACAAAACCTGTCACATATCTGCTGGAAGATCTTCATGGGGTTGCTGTTCGAGGAGCTTTCTACGAGTTCGAGCTACAGAAAACCAATCAGCCAGACGTTTACTTAGTTGAAAAAGTACTTAAACGCCGCAGCAATGGTGACATGTACGTCAAATGGCTCGGCTTAAATGAAAAGTCCTGGATAAAGGCGGAAGATGTTGTTAAATGACAGTTCTTGCCTATATAAAGTTTATATTACTAGATTAAATAAAGTATGTTGTTGAGGTTTAAGTTTAATATATAGTTAATATTCTATTAAGTAAATGTTAAGTGTTAGAATATATATATATTTATAAGCTGCTCTAAGTTATTTTGTTAGAAAATTAATTTGTAACATTCTGATATAACATATCTAGTTTATATTGAGTAATAAAGTAATATACTATATAAAACTATAATCACCTAGTTTAAGCTGATTTACAATAGAATATTAGTAATATTGTGTAACTATACGAAAAATAATAAAAACAGTAAAACATTTATCGATGTTTTTTATTTTCACGTATGAAATAACAAAGCCGTCCGAACCAATCCCAGAACAGTAGACCTAACGGTTACCTCTATCCAATGGTGTTTCATTTACTAGCATTAGGTTGAAGGGAGAGAGAGAGTGAGAGAGCGTGAGAGCGAGAGAGTGAGAGAGGGAGAGAAGGTTCTTTAATGCGTCCTCTAATAGGTGATAAGGAGAGAGCGAAAGAGCAAGAGAGTGAGAGAGGAGACATTGAGAGAGAGAGAAGGCTCTTTAATGCGTCCTCTCTAATAGATGATAAGGAGAGAGTGAGAAGGAGAGAGCGAGAGAGAGAGAGAGAGAGAGAGAGAGAGAGAGAGAGAGAGATAGCAAGGTAAGCATGACATTAAACGCCAGAGGGTTGGGATACAAGATGTCCGAACCAAGCAGAACGTATTCCAAGATACCCGTCACGAATGGACGTGTCTACGTGGTATTCATCATCATCATCAATCTATACACTGCGAGAAACTATTATTTGCTGACGATTTAAAAATATATCATCAAGTACGAGATATCAATGATTGCTTATATTTGCAGTCTAACATTAACTTTCTATGCGGTTGGTGTAAAGCTAATCGCCTAAATTTAAACGTAAATAAATGTTCCATTGTTTCGTATGCAAAAATACACCAACCACTTTATTCATGATTATGTTGTAAATGGTGAAATATTCACCAACACAAACAGACATAACAATACCAAGTGAATTTTGTCACCACAATACACATTACTAAAGAGCGGAAAAATGCAAGGGAAAAAGAAAACATATGCACATTTAAATGCAACGAAATTTGACAAAAAATGCATGGGTTTCGACAAAAAGAAATGCAACAAATATGTATATAATATACTATTAACTAACTAGTAATAACTAAATATTATTAGTAAAAACTTATTTGTTATAAGAATAAGGAAATTTCAATAAATCAAATCATAAATTAAATTTTGTTTCTATTATTTATTTCATCAACATCAAGTTTATTTTATGTATACACCGATGTATACAGTTATGTTACATTGTTGCATTATTATTACATGGCATTACACGGAGTTTCGCATTTATTGATATAAAATATACAATAAACAATAATATTAAAGCCTTAAATTTTAGGTTTTAGGCATTTTAATTGAATCTACAAATAATTCTTATTTCATCAACATCATAAAATGCACATTGCATATTTTCCGCTCTTTACACATTACCCATGAGATATTACAGGAGAATAGCATAAACGATGAAAACATTTGTAAATTCATATTTTTCCCTATTTGGGTGTAAGCCTGTAAGGGAAATAAAGACATTATAATTATTGTTATTATTATTATTATCCGTAAATTGTTCCGTGATTTTCGTTTAAAATTTTAATGCCGAATTAATTATCTTAAATTATTATATGTAATTAAAGTATTAATGACGCCGATAATTATTTTAAGAAATCGGTAAAATTTATTAATATAAAATGATAAACCTTGGCTCCCCCTATTAACAATCAGTAGAACGCCCGTAATCGGTAATACAACTTTCTTCATGATGACGAACCAAATGCCGATAATACAGAATGTCGGTACAAAAATCACGTAAAACGACACTGGCGCCATTTGTTTTCCCCTAGTAACACTAACTCCATTTAGCCAAGTGACGAACCAAATGCCGATAATACAGAATGTCGGTACAAAAACGACACTGGCGCCACCTGTTTTCCCCTAGCAACACTAACACCATTTAGCCAAGTGACGAACCAAATGCCGGTAATACAGAATGCCGGTAATGCAGATTCCGTACTTAACCACCTAGAGAGAGACAGACAAAAAGTCACCAGATTTAGAGAGAGACAGAGAATCTAGGGTCCCTAGAACTGTCTGGGCCAGGTGGCCCAATACCTACTGATTGCAAAAAAAAACAATGACTCGTTTTTTTATAAAGGTATATATAGCTGGTATATGTATACAAAAAGGAAAGATTTCCTATATGTACCCATACCATTCTTAATTTACTGATTCCAAAAGAAAAAACGAGTACATTTAGCTTTCTCATTATGAAATATAGTGAAACATATGACCACAACAGAAACTGGTGCGTTAAAGATCTTTTAAAAATTTTTTTAGACATACTCCGCAAGTAGAGGCCCTAAACCAAAACTCATTGAGACCTGAGAGGGTGAGGTTGAAAGGGCTTGTTGAATTGACGTGGAATAACGCAATATAGAACAAGCGTAACGTTATGAAAGGTAACAAATATTAAATGAAGCTCAAGACGAGTACAATAGAATAACGAACACGTACGCAAAGTCGAAGCGTGATGAAGTCATTAGTACACATACTTGAAATGACAAAATAAAACTAGCAATGTAAACATAATTTAAAAGAATACAAAATGGATGTAAAAAAAGATTTCATTTAATTAATATTATTAAAATTTAGCTTTAGAATTGTGTTTTTGTATGAAAGTAGGTGTTGATTTTGATAAAAAGAGACGAATACGTTTCGGGAAAAATAAGTTAGTAATATAATTATCGTTAAAGGAGCATAGCTTTTATAAAAAAAATGTTTTATAATAAAATATTGAGTTTTTCATTTCAAGGTCACATGATGTGACCTATGACCTTTAATATCTAAGCAAGTGTGCCTTTAATTTTTCTAGAAATACAATATGTTATACCGCTAGACGCAGTCTCGTTTTAGTGTAAGTTTTATTTTGGGAAGCCTTTGGGAACGGGAGCAAGAAAATTGTTAAATATGGTAGTTACACAAAACATTACTTGCAGATAAAGGGTGTCCCAGCCCAAAATGGCACATTTTAAATCCGAAGACTGACAACAAATTAAATTATGCGATTTTCACGATTTAGTTTTATTTTGCGTTAATTTTCTCAGATTTGTTTTAATTAAAAAAATGTAAAAAAACAACTTTAAGTTTTGTACAACTAAATCTTTTAATATAAGTTACTTTTTTAGATTAGGTTAGGTAAGAAGGTAGATTAGAAGTTATGTTGAAGGTTAGATTAGAGGTAAGGTACGTCGTGCATACATACGTCGGTTAGAAATAGTAAATCTCAATATTACAAACGCGAGATCGATAAGCTTAAATATGATTCTGGTAGATTGTGGAAAATGTTGAAAGGCCTATTAAATAATACAAAAATTGTATCTCTAATTACATCAGTTTTAATGAAAAACCAATTGATGATCCAAAAGAAATTTCTGAAATGCCTGTGATATAAATCTTTTTGCAGATGATACCTTAATAGCAGCATTGGACATACATGTTAAACTAGCGATACAAAAGGTAAATTCAGACATGACAAATATAACAAGTTGGTTAAAACTCAATAAACTAAAACTTAATACTTCAAAAGCTAAAGCTATGATAATATCAAACTCTAATTTAACGAATGGGGTAAACATTGATGGAGAAAATATAGAAATGTTGATGATATGAAATATTTAGGAATTATGATAGATAATAGATTAAAATCTGGCAAACATGCAGGGTATGTTGTAAAGAAGACAGCTAAAAAGATAGGTTTCTTAGGTAGATTAAGCAATAAATTAAACATATGGCTTAGAATATTAGTATATAACAGTATTATTGCTCCACACTTTGAGTATTGTTCCTCGATTCTATTCCTAATAAAGGAAACTAATATGCAAAGACTTCAAAAATTACAAAACAGAGCTATGAGGATTATTCTGTAACAGAAAAACTAAAATCTCCCTTATGCTGGATATGCTAGATTTTTACCATAAAGCAAAGGATTTATTATAAAACTCTATTTTTAATTTTTAGAATAATGAACGGGCAGTTACCACATTACATGTCAAAATCCATGACGTATAACAGGGAATACCATGAATATAAAACACGAAATATTAATGAATTTAGATTACCTTTTCATACAAAATCATCTTTACAAAATAATGTATTCTATAAGGGGTTAAAATTATATAATGAACTACCGCAAGATGTTAAAAAATTCAAGAAATAATAGCGAATTTAAGCGCAAATGTAATTTTATTAGAAGTAATGTAAACTAAATTGATTTATACCTGTACTTACAGATTAAAATATAGCGGCAGGTAGTAATTAGTGTTTTTAGCATGTAAGCAACTAACATGTATATAAATAACATCATATGATGGAAATAAAGATACTAACTAACATAAGTAGTACGTATATGTATAGCATAGACCAGTGATGGCGAACCTTTTTGAGAAGTGGGTCAAGTTTTGTTCATTATTTGTTTTAATACCAGACAATGGGTCACTAAGTCAGTGGCGTCACTTGAAGGGGGGGGGGGTGTAAAAATGGCACCAATAATTTGGAAACACCGACAATTTATTAACAGAAAAACTTGACAGTTGACCTCTTTTTTGGTTCTCACTTTTGAAATCCTCTAAAAAGGTTTTAAGGATTCAAGTCATTGTTCATTAAGGATTTTTAACTTTTACTTTTACAAGTGAAGAGCAAAAAATAAAGGTTGACGTCAAAAAATTGATATCAATGGGGTGATACCATGAATTACCGCACCAGGTGACACCATGGCCAGTGGCGCCTCTGCACTGAGTATTTGAATAAACAAGGAATAAAGAAAAACACATATATGGGTTATTCTTTCCGAACTCAACCACCGGCTAGGTTCAAAAATTGGCGCAACTTAGAAAAACCAGCGGGGGCCCATTTTAAAGCTTGAAACCTCTACTTTCGAATGTCACATCTCTCCTATATGAAAAAAATTATATTTGACCCCTAAAACAGGGTAAACACGTATCTTACGTATTTTACTCTATTATTTTTTTCTATCTGACACCATTTTCGATGAAAAAATGATAAACTTTCATAAAATGGCAAATTGTTGTTCTCAATTTTACTCGAAATTGAAGCACTCTAGGAAAAAAACGCAGTGGACAGAATTTATGTATTCTTTGACGAAGAATGCGATGCCGATAAAAAAAATAAAATTTTTTTTTCTAATTTTTCAACTTTCAAATTTTCTTGGAACTGGGTACGTGTTTACCCTATTTTAGGGGTCAAATATAATTTTTTTCATATATGAGACATGTGATATTCGAAAATAGAGGTTTCAGCAAGCTTTAAAATGAGCCCCTGCTGTCCTTTCTAAGTTGCACCAATTTTTGGACCTAGCCGGTGGTTGGGTTCAGAAAGAATGACCCATATATACATTATCAAATATTTTTTATTAATTTACAGATATGTGTATGTATAATAGAGTTGTTAAAACTATATTTAATGTGAAATCTGTTGTTACTTATTTTCAGATAGTTTCTTAATATTAGAAATGATAGAAAATCAGTTAGCCAACGTCCACTTGGAAATATTTTTTTATAAATTCGACATTAGATATTTATATTTTTTAGTTTTTTAATATTTTCGATTGTCTGTTCTCTTTTTTATGATATAAAAAATAAGTTTATAAAAATCATCGCGTGGGTCATTTAAAAAGGCTTCGTGGGTCAGTGTCTGACCCGCGGGTCATAGGTTCGCCACCACTGGTATAGACAAATAAAGACGTAAGTACAGAAGTAAATAAACTGAAAAAAATAGTCAAAGTAAAACTTAATAGTGAAAACCACATGATTCCATCTTCGGAGTTAAAATGTGTCACTTTAGGCTGAGACACCCTATCCAGCTATCTGTATTTGCAGTATACTTGCTTAGTACATAAAATGTTGAATAAAGTATATGCATAGATATATAACTTCTAAATACCTGATACAATCCTCTGGTCTGAAATGCCAGATGTATGTTTTGTGTAATGAGTGTGTAACTACCACGTTTAACAATTTTTTGCTCCTGTTGTCAAAGGCTTCCCAAAATGAAGCTTACCCCAAAGAGAGACTGCATCTAACTGTATAACAGCGAGGTCAAAAGTCACATCATGCGATCTTGAAATGGAATACTCAATATTTTATTATAAAACAATGCTCTTTTAGCTTTAAAACAAGCCCAAGATGAAAGTTTTACTATGGTTAGATCAAAGTCATCAATTGTTTTTGTTTACCTTGTAAGTGTAATTTTTACATTTTTCATCATGTTTAAAACCCTACTATGATGAATGTTTGAACTGTATGAACACCGTATGAATACCGTATATAAACTTTACATAATATACGTAAGTTACTTTATGTCCTCATTGTCCTTTATCATCTTACCAAGTTTAATAAAATCTGAGATGGTCGGGTTGAAAAGTTCATTTTCTTGTGATGATTTGGCATGGAATGACCTATATAAACAAGTCTATAACACCCAGGGCAATATAAGCTGGCATTGTCGTTTATAACGACCGCTCAGCGTTAACTTTGCAACCGATGCCAGCTTTACGTTCAAAATAAATATAAACAACGTCCTTGTCAACGCTAACAATTAAAATCTTGTATGCACCACAAACGTTACTAGATGATAATGTCCATCAGTTGACTTCCAACCCTCCAGGCCCTGGGGCTGGAATGACATTATCATAGTCATAGCGCCCTTGGCACATAAATAACTATTTTGTGCTAATGAAACTATTTAGAAATGAAAATGTATTTATATAAAAAGTCAGTCGGTCAGAATTTTGCTAACCGTAACAGCTCCTAGACATGTTAGAATAATAAAAGTTCTGTTATTTTGTTGTTTTCACAGTAACCGACAACGATTTGGTAAGTCAAACTTGCTCTGGCACTTAACAAAGCGTGAAACAAACAAAAATAAGTCGGTAGTAAAAAAGTATTCAGAATTAAACTTCATCATACATTTCAGTTATTAGATTACATTATTAGATTTTTGTTTGGATACGATACACACTGCTCACTGCAATTTTTCGAAAATTTTTATTATTTGATGATAATTACTTCTTTATCGTTTTAAATAAAGGTATAATTATCTTAAAACCGCCTCATTTAAGCCGCCGAGTATAAAGTAGATCTGATAATCCATTTTTTAGATGGCTTGATATTCATGTATAATATGTATAATATTACAAAGTTACTTTGTAATTAATGGGTTACTTAGTAAGTGTTAAGTTATTTTTTTACCTCAGAACGATGCCCACGTAGATTGTAATTAGTGCGCGGTGGAAATTCCACACTCTTTTTACAGTGGCTTGTAGTAAATGTAACCCCTACTATCCCTCGTACATTTCCAGTAGCTAACCAGCCTTCCTGATAGTAATTTGTTCTATTAAGTTTCCATCCTTCATCCTGAAAAAGAAAATAGGATATTTAATATGATATAAATATACGTGATATATGACATATTATAAAGCTATTCCATGGCAGTATTTATAAAACTAGATCGAACATACTGGATGCCCTAAGGGGGCATACAATACAATTTATTGAGATTTCTTTGGAAGGAAGTATTCTTACAGTACATCATGTATATTAATTAAATAATAGATAAAAGCACATTTAATTAAGGTAGCTGTTCCACACCATACATTTCAAGAGTTGTACATATTTTTATAATCTAGTTATTACTTCAGTGGTACCTTGGTTTACGAGCATAATTCGTTCCGGACATGTGCCCGTAATTCAAAGCACTCGTAAATCAAAGCAAATTTCCCCATAAGAAATAATGGAAACTCGGATGATTCGTTTCACAACTATTTATTATTCATATAAAAATGATACAAAAATACAAAATACATATACTATACGTACCGTAAAAATAAAACAAACGATCACGTGCTCGCCTCTGTAATTTAACTGATAAGATAAACAGCAGACGAGTTTGAAAGGTTCAGTAGTCACAAATTGATTTTATTTAAGAAGAGCTATGCATGATGCTTAACGTGTACATAAATTGATTTAATTTTTCCTATTTTGTACTTCTAACTTTCTAACGGCTTATAACTAAAAATCTGCATAATTATTTTTCTTTAAATGACGTCATTACACTATGACACTTAAAACATAATCAAACTTTTAATTATAACCCGTTATTAGGGTGTAAAATGTTAAAATGTAAAATCTGCTGACATTTTTAACAGTCGAGGTAACATTAGATGCTGTTTACACTCTTATCTTATAGTATATGTTTACACAGATGTTGATGACGCGTTGACCCAAATTCTTCAATTGTTAAGGATAATATGTAGTTGTGATGGCGTGACGATTGGCAGACAACGCGTATATGTATTACAAATTTTACTAGTAATGCAAGACAAGTTAAAATTCATTAAAAATTTTTGCTCGTTCTGCAAAACACTCGCAAACCAAGTTACTCGCAATCCAAGGTTTTACGTATAAGTAATCTTCCTTTCACCAGATTTTGCCGGTAAGAGACTAAGGAATTAAGTCCGGAGTCCATAAATATAATTTGAAAAGAATTGCTATTATTGGAAATAATACGCGTATCATCATTACTTATATTTAAAAAGTTGCAATAAACGAAGTAGTCCCGGGGCTTACTCCCTTACCTGCAAAATCTCCTGAAAGGACATATAGACTATTTAGTAATTATATCTTCATGTCTATATCTTCTAACACATATTTTGCGATGGTAATTTTAAAGTGCCTAATTTGTAATAATAACAAAAACACAAAAACTCGCTTTATGCGTACAGTACAGTACAGTGCGTACAGTACGTTATACAGTGTAACTTATTTCAGAACTATACACCCCTATATTGTTTAAATTAGTATTACCTACCTGATCACAAATAAGTGTAGTTCTGAAACGAGGCACAGTATATATATAAAGAACGTATGATATAAAGCGAACATGTTCATCCATTTCTAATAAGCCTAATTCATATTCCATTCAGGATAGATAGGTATTATATTATTAAAATTAATATGGGGGTGTAAGTGACCTTTAATGAGAAAACTGAAAGTTTCACAAATCGTTATCACTGCCAATGTGGGTTGGAAAAACATGGGTGGTGCCAAATGTTAAAATAATAAATATATTCAATGTGAGACATGCATTCAAAATGGTAATTGAAACAATAGAAGGACATTGAAAACGTGCATGTCGAAATGATAAATAAAGATATATTTATTTATAATTAAAAAATAATAAAAATAAAAAATAGATTGTGTTCGAATGACTCTCTTACCATAAAAAACCATTAATATGTTGTTTACTTTCAAGATTCTATAACTCTAACTATTATGTAACTTAAGAATATTTTCTCTTTTCTGTCAGCGCTGTCACCAATACTCAACAAACGTACTGAAGGTAACCAGTATCAGGTACTAAATACACATATTTTTACATAGTATTACTAAGTAACCAATACTTTTAAGAGTATTTGATACCAAGTAGGTACTTTACCGAAAATCAAAAATATCAAATACAAGTATCGAATCAAGTAAAACACTTTTTATATATGCTTCCAGTACTTCTGAATACTTACAGTACGTTTAAGTACTGGGACTACTTCAAAGTACTGACAGTTTTTAAATTTATTAGGCGGAGTACTTTTAAGTACTAAGAGTATTTCAAAATACTCCAAGTATTTTTTTGACACTTGGGCGAATTCAAGATGCAAATGAAACATATAATACGGCTGATTCGAAGAATCAGATGCTGATTGGACAACGTTTTAACATAAAATTGACAATGGCAATGGAAGAGGCTACGGTTTAAAAAAAGAGTATTTCATTGAAAATCTAAGGTAAAATTGATTCTATCTTTGACAAATTGAAATTGCAACTTAGTCAAGTAACGCAAGTAGGCATTTAAGAATGCCTTGATTTATCTCCCTAACATGTGGAAAAAGGCCAACATTCTTAAATGAGAAGAAGTTTAAAGACAATTCTTATGTAGGTTGACCATTTCAGGGCCCTCAGGCTAACATTTTTTTCTGTAATTATAGCAACAAACAACATAAGTCTTTATCAATTCTAAATACTAAATTGTTTATAGAATTTTCTTTAATCACGTACTTCATCTTTAAAAGTTAATTACACAGTTAATACCTAACTAAGAATACAATAATTCTAAAATAACGCCAACTATTATTATATAGTTATATTATTTATGTACAATTTGTAATTGAATTACTGTTTCCTTGCTGACCTTGCTTAATCTCCTGGTATACTCCGAAGTTCGAATTTCTGAATTATAAATTATAAATTATTATTCCGAGCTGTGGTTCATGCGTATAACTCATTATCGGGATGCTAGTCTCTAAAGTAATCCAATTTATTTTTCATCTCGTGATATGAAAATTATCACTCCATTTTTCTGGTTTATTTTGTGAGGATGAAGTAATGAGTTACCAAATATGCATTATCAGTCTTACCACAAATTTTATCACAACATAACCAGACCATACTCTTCTATAAGGTACAGCTAGAATTTAGTCACATTTGCTGGTTCCATCCTTAGTACGTAGATTCTACCCTCTTATTTTCTAATTTTTCTGCGCGAAAAAAATTGCTGAGCTACTATAACTGTTAATAGCCTTTGGACTAGATAGTAAGTAAATATAAGATGTGTCTATGAACTTCATATGATTAAATATTTTGTAATTGCTGTAAACTACTATGAATTAAAGTTCAGTATTAATTAATTTTATTTTCAAAATGAACCCCAAAATAGAGATCCGCATATACACAAGCAGACAGCGACACTATCTTTAAAAACGTATGACTTGAAGCAAAACTCGTTCAGAAAACAAACTGCATATAAGAAAGAAAATCACAATTAATAATCGCAATCGCAGTAATAACAGACAATACTTTTATAGATAATTTAATTCATGTATAAAAAATCCCATAAGCCGCGATACATTTGTCACTTTGACATCGGATAAAGTTAGCCCTAACTTTGCATCTGGATAAAATGTGTTTAAACTTCCATGGCACACTTTCTCGAACCTGATTATTGTTTTTAATAATTGTCATTTTCAAGTTAATAAATGTGTTCTTGACTTCTTCATAATTACCTAGTTATTCCTTTTTATTATTCATTAAATTATCTCATCGAATTACGCTCGAGGTTTTTTTCTCCGGGATAAAATTGATTTTTTAAACTCTAATTTGGTTTCTTTTTGGTAAACTGACTCTACAAACCACCAGATAAAAAAACTCGTCCTTCGGACTCGTTTTTTTATCGTAGGTGGTTTGTATCGTCAATTTACCAAGCAACAAAATTATCGTTAAAAAAAATCAATTTTATCCGGACAAAAAAAGACCTCTCGTGTAATTACAGTCGACAAAAATCAAATAATCTACTGTTTCTCATTAGTCAAGTTAACTTTTAGGACCTTCACCCAGCACATTTAGTTGCCTTTCGAGACGAATACCTGCTTTCAGTGCGAAATTCCTTCGACAGAGCGACTGAGTAATCTTGCAACTGATCGCGATGTAACCATACAAGCCAGTTTCAAGGCAACTCTTGTGTTCCTTGTTTGATAATTATGCATTTCCTGTAACTTGTGTTTTTTTCTCCTAAGTAAGCCTCCTCCACTGGTTGTTGACAGTCTGAAAATTGGTTACAATTTTTTCTCAACCTTATCCATTTGTTTGGATATATAATCCGAATATAAATCGCAGGGCGTCGGAAGTACGGGAAAGAGGGAGCGGGCAGCCCCCTCTATCCTAGAACAGGGAGACGTCGGCCCCCTAGAAACAAGGGCGAAAGTATAAAATATACGTATTTGTTTTAATTAAATTTTATGGGATTAATTTGTTTTTACTAATAAGATTATTATTAATTTGAATTTAATTATTGTTTATTTATTTTATTTTCTTATTTTCTATTTATTTTATTTTATTTTCTCTTTTATTTATTTTTCTGTAGTAGTTACGTATTCTTAATAATTTAAAAATTATTATTATTATTTTTATTTCACGCCTACACTACAGGGGAACCAACATCTAAGATCATCTGTCCCCCATCTAACATGCAACACGAATACACACATCCATAGTTGAGGTGGCGGAATCTTCCAATTAAAAAAATCTCGCCGCCCCAAGTGGGATTCGAACCCACGACCCTTGGAACACGAGTGATGCACTGACACCACTCGTCCACCGCCGGCCCTTTAAAAATTATTATTTTAATTTCCCGCCCAGTCATTTGACTCATGAAAGTAGGGATACCAACTCTCTTTAAAAATCATTTCTTAAAAACTTTTTTGTATAATACAGGTCAATACTCGAGGTTATTTATTAGAGTCTATGACATATCGTGAAATGTCGATCAAAGGATTAAAAGGATCCGTGGACATATCGCAGAAATTGGTCAAAACGCCAATATTCATCCGAGGGCAAATCGCCGAAACATATCTGTGCACAAATGGCCGTACGCGGTCAAATCGCCGAAATTTGTTTGTGCGCAAATGACGGAACGTGGACAAAATGCCGAAAAGCATAAAACAATAGAAAATGGATAGAGCTCTTTACTGAAACTATATGTTACATACCAATATTAGAACCTTAATTTAAAAAACGTCTTGCTCTAAGTTCTCGGTTTTATTTCATGGATTTTATTTTAAAAAAAACTGTTATATTTTAATGTTTCATATATTATGTAGAATGCTCTACACTGTGTGAAACACTGTGCTTTGTTTAGGTTTATTAGACCTTTTTTTAGAGCTTACAGTATCCGACTAAATTTGCCAACCGATCCTTAGCAATCCTTACCATCTGTTGCTTATAGAAAATAAATCTATTATAAAGGTGTCCGTGAAACATGTCTGGCCAAAGACAATAATTATCATTTAGCTATTTCTGATAGGAAGTGTATTGCTTTATTATCGCTGTTCTAATATATTTTAAAGTATGCAATTGTTACGTATTACCAAAACTTTCCTGAATTAAAATTATCATATTTTATATTTAAATTGTTTAAGCCAATAGAGAAATTTGCATGCCAACACTTCTGCCACCACTTGCGAACTTCTTCTATGCATCTAATATATATATAGTAGTCTCAGCCCTGAGTATAATTATAAAGACAAGGCATTAGGAATTTGTGTTAGTATTGTGTAGAATCTTAGTTTTCTGTCTATCGTGTGGGTTTCTGAGATCCTACCGGCAAATAACTTATTTTACATTCAAATTATTTATTTGATTTAAAATAGTAGATTTTGCACCAATACCAAAATTCGAAGTACGGTTGCGATCATTTTCTAAGGAACGATGAAAAAATCATGATGGGCGGTTCTTCAGTTTTTTGTACAATGTACGCTGTCGTTTCTTAGCGAATTATCGCAACTGGACATAAAGGATTTACCTAAATCATAACCGAAAAACAAACCTTACTGCTTCATAGCTATTTGGAACACCTTTACTTTGGCTTAACAAATGACCTCGGCTGAATTCTGCTAAAAGATGCACGTATATATCATCTATCAGTAAAAAGTATAGTGATAAATGTTACTACAACATTGAATAAATTATTGTTCCAGTCACTTACTTCTAGAGACTTTTGAGACTCATTTACCAATAATTTTAGGAAGTGCTAATATCAAAATTTCTTACATAATCATTACATTCAACAATAATCTTACATACTGCATTTTCTTTATAGCATTTTTAATATTTTGTAAAAATAAAATCCATGAAATAATTCCGAAAATTTGGGACAAGATGTTTTTTAAATTAAAGATCCCATATTGGTAGGTAACATATAATTTCGGTAAACAACTTTATCTATTTTCTATCATTGTATACTTTTCGGCATTTTGTCCACCTTCGGCTATTTGTGCACAAATACGTTTCGGCGATTAGTCCACAGATGCGTTGCGGCGTTTTGCCCGAATTTGACGATTTGTCTAAATATACGTTTCGGTGTTTTGACTACTTTCGGTGATTTGTCCACAGATGGGTTTCAGCGTTTAGACTACGTTCCCCGATTTGTCCACAGATGTCTTTCGGCGACTTAACCTCTGTCGGCATTTCGTCAGAGCAGCCTGTCTGTGAGTTCGATAAAGTTGAGAGTTCGGCATCGATGTTTCCAATCTATTTGGCGATTTGTCCTCTTTCGGCGATATTCGTTTATCTTATCTGTGAAATCAAAGTTCGCCCCCCGCCAAGTGAAAATACTTCTGAATTCATGATAAATCCTCTATATCTAGGAATTGATATTATTATGTAGAAGCTGTTGGTGTTTCCATAGCAGTGCTATATGAAATAATATAAAGTTAAGCACATTATGATAAATTAATAACTGTAGAAAACTAATTATGAAAAAACATATTGTACACTAGCAGAGATCCTAACTAAATTTCAGCATTGGAAATATTTATTAAAGATATCTCTTGTTTATAAAAACTTCATTTATTGAGTCCACTTATAAGTGGAGGGCGCCACCTCTGGCACACATTTTTAAAGAAATTTGGTAGAGTGGTTTCACGTACTTATAATACATACATAGTACAATAATTATCTCTCAAAGAAATGATCTACGAATAAATAGAGTTTGTTAGTTTTTTTTTGAAATACGATTATATTAATAATTATACAATTGTTTAATTATTTCATTTTATCAGTATTATATCGCTTATAATAAAGATTGTATCTACGAATAGTATATTATTCATTGTTATTTATTGGCCTCTGATGCAACAAAAACTATTACACGTGTACAATTCTTTCAATTTTATTATTCTGTATTAAATTTTGTATAATTATTGAATATATTTCTCATTGTTCGTAAAAAAATAATATTTATTATCAATTTATATTTTTTATGCAATAACAATATTAAAAAAAATAATTTTAATAGTACAAATTTAACAATAAGTAATATAATAAACATAATATGATAAACACTCGGCCATGCCGATTTCAGCATAACAGTCGCTTAGAACTCAATATAACTCATGCGGTCGCTTGCCGCCAAACTTTGCAAGTCTATTCCTTTATAGTTTTTGAGTATTGCGTCTAATGCCTTAGCAGAATTTCCATAGAAGTTATTATTAAGTTGTAATTGTTTATGACAAATTTTATTAAAACCGGCGAGACAAAGATTACGTCCTCCCTTTGTTAGATATACCGGGTGTCCCAAAATGCTCTTTACACGTAATATCTCCCTTATTTGAAAAGATAAAAAATCAACTAAAACATATTGTGAATGACTGACTCAAAATTATCCTTCAGAAAACACCCTTAAACGCTAGTTGCATAGCAACGTTTAAGAGATCATGCCAAGTTGATTAATTTTTCAAACTGCACTCTCCCTCTCTCTGCACGTGAAGAAGAACAGAGGGCGCAATTTGAAAAATCAATCCACGTTGCTATGCAATCATAGTTTAAGAATGTTTTCTGAAGGATTATTTTGAGATATTATGTGTAAAGAGCGTTTTGGGACACCCGGTACTTATACCGGGTAGAAATACATAATTTTGAACAAAACACCCTTAGATAATTTCTTCGCCTTTACATTTTTGACTCACAGTAAGGCAGTGGCGTGCGGTGAGAATTTATGCTAGGGAAGCAACCACGATTTTAATTATAATACACCTAGGTACAGGCGCGGACTAACGGGGAGGAAATTATACCGCCCCCCCCCCCAATTTAGAAATAAGTATTATTTAATTATTATTATTTATTAAAACAATTATTTTTCCAAAAATTTTATTAATAATTTACAAACTGAACAAAAAAATCGTATCGAAAGTACTCGAACCTTTCACCGAAGCAGCTGAACTTGCAGTCGTGACGATAATGCAATTTTAAATTTGCATACAGGAAAGCTAAATAGAATTATTTGTCTTTAAAAAAAATCCAACTTATATAAATTGAAATAATAAAATGCGACAAAATACAGTCTCATTCGCAGATTTACATTACTTAAGTAACATTAAATTTAACAAACATTAAATCGAACAAATAATCAAATTATAATAAATAAACGTTTTGGCATGAAGCACACTAAAAATAACGGCCAAACAATGCTAACAGCATCGTCTACTATATCACCACGCCCGCTGATTCACGCCAAGGCTAAGAGAAGATCAGTTATAAGCAGTGCTTTTATGTAGTGTATATAACACATTTGAATTGGTATTACCTTTCCGTGCAAGTTTAATGAGCCTAATTTAAAATAGTACTCTTAATAATTATACTTTTTGCTGTACTGAATTGATATTGAGCTTTAAGTTGATTAAATATTACAAATTTAAATAAAGATAACTATAATTTTATAAAAATATTTTTGTTAGCATTGGTTTTTATTTTTAATAAATTCTCAAGGGAAGCATTGTTTCCATTGCTTCCATGGACCGCACGCCAGTCCAGTAAGGAAAGCTTTAAAATTCTGGACGTCTCATATTGTAGTTTCTTATTTATGAAAGCTACACATTGACATCGATAGTCAATTACCAATTTAAGTCGTGGTAATGCCGTTCAGAAAAAATTGTTGATATTTGGATCGAAATTTTAAACAAACGATTATTAATTAAAAAACAGATTTTATTTCTTGATTTAAATTATGAAAACACATTCTATATCTCGGAATAACATTACCCAGCTGTGTTGATTATATGCCTTTACTCATTCGTTTTAATAATTTTAAATAGAAGAACAAGGCACATTATTCAAAATTTAAATCCCCCTTAAAGCATTAGCAAATCAATAACTCAAATAATCATTCCACAAACACGCGAACACGTGCAAATATCGCGACTTTAGACCCTTCCGTTTTTGGATTGTTGCCAATATGACTGTATAATATTAATGAGTATTTATTACCTTTCCTGCGGCAATCGGAAGTTGCCTGAAGTAGCAAAAGATGAGTTAACAGAAAGCCAATGCTTTTCTTAATATTATTAGACTAACAAATATTGTCTCAAAATTATACTTTTTTAAACAAACATTGCAAATGTTTTAGCTAGGAAATTGTTACTTAATTATTTATTACTTTCAAATTATTTGAAATCTATTTATTGAATTAATATTATTGAATTGAGTTGTGTGCAATTTTGTAAAATTGAACAAGTGGCAATTACGTAAAAACGCTTCACAAAAAATATGTAATTGGCGTTCGATTACTTGTCTAGCCCTTACTGCCAATTAAACTATAAAAATGATCAGTTGGTGTTTGAGAGGTTACTATAGGTGTAATGTATAATTTTTTTTAAATCGTTTTTGCTAGTTTAGTACTTTTAATGTAAGGTGAGGGGGCGTACGTAAAACAAGGGGCGTACGTAAATTTAAAATGCGATTTTCTCAAAAACTAACAGGAAGCGACCACATGTTGATAGGTTTGTAATTATATTTACTCAATCTTCACCGCGTACCTCCTTTTCTCAGAAGTAGTTACATTATACAGAAAACCTACACATACAGACATCACTATTTCAATAGACTAGCAGCTTATAGATCCTTAGTATACAGAGTTTTAACTATTCCACTCACACATCCAGATTTTAACAAACAGATTTCAACCATCAAACAACTAGCACACGTAAATCATTACACTTTAGTTAAACAAAAAGGCAGATTAGCTATCAAAAGAATATATCCCATTGGCAATCAAACAAAATACAGAAATTACATATCTATACCATATCTTGGCAAAATATTAGTAAAAGTTGCACATATAGTAAACGAAAAGGCAACTATTATAAAATAGCCTATAAAATCAACCTAACACTTTTTCATTTCTTTTAATGCTAAAGACAAAACACACGATATCATGCAATCGGTCATTTACCGTTGAAAACATTAGAATACAGAGGAAATATTTGCTTCATAGGTCAAAATAATTTTGAAGTCGTTGTGTTTTGCGGTATTTTTGGTTGTAAGATAGGACAAAATGTATTCCATACCGGAGAATATGCAAATTATTTAACCTTGGTTAGAATAAAAAATATTATTTGTTATCTAGTAATAAGTAATATATGTACTTTGTTTATAATGTTTATTTGTTCTAATAAAATTATTGTTGGCCTAACCTTTAAAAATCTTCCCAATAAACATTGTATTTATACAATAGTAACAACAAACTTAATATCACTAATTTTGAGGGTCATATGTTTGCGGTTACTATTATCTAAATAAAAATGTTTATTGAGAATTTATTGTAAAAGATCTTATAATTTCTTCCCTACACCATCAATCATAATTACATGTTTTATGCGGAGTACCATTCGATTATATCGTTTGTTATAATACAAATCCAATAGTCAATCAGTTCAATATAACCATAAAAATGACATTTAAATAGCAAACATTTCCCTTCATTATTCCAATGTTGCCAAGGCATAGGTAACTGATTTTTACAAAATCAAAAGTTTTATTTTCTTTACTTTTTGCGGTTACAACCAAAGCCAATCAGATCATTCGATTGGTATATTTTTAAGCTCTCTGGAATATCTTTACTGTAAAATGATCAGAGGAGATATTAAAGATTTGAAAAAATGCACGTAAAACTGTGCGTCGGACTATTCTACAACCAACACTTCGAAATCTCGACGTAAGATATAAAGACCACGTTCGCTGTTACAGAAATAAATATCCAGAAAAGTCTAGTTACGCCAAATACCTTTTAGAACAAAATCCACACAACGACACCCTAAAATAACATCAAATTCCTATTTTTTTGTAATAAAAAACGCAAATTAGACATTATAAGAACTTTCGAGATAGACACACACAAACTCAGGATACCTTTAATGACCGAACAGATTGAGCTCGGTAATTCCCCGTTACTGGAAGTGTGAGATATTTATATGATTTATATCTAATTACCTATTAACATATTTACATATGATATTTGATACTAACAACTTAGCTGTTAGTAATAAAATCAATTTGTGAAACTTATAGAATCTTATTTATTTATTTCATGATTATAGTTTCACCAAATAAGCTTTGAAGCAATAAACAAAACATATTTACATTTTTACAAGTAACCTATTCCCTTTTCGTCAAGTATTTAAAACATTTCTGTTTATCCTATTGTAAAAACATAGAAAACGAAATAAAAATCATTTCTTTCAGTAGGTACATTCTTTCTTCTGACCCTTTTCTAGGCAAATAAATCGTTTACTTGAGTAAAATCTTTGATATTAAAATGTTCACAAAATGACAAATTGCTTGCAGAACTATATTTATGAGAAATAATTATAGTTTAGATATAGTTACAGTATGATAAACCTTATGTTTCAGTCCGGATTTTTAGCTGTCTGCATATTTGAATAGACACAAGAGGAAATCTAATTCAATTTTTGTCATTGGTAGTAATGATGTCATGATCGACATCAGATTGGTTGTAACATTTTGAAATATAATCGCTCGTCTTAAAATGTTTTAAAAGGGAGCTACATTTAGATTTTAAAGAAGTGTGGAGTAGGGTATGTGGACGCGTGAGTCCAGGCGGCAGCGACTCTTTTTTAAATGGTTTTGCCGTTTAGCTTTTAGCGATGTAACTAAATTTCTTATTTTTACAATTTTACTTAATTATAGATAACACTGTATTATATTATATATTATTATAAAATTATATATAAACAGTGTCAACACCAAAATCAGTAGTCATTCTAATTTTAGTTTTAACTGTAGCCATCATATTTGATAGAGTTCTTGAACTTTATTATTTCAATTAATGCAGCCGTTGTTTGGGTTTTACAATCTACGTCTTAAACGTTTCTTTTGAGGATTCTCTAGAAAGTTCAATTGGTGTAAGTTGGGGTATATTTCTTTCCTTGCTAGTAAGGTATAGAAAACTAATCCAAAACTCTTATTGTGGTAGTCGAAGTGTCTGACCAAAAGGTGTATCCGCCATTTTGGTAATGCTTTTTGACAAAAGGAACTAAACGCTTTTTAATACACTCCTTTTCACATATGTTGACACTGACTAAATTGCCAGATTCGCAAATAAAAGGTGTTTTTGTACGACCATGCTATTTCGGATTGTTTACCATACTTGGTTTTAGAACAGTAGGTTATATTTACTGGTTGCTAAGCAAAAACGCGTCGGTAAGTAATTACTTACCGTTCAGTTCTGTCAAAAACAGAACGGTAAGTAAATTATATGTAATTTATAAAATAAATGCATGATCTTTAGATGTCTCTTTTGTGAAAATCATTATTTTCTGAATACTTAATTTGACTATTTAAAAAATGTATGTTTTTTATTTAAATTTGCTGTGAAAAATATCCAATAAATAATAGTAATTACAAACGTATCCATGGTAACGACAAAAATAACGTGACATTCAAAAATAAAATTGCAAACATATCCATGGTAACGACAAAACCTGCTTAATGTTTGGTGGATATACAGGGCAAAAATAAATTATTTTAAATCTATTTTTTATCATCTTCGGGATATTTACTTAGTTAATACCTTTGTATTCATAATGGCCGTACAAAAAATAGTATAAGCATCTCAAACAGTAAGGAGTTTACCGATCTCCTAAGTTCTTGATACTTAATATACTATTAGCACAGCATTGGTTACCAAGTCATTTTTTCGCTTTTTGGTCATTTTTTACAACGCCTACTTTGTGCCGGGCGTCTATCAACTGGTTCACCATCCTCTCTACGCTTCATAATATGATAAACAGTTGCACCCGCAATACCATCACTAAAAAGTGATACGTCAAAGAAGCATCTCGTTCGCTCGTTGTCTATATTTTAAATAAAATTCGCCAGCAATTTTCCTACCACGAATGCCTTTGTTGATGCCGGATTTAAACAAATACTTTAATATTATTAATACCAGAAACTCCATATACTTTACCATATGTAAATAGGATACACTTTAGAATCGTCATCTTTGCAGATGGGTGTGCAATATGGTAGTCCTTATTTTTGATGACCCTTCTATGTTGTTCTATTATGTATAAAAATATTTTGTGAAAAGTTTCATCCAGATTAGACTTTATTTAGAGGTCGCTCGAGCCAGTTAAAGTTTTCACTTATAATTGGTTCTATATCTTGTGTTGAGGGTATTGTAAAACTAAATATAGCAGCAGCAGCTGACACGAGAAGGGGTTTCCACAATTTGTTTAATTGGCTCTGAAGACTGAACTAAAAGGATTCAAATTACCTTCAAATAAATAAGTGTTGACTGTCTTTTTCTACCATCATAAAACCTTGAAAAAGACAATTCGTGAGAGTTGTAGGACTGTCATTAAGGAAACAGCGGTGTTTTGGCAAAAGGCTAGTATTGCCATTTGTCATGAACATGATTGTATCAAGAAACTGGAGAAGCTTCATAAAACGTGGACTATACTGATAAACAAAGCAATAAGAAAGCAGTCGCGCAGGAAGGCAATGAATCTCAATCTTCAAGAGACCTTGACAGCTTATTTGATATTGCTCATCAGAAAGCCCTGCAGATGATAAAGATCCAAGAGGACAAGTATTTACTTCTCGCACAGATGGAATCTGTTCACCGTGGTTGCTTTGGGCAACTCGATAATGTGTTGGCATCAAAAAAAGCGAGGACCTAATAACGGAAACGAAAAAAGAAATAGTTTAAGCAGGAGTATGGGGAGCAACAAGTGGCTCAGGCTGAAAGTGCCAGTTTAATTTCCTCCAGTGATGAGCACAGCACAGTGATGATCCTGAAGAGGAGAAAGCACATGCAAGCACTGAACAAGCAATGGCAATACCTTCAACTTCCACTGCTACCAACCGAAGTAGAAATCAGGCACTGGAGAAGCGCAGGCCGAAGCAGTGGCTGCTTTGCTTAAAGAGTGGGGGACGGGGTTATACAGCAAGTAAGCACAATGTGCTTTGACACTACTCTGCCAGCGACACAGGTCACAGGAATGGAACTTGCATATTTGAGCAGTTGCAAAGAGCCTAGTCTACCTAGCATGTCGTCATATTGGAAATCATTCTTGCAAGTTCACTAAGGCTACGCAATGTAAGCCATATGGGCTGATATAGCCATCTTTAAACGTTTTAAATAGTACTGGAATGAGACCGATCAATCAGCTTATGAAAGTGCAACCACTAATATAACAGGTATGGCAGTCTTGGTAAATGAAAAGGACATTGAGACCCAATTTGCAGTTAACCAGCTTCAGGAAACTCAAGCCAGAGATGATTACAGAGAATTTCTAGAGCTTGCAATTATCTTTTTGGTACACGTTATATCCCCTGGAGCTCTTTATCATGCTAGATGGATGGCAAAGCCATTGTATTCTTTCAAAATATGGATGTTTCGAGATCAATGCAAGTTCACTAAGTTGAAAGAAAACGGATTGTGTATCATTTGAATTTTCTTTTGCGTATTTATCTCAGAACTTGATTTACAGCTCCTCTTCCTATTGCAGCACAGTCTAATGACCTTAGACTACTGCAACAAATTAGTGCTTATGAAAAGGTAAAAAATCCTGGTATCTTTAAAGTTGCCAGCAAGAAACTCAAAGGGCAATTGTGGTATTTAAATGAGGAGCTTGTGGCTTTGGCTTTTTTTGATAGAAAACTATCCACATGTTCAAAAAAGCTATGCTTCAGTCCCTTAGTGAAAGAGGTGGAGGTCGACAAACCTCTTAAGCTCATCCAGATGAGTGGCAAAAGTTCTTCTGATATGAAGATTGAAGATTTGATATAGGTATAACTCTATAATATACAGTCATTAGCAAATGTCTTGTCCCGAGCAGGCAACACATTTAACAATTCTGGTAAAAGAAACGACGTACGTTTCGGAGCATAGTTTCTTTTGTTTACAAATAACACACCAAATATAACCAGTTTTAAAGGTTGCTACCCTACCTAGAGTGGCTTTGTATAACAACAATAGAGTAATAAAAACTGTTATTTTCAAGTGAGTTTCTTATTTTAAAACAGCAGTTCCACTTCTACTATCTTTTCTTCTATTTTAAGAAATAAATGTCGAATGCTTTTTTTCTATTTTATTATAAACTCTATTAATTTATTTACGAGTTTGATTTGTTTATTTACAAAGTTTAATTATTTTGTAAACACTAAGAAAAACTAAATTTTTAGTACTAACTGTAATCAGTTTTTATTGTAAGAATTAGTAAAAATAATAAATAATCAAAACTAATATAATAATCATTTCCGGAGTTTCCAAAGTAGAATCAGATTGGGCATACAAACGAGGCATATTTAAACATTAAGGGCCGGTTTATTCACCTTTAGGTAAAATTCCCAGTAGTTGCCGGTCAAATAAATGAAGTTTAATAATAAATACAGTTTGGGTATATTCACAGGATTATATCTTGAAAGTAGTTACTGGAATGTTTATGAGAAAGGGTCCAACTTTTGCACTCAGGTAATATATGCAAGAGAGAGATGGATACTTGACAAAATAATGTGTTAGAGAGAAAAATTAAACCCATTGACTAATCTACTTAAAAGAAGGCGGGATTTAAAAAATCTGTAATCTTTCACAAAGATTTTCTAAAAATTTTAGGTAAACAGATATTACTGGTATATATGATCTAAGGTTCTATGCTTTGCCAAGAGTGTTTCTTAATTTTTGTTTTGAGTAGTTACTACATCTATGTTTTTAGTTTTTTCTTAGTTTGTAGTATTTGTATTAAAACAAGTGAATATTTAATAACTTTTTAAATTTTTAACGTATTTACATAAATAAATGCCTATATTATTACTTTATTTTTATTTATCGCTTACATCAATTTCTGCAATTATTTAATTATCTAAAATACTCCTAAACTTCTATTTTTTGATGTTTGATTTCATTATTATTTTCGTTTAGTTATTTTTTATTAAAGGTAAAGAATGAAACACAAACACGTTATATAACTTTGTTTAACTAGTAGATGCTTCCATTTTATAAAGTGTGTCAAAGAAATTTTGAATAGAATGAGTAACAAGAGTTTCTACAAGCGTGGTTTCAAAACAAGCTTTTAAGAATTTAAATATCTTGCCCAGGTAGTTGTCCATCTCTGTTTAATTTGGTCTCTTTCGTACACAGTATAAGGGGTATTTTGATTCTTAAAGCAGCAACGCCCTTACTCGGGACAAGACATTTGCTAAAGACGGTACACTACATATATGCAATAACATGTAAAACTTTGAGCATATTGAGCTACCCCTAAATGTTAATTAAAATGTTGAGATTTTACACACATTATTTTTTTACATCGTAGAACAATTTTGGAGGGTCAGAGGACAGCGCCGTAGCTACAGACTTAGGGGCCCTGGGGCAACAAATAATTATGGGGGCTCCCCACGTTATCTTTCCCTTTACCTCTACACCACTTTCATTTAGCAAGCGTTTTTTAATAGGGTTGCTATTTTCTGTTTTTTCTGTTAATGTAGAATACACACGGTCGTCCGCGACCACGTCGGGAATGTGGTCCGGATAATGAGGAAATATTAAGATTTGCTGTAGTTTATTACATAAACAACTTTGGCCTCGAGCTGGTTTGTATAATAAAATTATAAGTATTCTATTTCTTTGAAACGTGTATATCTAAATAAAAAAAATTATTGAGTTCATAATAAAATGTCGACTGAAATCTTTTTCTTTAATTAGAAGTATTTAGTATTATGCAGTCAATAATGTCTTGCATTGTGATAAAAAATGTTAACGAAATACGATACTTATAATTTTATTATAGAAACCATCTCGAAGCCTAAATTTATGCAATAAATTACAGCAAAGCATTTCATCATTATCCGGACTACGTCCCCGACCTGGTCCGCGATGTGGTCGGCGATGTCGTCACGGGCGACTGTATGTGCTCTAATATAAGATTGCATGGGCACTTAAAACAGACAAAACACATATTTACTTGTCACATTGAGTTTAATATAAAACTGTAGATGCTTGCTAACCTTGGCTAAGCCGTTAGCCTTATACTGCAGCGGCCCGGTTATTTATTATTAATTTAGTGGTAGTCGTTAGGTTACGTACAAGGCGCCTATCGCGATGTAAAAACTTCTGCACCAGGCGGAGTACCACCCGTTATACGACATGCAAGTATGCATATAAAACTTATAAAGTTACAAGTTAAAATATCCTAAGTCTTCACAGGTTGAGTTTTAACTGAAAACAGGATTACATTAAATTCTGTTTCCTAACTTTTTACAGCGACTTTAAGACGAGTGTAGGCTATTGCAGGAAAAATAGCAAAGGCGCTGTTATACATTACAAAATTTATAGGGCAAAACTGGAAAAAGCGCTATTTATCTTTTATGTTTCACTTCATATTATTTGTTGTTTATACCTGTGATACGAACTATAATAACAACTCCATAACAACTAGGGCATTATCAGCGGGCATATATGGTATATAACGCCCGCTCAGCGTTTACTTTGCAATCGAAGATGGCATGTGGTATTAGGATATTGTTTTGTTTTCATATTGATGACAACTAACAACAAAAACATTTGAATTTAAAATTTCATATCTCTGTTTGACGTTTGCAAATTAAGTAAAAGTTGTTACCGACAAACATAAAAATTTCTAATTTTATAAATCTTAGGTTGAGGCAAAAGTTTCTACCACTTTGTGGCTAATTTTGTTTTGAAGAGTTTAACATAGAAGCCATATTCAATTTGCATTGTTTACGCATGCCATTTTAAAGCTAATTTAATACAGATTTAGATTCTATATTTGGGTTCAACGTCATTTTTACCGCGACTTTTAAGACAACAAGTGTAGGAGTGTAGGCTATTGCAGGCAAAATAGCAAAGGCGCTGTTATACATTATAAACAACTTTAATTTGTTAACGTTTTAAAACTTAATATATTTTTAAATTGATTTATTTAATATTTAAACAAGCTAAGTTTGGCTCAAAACTTTTTTAAAACAATTTTGTAAAAAGTTTCTCCGCTTTCGGGAGCCCCCTATGCTTGGGAGCCCCGGGGCGCTGCCCCGGCTGCCCCGGTGGTAGCTACGGCCCTGTCAGAGGATGTAAATTGTTCGGGCAATAATTTTTATAAATAAAGAATACTATCGAAACTAACCTCCTGAAATTTCATGACTATTACTTTAAATAAATTGAATCTTATTTCTCCCCTCTTAGTAATTTTGGGGTAGTATCGAACTGACTGCCAGAATCGACTTTTATTGTTCAGCAGGTATGTTAGATTAGGTACCTAAATTTTCACGACTGTTGAAATGACAACTCGAAATACGATGCTGGCTCTTCGTCTATAAAATAAGTGTTTGACAGTATAGAAGATTTTGACACCTTTGTTAAATACTTTGTAACTGATGTGGCAATTAGTTTTAATCGTCTGTAATTAAATGGTTATTTTAGGTTTTTTTTAAATAGTTTTAAGTTCTTATGTAGGTATTAAACAATGTAAGCAATATATTTTTATAAATTTATTAGTAGCACTCATTGAAGTCGTTCATTCAATAAAACAGTACATGGTGGAATGCAAAACTAGAATCTTTAAATTCAACCTAATAATATCGTTAGAATTATGATATAGTCATAGTTGGAGTAACAATATGTCTATCGTTATAATGACAATATCTTTCCATTCAACTAAATTATAATTACGTTAACCAAACTTTCTTTGTTACAATACATAACTATATAATATTGTCATATCAACAGTACAAGAAGTGTAACTATGTGGTTTTTTTAAAGCAACTATCTAGTATACTCGTCCCTAAATTAACCATATACGTATAATGTTAGACTGATACGAGACTGGTCGATTGTCTAGAGCAGTGGTGGCGAACCTATGACCCGCGGGTCAGACACTGACCCACGCAGGCTTTTTAAATGACCCACGCGATGATTTTTATAAACTTATTTTTTATATCATAAAATAGAGAACAGACAATCGAAAATAATAAAAAATTAAAAAATATAAATATCTAATGTCGAATTTATAAAAAAAGATTTCCAAGTGGACGTTGGCTAACTGATTTTCTATCATTTCTAATATTAAGAAACTATCTGAAAATAAGTAACAACATATTTCACGTTAAATATAGTTTTATCAACTTTATTATACATATACATATCTGTAACCATGTTTATTAATAAAGAATATTTCATAATATATATATGGGTCATTCTTTCTGAACCCAACCACCGGCTAGCTGCAAAAATTGGCGCAACTTAGATAGGCCAGCGGAGGCTCATTTTAAAGCTTGAATCCTCTACTTTCGAATATCACATGTCTCCTATATGAAAAGAATTATATTTGACCCCTAAAATAGGGTAAACACGTACCCTGTCTTAGGGGTCAAATATAAATTTTCTCATATAGGAGACATGTGACATTCGAAAGTAGAGGTTCCAAGCTTTAGAATGAGCCCCTGCTGGTCTTTCTAAGTTGCGCCAATTTCTGGACCTAGCCTGTGGTTGAGTTCGGAAAGAATAACCCATATATGTGTTTTTCTTTATTCCTTGTTCATTCAAATACTCAAGTCAGTACAGAGGCGCCACTGGCCATGGTGTCACCTGGTGCGGTAACTCATGGTATCACCCCATTGATATCAATTTTTTGACATCGACCTTTATTTTTTGCTCTTCACTTGCAAAAGTAAAAGTTGTAAAACAAAAAGAAAACGTAAACCTTTTTAGAGGATTTTAAAAGAACCAAAAAAGGGTCAACTGTCAAGTTTTTCTGTTAAAAAATTTTCGGTGTTGGTACCCTTTTTTACACCCCACCCCCCTTCAAGTGACACCACCGACTTAGGGACCCACGGGCTGGTATTAAAACAAATAATTAACAAGATTTGACCAACTTCTCAAAAAGGTTCGCCATCACTGGTCTAGAGATTGGCTCCAGTCTGCCTTTATCCCTATTCCCAAGAAAGTGAACGCAAATAAATGTGACTAATATCGAATGAACAGTTTAATGAGTCATGTTCTAAAAATATTCTTAAAAATAGTGCAGGCTAGAATACACAGAAAATGTGAAGAGGACATGAGCTGCTGTCAATTTGGATTCCGACAGAAGTTTGGTACTAGGGAAGCGCTATTTAGCCTCACAGTGCTACTCCAAAAATGCCGAGATCAGAGAAAAGATGTGTACATGTGTTTCATCGATTACCAGAAAGCGTTCGATTGCGTCAACCATAAAGACCTATTAAAATTCCTTGAAAGCAAGTGCATAGACAAAAATGATTTAAATATTATTAGAATGCTTTACAAACAACAGATTTTCTGTATGTTTTACGTGTGGTTCCTATATCAACATACCCCCACGTTTCTTCCAAAGAGGAAGTGATTGAGATACGCCCAATCAGCGCGCAAATTGCATAGCAATTGCTACCAGTAACTCACTGGTCGGAGCGAGGTTGCCTATACACCCTCTACTAGCTATCCAGGCTAGTACCGGAGTGATTGACTTAACACTTGCTCACCCGCCGGCACCCTCCCGTCCTCTTTCATATGGGGCTAAGTACCTCGTTCAGCAATAGGACTATCCTCCCAACTTAACTCAGTTGAATAGAGAGAGCCCCCCAGTCCTCTTTCATACCTTCATAAGCTCCTCACCGAGACAGGGGTTGGGGCCCCTGCCCGATCGAATTCAACCTCAATGTTGCAAGACTTGGTTTTTAAATGGGTTCGCCACCTCGATCTCCCAGTTATAGGCCTGGTGCGCCCTCGACAGAGCTTCGTTTCGAGGCTTACTTTAAGGGCCCTTTTAAAGCAAGCGTCCCGGTGTGTACCCGTTAAGGTGAAGTTATCGTGAACGTGAGAGGCTATGTCTCTTCGCTTCAACGTTCTTTAGGTGTAGCAAGTGCATAGACAAAAATGATTTAAATATTATTAGAATGCTTTACAAACAACAGATTGTATGTATGTTTTACGTGTGGTTCCTATATCAACATACCCCCACGTTTCTTCCAAAGAGGAAGTGATTGAAATACGCCCAATCAGCGCGCAAATTGCATAGCAATTGCTCCCAGTAACTCACTGGTCGGAGCGAGGTTGCCTATCTACCCTCTACTAGCTATCCAGGCTAGTACCGGAGCGATTGACTTAACACGTGCTCACCCGCCGGCACCCTCCCGTCCTCTTTCATACGGGGCTAAGTACCTCGTTCAGCAATTGGACTATCCTCCCAACTTAACTCAGTTTAATAGAGAGAGCCCTCCAGTCCTCTTTCATACCTTCATAAGCTCCTCCCCGAGACAGGGGTTGGGGCCACTGCCCGATCGAATCCAACCTCAATGTGGCAAGACTTGGTTTTTAAATGGGTTCGCCACCTCGATCTCCCAGTTATAGGCCTGGTGCGCCCTCGACAGAGCTTCGTTTCGAGGCTTACTTTAAGGGCCCTTTTAAAGCAAGCGTCCCGGTGTGTACCCGTTAAGGTGAAGTTATCGTGAACGTGAGAGGCTATGTCTCTTCGCTTCAACGTTCTTTAGGTGTAGGTCTTTAGACGATTTCTGGGAATCCGACGCTAGAACTGATAGCATATGCCAGACCCCCGTATCGTCACCTCCGAGACGCTACCTGGTGGCATGCAGTTTCTCATGGGTTAGCGAGCGAACTTCCCATCCGAGATAAACCTCACTTGAATCTCCTCCATTCGTCTAGGCCAGTCAGCAGGATATTTAGCTCCATAAAAGACCCTACGTCGGGTAAGATTCAATCCACCCACACCGGACCCCCTTGTTAGCAGAGTTCCCTCCGCAACGTATTAGGGTCATCGTCGAGAAATACGGTGAAACGTAAACGAGACGTAAACGAAACACCTCGGCATAACTCTACCACACATTTAATTCTGAACGCGTCATCCGTTGCCCAGGCAAGCCTGGGATGGGGTAAACAACGACCAGTTCTAAGGGTGAACGCCGTGTGGTCTACCCTCAAGCTAGTCTCGAATCCTAGTGCTTCCCGACACCTCTAACGACTGCCCTCTCTCTGCCTTTGGGCTAGTCTCGGATACTAGTAATGAAGTCTTTACAAACAACAGACGGCATTTGTTAGAATCGGAAACGACTCCACTTAAAACGCCCTTATTGAACGATGCGTGCGACAGGAATGCGTTGTCACCCCTGTTCTTCAACGTATATTTGGATGTTATTTTTACCTGTGCCTTGCAATACTCTAGTGATGGTATCAAAGTTAACGGACAAATTATCAATAACTTGCGCTACGCGGATAATACCGTTATAATTGCCGACAGCCCGGAAGCGTTACAACGACTAATGAGCAGAATAGCGTATGAAGGGGATCAACTATCATTGAAAATTAACATTGATAAGACAAAGTTGATGGTAGTAAGAAAAATACCGGCGGCTCCAGTAAATCTCTCCGTATATGGAAAGCTTATGGAACAGGTCTCAAAGTTAAGATACCTCGGCTGTTGGATAACCGAAGATCTAAACCCGGACATGGAAATAGACTGCCGAATAGAACAAGTGAGGAAAGTATTCCTCAATATGAGAAAACTACTAGCCTACAAAAAACTTAACCTGAAATTAAGATACCGCTTTGTTAAGGGTTATGTTTATGCCGTGTTATTGTATGGAAGCGAAACGTGGACTCTCAAAGCAACACACTTAATAAACTGGAAGCATTTGAAATGTGGGTCTTCAGAAGAATGACCAACACTGAGGTTTTGACACGGATGGTTAGAGATAGGGAACCCTAATTATAGTGAAGCGAAGAAAAGTTTGCACACCTTGACTACATATTCCGTAACACAAAGTACCTATTCCTGAAGTTGATAATGGAGGGAAAAATTGAGGGAAAACGAGGTATAGGCAGGAAGAAGCATTCGTGGCTCAAAAATATCAAGGACTGGACAAACTTAGATGCACACACACACACACACACACACACACACACACACACACACACACACACACACACACACACACACACACACACACACACACACACACACACACACACACACACACACACACACACACACACACACACACGCTATTTAGAGCTGCACATCGAGAAGACTTTGTTGTAATTGTTGCCACCATCCATTGATACCTATGGCACTTTAAGAAGAAGAAGTTAGGCTGATCGAAATTTTTGTCAGATTAACCATTAATCTTTTTCAGTGTATCATCAAATTCATTTATTACTTTTTTTACGTAGCGAGGACTGAAAACATTAATTTCTAATTGTGGTGCTATAGTTATGTACATACAAAAAAACATTAAATTGTAGGGTCAAAATAAAATGATAATTCTTTCTTGTACAATAATGTTTTTCTATTGCCGTTTCACCAATAAACTGTATTTCATAATTTATAGTTAGTAATTAGCATCATCATGAATTTCCAACTGTAGTTATGCTCTTCAGTTTATTAAAATATTTGATTTAAACAAACAATTTTGTCACCAGAATTAAAAAGAAATTAATCTTTTCTACGCACATAAAACATTCAAATAATTCAATACAACTTATGTCATTCGAAATTAGAGGACGAGCTAAATCAGAAACATTCTAATCAAATAGTTTGCTCTAGAGTTGTTTGAATTGTCTTCTGCTTTAGTTTTATCTTTCTGCTCCACCGCGCCATTCTTTATAAAGTTTGGTATTTGCTTTGAAATATGCTCCCCTGTATTATATTCCCTGGTGTAAGTAACTAAGGATGGAGGCAGTTAATCTGGAACATGAAAAATTTAAGTAGGTTTTCTTAATTCTGTTGTGGTCCAATTTTTCTGTCCCTCATTTTATTTATAAAATAATGTTGGAGGTAAAATAAATAGTGGTGTTGGCGAAGAAAATAGTCATGATTGCATTGGATCTAAAAGTATTAAATTAATACTATTAATGTATTAACTATGTATGTGGAACTAAACTAAGTAAAAACTTACTAAATAATAAACTGCCACACCTTTTGTAAGAATGGGCTTAAGTTATTGTAATAGAAAGTAATTTTTGTAATGTTATAATAGGCAAGTATAATGAAATTTCGGAAAATTGAAATCTTTAGATTTTGTTATTCTAGAACCACCTAAAAATACAAGCTTCAAACCACTGAACCAAATTTAATCTATTTCCGAAATTCAAATTTTTAGATGTAAGTGGGTAATTAGTACTTACAAAAAATAGTTTTTATTTTTATTATATCATCTTCTTTATACAAGCGCTTCAAGATATATTTTTCAGTTTATTTTGCCAGGACGCCATAATTTTTCGTTAGCCAAGCGTGATAGTTGTATTTCAATTATACAATAGAATAGAAGATTGTAGAAAGCTAATCGTGATTTCACAACACATTTTATTTATAGATTTATTCTATACAGTACTATTACATTACTAATAATAATAAAATATCGATAAGATTAGAATCGGTACTGTACGTAAATTAGTAACCAAAGCTAGCGTGTTACGGTATAATCCAATTTTTCAATTATAGAAGTGATATTTGATGTTTCGTGATAATATTTTCAAGAGTTTACGACGAGATCTAAATTTGTACGTTTTGAAGTGTACCGCATTTAGAGGAATTTCAAAATAATTTGATGAATAATGATTGTAAAATTGAATTGTTCTATGTTATGTATTTTGAATACCATTACTTTATGTGCCTGGAATGTCTTACGACGAGGCGTGAAAGGCCGACGTTCACGTAAATAACTATTTTACTTGCACAAAAGTTTGGGAAATTGAGAAACTCTAGAATATGTACGTTGCTTTTGCATGGCTTGCATATAAAAATAACAACCGAATAGTAGAGTGTGTCATTTATATCATGTCGGAATTTAAACAGAAATGTCGATGCCGAGGAGCATGTTCTGAATTTTATTTCTTCATCTGAAACTATTTTAGTAATTCAATACAGGCTGGAAAAGCTGGCATGTGAAATATCACTGCAGATTATGAAGAATGATGTACTTTTGCACGAAATGTTATAGATTTCGTGAAAGTATCTCTCGTAAAATACGTATAGGGTTATTCTAAAGTGGGTTTAGTTTTGAAATAGTATAAATCTGTATCACTGAAGGTTTCTTAAAAATTAAGACGCTGTTCTGTTCATAAAACTATCTTCCAACTATTGTAGGTTTGAATATATTCGGTATTTGATGTTTTCGTTCAATTCACAAATTCTTGTATTAACGCATTTATTACAACTTGTTTTATGACAGGTGATAACTAACCGAATACGTAATAGCAGCTGCTATGTGGACTGGATAGAGTGGAGAAGAGAGGATAGGAAAGAGTCTTTTAAACAAGCGGCCCGAGTTCAATCTCCGGAACGACGAAAAGATTTTCTAGTCAAAATATAAAGGCTCGGTAAAGGCAGGTTCAGCAGTTGGTCCCGGCAACCACGCAAACACCTACCTGTGGTTGTCATTAAGAATGACACTTCCCTATCTAATAAATGTTAATTAATTAACATTTAAAAAACATATGTTTTTCCAATATTTACGTGCGAAGATATTTATGTACCATTTTTTTCTGGCATATGTTTAAATTTTTATACCTGACTAAATACAATACAATACTACAATTCAATACTAAATAAATACTACCTAATTAAATATAGTATATATTTACAAAGATTTGTTATTATTTGTAATTATAGTATGTATTCCGTGGCGTAGTTACGGGGGGCAGGGGTATTGATATAAATCTTGATTATAAATTCTATCTGGTTGGATGGCTGTTAGTAATATAATAATGAGAAATAATTATTTACAACAACAATTGCTCAAGTTAAATTATAGATAATCGAAAGGTTTTGAATTTCAAATTAATATTTGACTTTTTTAACTCAATTTATTTATAATTTTATAAATAACGTTGCTATAGTTGATGATAAATAAAACAAATAACACTAACAATCAAACGCAACAACTAAAGATGTAACTCATCTTCGAGAGGCTTGTCAACAATAACATTAACTCTGATACTTATAGAACGTCGTTTTTGATTTGATAAATCATTTTTAAATTACAGCAAACTCCCTGTAGACACTTTTTGTGTTGCTTCACTATGCTTAAATGGTAAGTACATTCGAGTGTCATCATAAGAATGATGATAACATAACATAAATACTTAGAATGTTGGGAAGTGACAGAACAAACAGCAGCGGCCTCAAAATCGATTTATGAAGCACACCAAATCTAATTGATCGAAATTCTGACATTATATCTAAGTATTTTACATAACGATTAACTTGTATTAAAGCGTACTAGAACATTAACTCCTTGTGGCCATCATCTCACGTATATATTTATACATATATTAACACAAACCAATTGGATAATTTTTGGAGATACGATAACGTATTTTATAACGATAACGTGTAACACAAGGTACAAACGTATTTTATGTTAAATACTAAAGAATATATCCAGCTTAGAGATGATCATGCTAAATTGGACGTAATTAAAGTTCATGAAGTTTCTTACAGTTTTATCAATATTCAAAGTATACGATAGTTACAGAAACGTAATATTGGCCCTGGTTATCTAATTCCAACAATCATTTCATTTTATACCTAAGTTTACTTTTTACGTTTTTCTACCACTTGCTTAGTTCGCGTCGAACACGTTCGCGACCTTTTCCACGTGAAGAGACTTACCTACAATTCCCATTTCGCAAAAATATAAAATATGACATCCCTATGCAATAAATTTCCACAAGTGCTTCTTTAAAATATTGTCGCGTTTTACACTTACTTTTGCTTACAGCTTATAGTCTACCAAACAAATACATAAATGATTAAGAAAAAAGTAAAGGGCATTACTTCCAATCTCGATAGTGGCATTAGCCGGCAAAAGATGTCTCGGATTAAGTAAGTAAATAAATACTTACGTGTGTTATCACCCTTAAGTACTGGTAGATCAAAACCACTGATATTTTATTTTTATTCCTTTTGATTGAAATACTATTTTGGCGTAGGTATATTCTACCTACGGAGTGCGGGACAATAAAGAACCAGCTGCGAAATCCGGCAACTTTCCTTCACCTTAGAGTTTCAGATAAACGTTAAAATGAACAGATTGAGTCTAACGAGTTTTTAATACGGAATGTCTGCACTATTTTAAGAGCTTGGTATCGGTTCTATAAGCCTACTTACAATTGTGTCTGCAACTCTAACCTTACTAACTCAGAGCTAAATTAAAATAGCAACTGACATCCTAATATTGAAAACTAATTTAAATAAGCATACAGGAACATAATTCATAGGACAGTAATTAAACATAGGAATACAGGAAAGTAATTTCCAATCATTCATCTGAATCACATCTGTGTGGACAACACGTCCTATAATGCATTACACTAAATAACTGAATTATAGCGACATCGGCATAATAATTTTTCCAATAGAAACCAAGATACTATTATGTAGTTGTTGGTGAGATGAATTATACTAATACATAAAATTGCAGGTTTGTATATGCATATATGCATGCATCGTAATATTTTAATTATCATCAAGAACGGATTTACAAAGAAAGTTAAGTATTGCACATTAAAATTAAATCTTCTCCACGTAGTCACCCTGCAAAGTTATACATTTCTGACAACGTTTCTTGGCCTTTCTCAACCCAACATTGTAAAAGTCCTGTGATTGCCTGGAGTACCACTGTTCCACTTCCATAATGACATCATCAAATCGCCGACCTCGCAGTAGGTTTTCTATTTTTGGGAAGAGAAAGAAGTCGCTGGGTACGAGATCAGGCGAATAGGGGAGATGGGATAAAATTTCATAGTCACAACTATCGGCTTCCACAACAGATGCTTGAGCAGAATGCATGGGTTCATTGTCGAACAAAATGCATTTTTCTTTCACTGCATTTCGTAACTTTCACAGAAGATTACAGTAATAAGCGCTGGTAATAGTCTGACCCTTCGGAAGGAAATCGGTTAAGATTACGACAATCCTAAAAAACCGACAGCACTCTTTTGCACCATAGACTTTTTAGGAGGAGGAGAGGAGAAATGTCTCCACTCATTACTCATTTCTTTGGTCTCTGAATCGTACAGGCAGACCCAGCATTCATTCATTGTTATGAGACGGGCAAAGAAATCATCTTCACCCTGCTCCAAAACAGTCAGCATCCGCTGTGAAAGTTCATTTCGAGTTTACTTGTAGAATAGCGCGAGAAAATGAGGAACCCATGGGCTGCCACTTTAGACATGTGTAGCTGCTCATGAATGGTTTTCCACACATTTCCATAATTAAAACCAGTTTCATTCGTGGCTCATTTCAATGATTATTCGTCTGTTCTGGACGACAAGAGCCTCCAGAGCTAGCCTCAAGATTACTCCACGATTTCAAGATTATCTGTGATTGAAGGTCTCCCGGATCGAGGTTCATCTTTGATAGGCATATGCACAGATTGAAATTTCCTTTTCCATCTCACACCTGTGTCATATCATCGACTATCATCACCATACACGACAACCATCTGTTTATGGATTTGAAGAGAGTTTCTAAACTTCAAATGAAGGAACTTAATAACGCTTCGAGCTTCAATTTTGTCCATAGCGCGCTTCACTGACATTTAACGGCTCTCAAATTGAAACAATTCGACAGAAATAGCTGACGTTTGTCCATCAACCAGCCAGCACACTGAGGTTATAATGACGTTATTTTCAAGTCATTATTAGTCAACGATGTCATATGACTAATAAATGATGTCCATAAGACGTCATATAATGGAACGTACGTAGACGTCTTCAAAACGACGTCTTTTGGACGTACAATACAATACGTACAAGTTTCATTAAAAAGATATTATTTTAGCAGGGGCCAAGGAATACTGGTCATATTAAGCAGGTGGTCACAGTATAGAGATGTTTTGACTGTAGTATATAATAAATGTTATTTCCAATATTCAACTATTTATTTATAATTCCTGTCTTAGTCCTAGTATAGGACGTTTTAATGACGTCTTATATTGACGTCTCTGGGCTGTGACATAATGAAGTAATAGAAATAAAACTTCATGGGTTTCAGTCTTTATACTATTTACTTATCTAATTCACCACTTCATCGACGTTTCGACAATAGGTTTATTGTCTTTTTCAAGATCTACAAACAATTTTTTATACATTACATATATGTTAAAACAAAACGTTAATTACAGTTACACAATTGACACTTAATGTTATCCTAGGTTAAAATTTGTTTTTAAATAATTATAAACATTTGTTAAATTAATACTTACTTATGATGATTTTTTTAATATGTTTAATAGATTTTGCTGGTTGGGAATTATAATAACATTGTTTTCAAATAATAACGTGATTCTCAGTAAAAGTTACAAAATTCTTTTTATGTATAAGAAGAAAGATCTTGAAACCAACAAAAAGATTTTAAGCTTTTTTGGGTCAAGACACCCTCGGTTTTTGAGCATAGCAATAAAAATTGGTCAAGCTTTTCTTTCTCTTTTTTTTATGTTTAGAAATATATCTATAAACTTAGTTGCATATTTGTGTTAATTTTTTTTTGCATGGTTGTGATTGGCTCTTTAAATTCACCCACAGAAGGAGAGATTAACAGCTTTTAGAATTAGACGTGATCCCTGATGCCTCATGCCTCTAGGTCTAGAGAAGTAGTATCACTCAAACAGCAGCGGACTGCACATCGTGTCGTTACGATCTTATAATGATTATGTTAATTTAATAGAATTATTAAAAAACATTACAGAATTATTTCACATCCGTAAACATAAGTTTATTTTAATTTAAGAAGATAAGCGTTACTGTTATAGCAGGTAGGCAAAAAGCTTTTGTATGTGACTCGGACAGAAAAGCATTTGCAGTCCCTAGTTGTCTGCAGCCATCGCTCCCCCCCTTCACTCGGGCTCCAAAGAACTGCAAGCTGCAAATGCTTACTTTCTGCCCTTGAGACAGAAAATACTATTTATTTATTCCTTTTGATTAGAAAGTTTTATACCTATCTTTATACATTTTTAAGCCAAATGCAATCCTGATACTAAGAAGATTGCCAAATATATGAATAAGGTCAGAAATTATTGTTTAGGGTAGGTAAGTATTCTTTTTATCGATCGTTCGCCAGAATGGGTTGTTTTTCTAGCCCAGCTCTGTGACCCGCAAAAAAAATTGTTGATGAATGTGACCGCGACGTGGAAAAGGTTGCCAACCCTAGAAACAAATCGATATCATTTTTATTATACTTGATTTTCTTACACAGTTTGTATGCAAGTTGTAGAATAGGGCAGGATTCAGTTTTATTGATGATCTTCTATTGTATGCTGAGCTAATGTATATTAAAGATATTATTATTTCGAACTTCTGCCTCGTCAATCTTACGTGTATTAAATAATAAACGTCATTTCTCCAACTATATAGACTTACTAGCCTCTATTATTAAATTTAATTATATACTGTACACCTACACGTTGTCCACCGAGAAGGGATGGAAAGATGAAATGATTATAATGGGAAGTTTGGATCACAAAACTTTCTCCTTTGTATAAATGCGTCGGTGTCATCCAGCGTTAGAATTTAGAAATAGAACGCCATATTAAACCTGACGTACAGTTACTTCAGAAACGAGATTACAGAGAAAACGTTAACCTTTTGTAATACGTATAAAATGGGCAAGTGATTTTTTCTCAATAGTGCGAGACAGATCTAAATGCGAATAAAACGTGTTTCATTCACATTTGCATAAGCTAAATGTGTTTGGCTTCTTCAAAATACATCCACATGCGAAGCTTGCTGATTGGTTGATTAACGGATCGTTTATCCCGATATTGAAAGAAAGTACTGCTTTTCCGTTTTTCTTATTATCGCAATCTTTTTTTTGTTGTTCGATTTCTTGTATCGGTTTACTAAGTATCAAAATAAATAAATGCAAAAAGTATTAGTATATTAAGTATCAAGAACAGTAAGGACAGTTTACCGATCGACGACAATGTTTGGCAACTGAGCGAAGCGAAGTCGCCGTATTGGAGGAGATCGGTAAACTCCTTACTGTTTGAGATGCTTATACTATTCTTTGTACGACCATTATGAATACAAAGGTATTAACTAAGGAAATATCCCCGAAAAAAAATAGATTTAAGATAATTTATTTTTGCCCTGTATATCCACCAAACATTAAGTAGGTTTTGTCGTTACCATGGATACGTTTGTAATTACTATTATTTTTGAATGTCACGATATTTGTCAAACTCGTGAGAATACGTGAATCTGAAAACGAATATAATTGGGATATTGAAGAGGCCTGAGCAAATTTAAATAAACAACATACATTTTTTTAAATAGTCCAATTATTTAGAAAATAAATGATTTCTCGCGAAAGAGACATCTAAAGATCATGCATTTATTTTATAAATTACATATAATTTACTTACCGTTCTGTTTTTGACAGAACTGAACGGTAAGTAATTACTTACCGACGCGTTTTTGCTTAGCAACCAGTAAATATAACCTACTGTTCTAAAACCAAGTATGGTAAACAATCCGAAATAGCATGGTCGTACAAAAACTATTATTCATTCTACTGATAGTTCTCGTAAAATAGGGAATAAAAAGTAATCAAATCACTACAAAAGATAGGTAAGTATATTTTACATAAACATAGAAAAATATTGCAGAGGAAATTTACCAAGCAAATAATTCGATATTCAAACCTAACAAAATGTCGCAATAATATCCCACAGGGTATACACACCCTTCATCAATGTGCAACTTGTGATGTGCATTAATTGAAGTGAAGAGCGTCGAGCGATCTGCTCGACATGCACATTGCACATGCCCTAATATTATTACACGGTTAGGAAGTGATATCCTGGCACGATTTTATTTCAGGGCATAGGCATCCCTAAAATCCCGATAGAACATCCCCTTGGTGATTGGCGAAAAGCAGAATAATATTACAGCTCGTAAAATAAGATTTCATGAACTGCTCCGATCCAGCTTGTTTTTGGACGCAGAATGCAAATCCAGTAAATATATTTTAAGGGAGGAAGAGACTGTATAACAATACGCTATGCAGAGCCTCTAAATTTTCATTATTTTAAGAAAGAATATATCGTAGATTATGTATCCAACATTAGAATCTTGTAGATCAAAGTATGAACTAAATTTTAACAAAAGAATTATTAGAATTTGTTCGAAAATAACTAAATAAACATAAAAACTGTAACAATAAGTACAAATATTTTTTCTTTCTTAAAACTAAAATATCTCTTTCTAATAATTTGAAAGTACTCGTGTAGTTCACAGATGAACAAATTTAATTGATAAAAGTTTATTTATAACAACAATAATCATGTTACAGTTTCGGTTGCCATTATTATCATTTTTAAGCAGTTTTGGTGGACAATAGTTCAGTTACTCTGAAAGGGATGGCGCTGTAGCATGTTTTTACTGTATTTTAGTATTATTTTTAAATTTAATTCACAGCAGTGGTTATTAATCTTAGAATAAGCATTAAAATTTTTAAATTTGGTTTACATTTAAACGTATGCATTATCATAACTAGCTTACAAAGATAACTTTTAGTATCTGTAAATCAATTACGTAATGCAAAACATAATAATATCTCTAGTATTTTTTTTCATAAATTCTAACTAAATATGTAAAAATTATAGCGATCGGCCTTGTAATTTATTCTAAAATTGAGGCGATACCGACGTTTTAATATGAATTCTGTAATATTTATACAAAATTATTATTATTATTACAAATCATTGTACTATAACGGTGGGTGTTTACTAGAAGTTATATTTATTCTTGGAGTTAATAAAAAACGTGTTCATTTTAGATATCTTTTATTACTTCTTATTTATTCTTGTAACTATGGCAATCACTTAGCTTCCAATGCCTTCTTGAGGTAATATGTATGTAATTACTGTTTTTATGAATGAATATCATTACATGACACACCGGGTAAAAAAGGCTGAACATGTACCAAAAGAAATGCCGTGAGTCAAAAGGGCATTTAATGCATTCCTCAACAAAAAAAATAGCATACATTAATGTCGTACTTGTATGTAGCGGCATGTTTAATGTATACTAGCTACAAAAAAATTGAGGTCGTTTGCATCTTTTCAATAAAATTCTACATGCTATGACAATAAAACTTATGCTAAGGATTAGGTGCTAATAATCAAAGAATTGAAAGTCCTTATTTTTAATAGTAAAAAGGTATTGCTGAAGGCGAAGTAATATGACAAACTTAACTCTTCTCTTAACTTAACTTAACTAAGCAAAACAACTCGGCAAATACAAAATTGAACACTTGAATTAAAATTGAATAATTAAATTGAACATATAACACTAATTTTCAGCATCAAGTGCAGTTCATCTCTTGAAGGTATTCTTTCTAGAATGAAAAGAAAATGCGAATGAAAATTTTATTCATGTAAAATAAGCAGGCTTAAGTCTGTCTATTGATACGGGTTGATCTAGTCCTTCTGGTGCGTATGGCCTGTTTGAGTGTACGATTGAATCTCTCAATTATCCCTTGGCTTATGGGATGATACGCGGTGCAAGTAATGTGTTTTATCCCTAATGTATTTGTGAAATGCTTCCATAAATGAGAATGGTATATTTGAGCATTGTCTGTTGTTATATAATGGGGAATTCCAAAGCGTGTTATCCATGTGTTGATAAAAGAAGTTATTACTGTAGTTGCCGTAGCATCCCTTAAAGGAATAGCTTCTATCCATCTGCTGAAGCGATCTATTATGGTCAATAAGTACTTATAACCTTCTGAAGGTGGCAAATGTACTGGATCCAGGTGAATTTTTTGGAAACGTTGCTCTGGTTCTATAATTGGTTGCAGAGGAGCTTTCGTGTGACGAATCACTTTGTGGCGTTGGCAATCAGTGCAGGAAATAACCCATTTTTTTATATCTTGGTTCATAGGAGACCATAGATAACGTTGGGAAATCATTTTCCTTGAAGCTCCGATATCAGGATGCGCTACATTATGTAGTTGTTGAAACAACTTATAGCGAAATGGTTGAGGAACGTAAGGTCTGGAATTTTTCTTGCTTGCATCCGACCAAATAGGTAATTGACCGGGATTTTAAATTTGAACCAATTTGAAATTATTGCACTCTCGAAGATGTTGCAGTTCTTTGTCCGTTTGTTGGGCACGAGAAATCTCCTCGTAATTAATTGAAGAATCGGGCATATGAATAAGTTGCACTCTTGTTAATGCGTCAGCGGGAATATTTTGTTGTCCTTGAATATGTGTAATGTCACTAGTATAATGGGAAATATATTCAAGTTGACGAAATTCGCGTGGCAAGTATGCATCACTATTGTTCTTTATTATAAAGGTTTATGGTCAGTATATATATATGAAAGTCTCTGCACTCAACATAATACCGGAATCTTTTTAGCGAAATGTAAATTGCTAAAAGTTCGCGTGAAAAAACACTATATTTTTGTTCCGTAGGGGTTAGTTTACGTGAACAAAATGCTAAGGGTTTCCACATGCCATTATCCAGTTACTGGAGTACTCCTGCAATTGTGGTAGATGAACTATCAGCTGCAATACTAATTGGAGCGTTGCGTTTAGGATGAGTTAGTAGTGTAGCATTGATTAAAGCATTTTTAGCATTGTTAAAAGCTTGTACTTGCTTGCTATTTAAAATGATAGGTTTTTGAGAGGCTTTGCCTGGTATAACGAGATTATTTAGTGGTGCTAATATTTCAGCACAGTTTGGAATGAATTTATGATAATACTGTAACGTTCTTTTTCAAATAATAACACAAGTGCTGTTTAAATCGTCTATTCACAAACAAATATTTATTTCTATACACTAATGAATACACTATAAATTAACGCTACGATTATAAAACATTAAAAACTATTATTTACAGACTACGAATTTCTAATACAACATTTATATTCACTATTTATTTTGTAATACACAGTTAATGACTTGCTGTTGACTGCCTCTCTTTTATCCGCAATCCGCTTTTATATCCTCATATAAACGCACCAGAAATCGCCCGAACATACCATGTATTTCTAGAATACACTAGAAGGTCGAGTGCATTGCGCTGCCGCTCCGGAATGTTCCACGACCCATTGACGGCCGGACCAGACAATGCGTTGCACTCGTTACAATACGAAACAAGGCCAATACAATTCCTAAGGTTCTTTTGATTAGTAGGCAATGGAAATTTTGCAATTGCTTCAACTTTTGTAGTTTGTGGTTTAATTCCGCTAATATTTACAGTGTGTTCCAAAAAGTCAATTTCTGAGACACCAAATTTACATTTATCCACATTTACTAGAAGCCCATTGTCTCTCAATCGTGAAAAGACTTGTTGCAGATGATCAAGATGTTGTTGAGCATCTTTACTAAATATTAAAATGTCGTCTACGTAAAAAAATATAAAAGATAGTCCTGATAATATTGTATCCATGAATCGGCTCCACGAGCTTGCTGCATTTCTCAAACCAAAACACATCCTTTTGAATTGGAAGGAATAACGTCGGGGTCACCAGTTATAACGGTGGGTGTTCACCAGAAGTTATATTTAATCTTGGAGTTAATAAAAAACGTGTTCATTTTAGATATCTTTTATTACTTCTTATCTATTCTTGTAACTATGGCAATCACTTAGCATCCAATGCCTTCTTGAGGTAATATGTATGTAATGACTGTTTTTATGAATGAATATCATTACAGTACTTTCTGACGCGAGGGCCAAGTCTGAAACTAAACTAAATGAATTAATGTTTTGTACCAGTAGCGAGGCGAACGGCAATTTTTCCGGAGTTTCTCAATTTCCAACCTTAAAAATAAAATATCTATTACTTCAAATTTAGAAATATTATTTCATCCTCATTTGAAATCATCAACCTGCATACTTGATTCTGAAAAATATGCAATGTGTTTTTCCTTCTTGTAATTTATAAATGGAAAAATAACGTTAATGGCAAGAGTTAATGAAACATTTGTTCGATACCACCTCGAAGGGTTTGAGATTACACAACATAGAGATACGCCTATCTTTAACGCAAAAGTTTTTATTCGGTACAGCAATAGTATATTACATAAGGAGTGTTGAAAGTGGAATATTTCGTACAAGTGGGAATGTTGACGGAAACATCCGATGAGTACATAAAAAATACTTTCTAACGTGCTTTGTATACTATTTTTCCTACGACCACAAGGAATTTCCATTAATTAGCAAATTTGAAATAAATTAAAATTTTTAGTTTCGTACAGTTTTATTTCTATTATTTTTATTAAAACAACAATATTAAGTTTTATAATTAATATCGTACTGGCTTTAAATTTTTTCGAAATCGTTTCAGTGATGTGGCTTTGGTCGCTTCCACAATCTCTGACGATGTACATAGTCTTACTACATCTTCTTCAGTCATTTAAAACAAGGAACTCAGAAAAAGCATTATACCTGTTCATGCTGATGTAATATGTTAAAGACCTGTTACTTGTAATAACCTTGGTCTTAGGTAAATTAAGGTTATGTAATACTAAATTCAGGCAAATTGTGTTATTTTATTTTCTTATATACTTATATTCTTATACTTTAAAATTACAGTTTACTTAATATTAAAGAAACGATAACATATAGATAAAAGATCAATATAGTTACAAGAAAACTTTACAAAACATAGGTAAGTAATTATTTTCATAAGATAGGGTTCACGAGACGTTTCAAGGACAACTTTCCGTACATGTGTTTTAAGATTTTCGCACGACTTATGAAAAGTGGTAGTTTCGTAGTCTCTAAATTGTGCGCAATATCTTATTTTCGTAGGCGGCCGTAGAACAAAAATTCGTTAAGGTAAATAAATTATTCGCGCACTGAACGGTTAACAAAATAACATTAAATTATCAAAAACCGTATCTTGACCGAGTTTAAAATTAACCTCCAGAAGCTTATAGCCAAAAGTAGACTCTGTAAGGTGTCTTTAGATTCAAGTCTTCGAGGCCTGATATGCCTACGTTTCTCCGACGAGATATTCTATCAAAACTTTTATGACTCTTGTTTCCTTGACTGTGGTTATTGGCCCACAAAATGCTTTATTAAAAGCCAGTAGTTTGCCTAAAAGAAGCAAGAACGGACATAAAAGCAAAGAGAATATATGAACTAGTTAAACGTATATTCTATAACATTTTATATATTTTAATGTACTTTGCCTATGATGGTCTCTGAAGGTCAAACCACATATCGGATCGCTTTGACGATAATAATTAACCGTTGTTCACAAGGCCGAGATCTATTATTGTACAAAGTATGAATCGATTCCTACGAAATGGCAAAGTTTCATGTTATCTGGCCCTTGTTTTGTTAAGGTCTGCAAAGTTACTACTCCCAAATAAAACTTTCTAATGAAGTAAATGCTACTCGATTCTACAGGTTTAGTTACTAAGGGCCAGTTTCTCAATTTCTCTTTAACTTTTAATTAGTAATGTAGTTATTTATTACACAAAAGCAAAATGTTAGTTATATGCTGTGTGCTTCCTTTAATACATAAACTCCAAATTCTAATTGATAGTTAATATATGGAAAATAGCTTATAGAATAATATTGTAGTTGAAAGTTCACAAACATTAAAAACATCATGCTCCAAACAGCTTGTATCGATTGAAAGGAAATAAGAGAAAGAAAAGTGTGCGTCAGAGACTGCAAAAAACGCAAAATATAATTTTAGATTTACCGGCCCAACAAGTTGGTGAGCTCGGTTGTATTAATTAGCGGAAATTTCGTCATATCGCAAAGAAAAATAATTTTAGTGTCTACAGACTGCAGAACTGTAGGTGAAACATATCCTATGCGCAACTGCAACTGATGGAGCTGGATATTCTAAAATTTTAATCCAGGTAAACCTAAATGACTGTATACATCTTAAAACATTTAATCTTTTTAATATGGATTCAAAAAGCAATAATAAATTCCAAGATTTAAACATTTGAAGAGATAACCTTTAGAAAGCGTTATAAACAGGAACGACCAAATAACTCAAATAAAAATAATTAACACCTTACGTAAATATGATATAGTCAAATACACGTAAAGTGGAAAAATCGCCGATTTCTAATTTGACTATATGCTAGTCAACATTAAACTGACCAATTATGTCGCAGACACTACAGTATCAAAAGGTGCCAAATACACCCAGACCACTACCTAGTAGATATTATTCATTATTCGAAATGGAATCAATCTAACCCGGTCAAAACGGCATTACGCAAAACAAGTAAAAAGTGGAGTCCATAAAGAATCATGGAATAAAGTACAATCGGGCATGATTCACATGGACGATCAAGTTTTGCGAACATGATCAAACATTTACAGAATTCTGTAAAATAAACCGCTAAACTAAGTAAATACAATTCCAGAAGACAGCTGGATTGAATACGTTAATTTCGGATGATTGGAAGACTGCAGAAGTGATACCGTTCTTTAAAGAGGATAATTGCAGAAACTGTAGAGGAATAAACCCTCTAAACAATGCTTACAAGAGCCGCGTTCTTTCAGAGCCGGTATTTTAGATCTGTTTACTCGAATAGCTCGGTTTATACGGTATTGATTGTTGTAAATAATTGTAACTATAGCAATAGAGCTTTAAGTGAGCAAAACAAGGCTCTAAAACACTAATTAAGCCAGAAATGCATACGTTAGTTTATGTCCGGTCTAAGTTTAAATTAATATTTAACTTTAAAATAAAAATAATTTGGAAAGTACAAAAATTCAAGTAGGTAGTGCAGTGGTCTTAGTTACTATTATTATGGAGACGGAGCGACGTAGGGTAGTAAAAGGGTAGTCATTTTTTTAGCTCTAAACACTCTTGAGCGGGCCCTAAAAAGTTTTACAGCCGTGCAGCTCTAATCGAGCAGCTTACGCTATAAAAACAGGCCCATAAAATGGTCAAAAATCGCCCGACCGGACATAAAATAATAAAACAACAGTATAATTGTATATGGGTCATTCTTTCTGAACTCAACCACCAGCTAGGTCCAAAAATTGGCGCAACTTAGAAAGGCCAGCGGGGGCTCATTTTAAAGCTTGAAACCTCTACTTACGAATGTCACGTCTCCTATAAAAAAAATTATATTTGAATCCTAAAACAGGGTAAACACGTATCCAGCTCAAAAAAAATCTTAAAGTTGAAAAAATTAGAAAAAGAAATATTTTTTAAAATCTTTTTTAACGGCATCTCATTCCTTGTCAAAGGATACAACTTTTGTCCACTGCTTTTTTGCTAGAGTACTTCAATTTCGAGCAAAATTGATAACAACAATTTGCTATTTTTGAACGTTTATCATTTTTTTCATCGAAAATGGCGCCAGATAGAAAAAAAATGATAAAAGTAAAAAATGCTTATTTGTACTCGATGAAGACAAAAAAAATTACAGGCCGATTTAAAGCGATTTTAAAAATTTTCATCATTTTAGAAGGTTTTAATTATATGATTCAAGCGCATAGATAGGCAACACCAAAAGGGTAATTTTCAAAATCGCTTTAAATCGGTCTGTAATTCATTCATGTAATTTTTTCGTATCCATTGAGATTAACTAGTGTCTAGATATCATTCTGTCGTGTTTTAGGAACATATAACTTGTGTCTTGGGGACGGGTGCGTGCGTGCGCGCGCGAGTGTGTATGTGTTAGGAAACTATCACACGCTAAGCATTACATAATGTAAAACACTAAACTTCAATTGTGTTTGTTCTGAGATATCTATCCATAAAAAGTTTGCTTTAGACTCTTGATATCCAACACCTCTAAATAAAGAGGGCTAAATCTTTACTCACTTGTGGGTAGAAAAGCATTTTTACCCATGGTAGAATGGTGATTGGCTGCTATTTTAGGTAGCAACCAATCACCAGCTTACATTTTATAATAATTTATTAAAATCTAGTCATCGCGCTAGAGCATTAAATTTATTACCGTCAAAACTACAGACTAACTATATTGCAAATTCAATATTTAAACTTAAATAAAGAGGTGTTGGACAAAACTTGTACGGCACACGTGAGTTAAGGATGTTATACACTCAGAAAAATTAACCCACTCGAGTCTACCGGCTCTTGAGAGTCAACTTTTCGTTCGTGGGTAATATCTTACTTAACTCACTTGTACCATAAATAACTATTATTCTGCAGTCGTGTGATTTCTATTATCACTCTTCAAAAGTTCCACTTTCCACACTAGTAATGTAATATACTATTGAAGTATTGATATTTGAAATGACAACGAAAAGTCACTATAATGAAACAAAATTCCAATCTTTACAGTTGCTTTGACTGGGAACAAATAATTCTCAATAACATGTAATTTTTTACTCATTATTCGTTAGCTACCACTAACAGAAAGAGCAAAGCGGCACAGAAATTAATTCTAATGATAAACGTTATTTGTTAATATCGACAGTCAGAATCCATCCTAGACCCTTTAAAATTCATAATCAAAGTTGAACATACCCTAATCTTTACGACCTCTAAGTAAGAGGAATTCTTACAAACATTCACGCAACATAAAATAACATAAACTAAGTAAGTAGTATATAAGTGTGATATGTCGTTTCATCAGGAATATCTTACGAAACTGATGTTGTATGTGAAAAATTTGGAAGAAACAGAAATTTGAATGAGATAGCATTTATGTCATTTATGTGCATAGTTTAGGAAATATATAGGAGGATTTAAAAATCAACACGTAAATTGTTGCAGTTATCCTGAAATCGGAATACCTAACTTTGATTGAGTAGTTGTTATCCAACTACAACTACATTTATGATTTTATAGGTTTAATTACTTCAATTCGAAATATTTTAGTAATTGTGTAGTTGTTTATACTATTTATTGGAACTATGTAGTTCCATTACTTCTAAGTAACTTTTAAAGTATATGGAACGGTATTACCACTTAGTATAATTACTTTAAAGTTGTTGCAACTTCAAAGTGGTATTATGATTGTAGCAGTAACTTGCCCAAAGCTACTTTAAAGTTTTTAAAACCTTAAAGTAGTACTAAAAGTTCCTGCCATCTGCCTGGAACCATTGGTCAACCCTTTAAAGTAATGGAACTTTACAGTAGTATTGAAAGTAAAATATTTTTTACTTTTCTACTTTCTATTATTAAGTACGTATTACAAATAAAATAGTAATCCATTTTGTGACACGATCGCAGCATTAATATAGAATAACTACGCAACACGATGTGTCAAGGAGAAAAGAAAAGAAGAGAAAAGAAGTTTCACGAAAGTACCAATTACTATGCCGCCACGTATCTGCTATCCAAAAATGGTTCCCCATTTTGGTTCCAGGCACGTAACGAAGCCGTAGCAATTACGTGCTTGTGACTATTGGCAAAGACTTAATAGTTCCACTGGTAGTTGCTAGTACGTAGCGATGACTAAAAATGCTGGTACCTTATAATTGAGAAAACCATTTACAAAAGTTTCTGCTTGCGGTTCGCCAGAGCCGAGACTACCCGTGTTCGAAGATGTTCGTGGCACATTGGGACCGGTGCGGTGCTTGTAATGGTTCGTAAAAATCCAGTCCATATAAAACCAACAGGGTAAGCTTCCCTTCGCTTTTCAAAATAATGTCTCTATCTGTACAAATTATCATTTTCGTTAGTTCATTTTATTACAGGGTTCAACGTTCAAACAATTTTTTTATTTTAGAGATGAAGTTATTAAAATATTGCTAAAGCAACAGCAGCCTGCAATTCAAACACAAGAAAAACATTACTCATATGGCAATATAAAGCATGTATTTTATTTAAATATGTTCTACGTTGGTATCCGTAGTCGGTTACCCATCTCCAAGAGTTTTCAAATAAATCCTTCAACTTATGCTTACTTTATTATGGTTTTCGTAAAACAAGAAAAATATTAAATGGCTAATTTTTAAAATATTTTAAACATCTACATTGAAAGTTTTTTATTGGATGTTATTGGTTTTATCTAAGTATTAACTGCAAAGCTCTTTTTAACATTTTTTTCTACAGAACAATTTAATTCTATTGAATAATAGTTATTTATCTACCAAGTCAGTAAAGTGATTCTTTATCGAACGAGTCTGAGATTATGAGACAAGCGAGCGAAGCGAGAGAAACGAATAACAGGCGAGTTCGATAAAGACATTTTACTGATGTGGTGCATACAAAATTTTATCGCCAACCATATTTGCGGCAGGTAAAATGCTTGATTTGTAAAGTACAGTAAAATCTTTATTTTACTGTACTGTGTTTATTTACTTCCACAAATCGCTATGGTAATGCATGGCCTTGGCGATTCAAAGTGTGCTGTTATTAACTCGACCAACTAATAAAACTCCAACTACAAAATACAAACTTTAGTCAATGTTAAACCTAACGGAGTGTATCAAAATATTTTTTATCGTTTTTTTGCAGTATAGGTAGAAACAGTGTATCCTCCTTTTCCATGCCGAATGTAGAATTGTTAAAGCTTACGCCCCGGTTCTTTTATTTGTACAATTTTAAATGATATTATCAAAAGGCCGCACAATAGATAAAAAATTAAAATTTATTGAGGTTAGTGCATGATTGGTTGCCTGCCTACCTAAAGTTATATATGATTCTAGAATATTTTTAAAATACTTTCGGATGTTTTCAAGTTATAACAACACCTTCAGTAACATTATATCACTTAAGGTTATATAGTTAGTTAACAGTTCTGTAATAACAGTATATAGTGTCACTTAAATTTGTATAAAATTACTGTGGGTAATATTACAATTTTCTGTGTTTATAAGAGTATTTATTGTCTTCCGCCCTCACGGTATATGCCAAAATGAACGAGACGCTTTATATGGACATTATTTAAAATTTTTTATAATATAATATTGCTGAGTTACTTAATTTGTTGTTCGCGCTATATCTTGCATGTGATGTGAGATATTGGCGCATAATGGTTGGCGATAAAAAATATTTTTAAATAGTTCACTAATTTTTCAAAATAATGATTTTATAGAAATCTTAGGTTCCAATAAAGACCCAAAAGTACTCAACCACAATTTCACACACAATAAATTCATTTTAAATGACAAGCCAAAAATTGTGTTTTCTAACACTATAGAATTTCCTTATTTCGAAGCTCAGTATGTCCTTCAATTTTTACAAAAAATTACTTAGCATTGCAAATACATTTAGTAGGATACGATACTTGCGATGTAGTCTTTAGATAATATTGGAGGGTTTTCAAAGCTTAATAGTCTGTGACCTGCATTGGACAATATAAATATAAAATCTGCTCTTATCTGAATTTTTATCTAAAGTACATACAGTCGATTCTAGAACAGAACAATTCCATTCTTTTGTCTGGAGTTCAGATCTAGAACATTCATGCAATAAAATTTATTTTGTATCAAGCGAAATTTGTTAAAATATGGATAAGATATTCAGGGAGTTGGTTTGGACGCGTTATAAATTATTCTGTGTTGACAGTAAGGGCTAATTAAGGTTAATAAAATGATAGCAATTACTCAAGTGTTGTTTCATTTTATCTGAAATAGCCTGAAACAATTTCTTTAGTTATACACCTATGATGCTATTGTTTTTATATTTGCATCAGTTTATTCATGACTTGTTTTAACTCTTCATTTTTGTAATAAATTCTGAATAGAATTTATACACAGAATATTTAGTGCAACCAAGATGGATGCGTACGAATTCCAGTTTCAATGTCATTTGCGTCACTAATAGCGTGCGTCCTTTACGAAAGTAAAGATATCCTTAGGGGATAAGCTTTGAGATTTATGTACACGTTTTTAAGAACAAATGTTATCTTATTTCTCGACTTGAAGGTTAAAATTTAGCTGTTTATTTATCAGGAAGTTAAATAACAGATAAATTCATCCTAGTGCTGTGTAACAATTTATTACTAAACAATAAAGCATAGTTTTTTTAGTATTTCGAACAACTTCCAACTAAAAGTACTTACTGTCGTTCTTATCAAAAGTATAACATAACATTAATGGCTATTGGGCCGAATAACTTCGGTCTGTAGTCCGCAAAAAAATGTTGAACGTCATTTTAACGAACAGTCATTATTCTGAATAATCGGCATTCCTACAGTATTGGTGCTATCTACGTTGGATGGGGATGCAAGCTAGAAAATCGAGAAATGTACCAAAAGTGCAAAAAGTCCATCATTGATCCCCGATTATCACCAGTAATTTAGATAATTATTTCCAGTTTCTATGATTTACAAGTTCTTACCTTAGTTAATGTTGTTAATTCATCCTGCAAACTTACTTAAAAACACGTATAAATTGCATTTTTAATTGGCGTTTGAGATTGTAGTAAAATACAGCAGAGACCACCCAAGCAGCATTTTTAGTCATTGCGAAGTGCCAGCAGCTACCAGTGGAACTCTACAGTTTTTGCCGCTAATCACAAGCACGTAATTGCTACGGCTTTATTACGTGCCTGGAACCAAAATGGGGAACAATTTTTGAGTAGCAGATACGTTCAGTGACCTCTCTAGAACTTGTACAGTTACGTTGAGGGTACGTATCGGCGTATCGAGGACGTGGCGGCGGCGTAGCAATTGCTACTTTCAGGGAACTTCACTTCTCTTTGACACATCGTGTCGCGTTGTCATTCTTTTTTCTTTTGCAACTTAAAGCATATTTTACTATTACTTTCTATACTAATCGTGTCACAAAATAGATAACTATTTTATTTGTAATAAGTAGTACATAATAATACATAGAGAGATGAAATGGTTGATTATTTTGTTACTCCAGTATATCAAAATTATAAACCATCGCAACTTTTCTGTTAAATGTGATGATGATAAATATAAAAATAACAACGCTTCCTTCTTTAAATATATTTTTTAATAAAAAATGTCTTTAATAAAACATGACAAAAATACTTATCGATAGAAGCCATTTTAATATTATTCCTAAGGAACAATTTGGTAACAATTTGTTATTTTTATTGAAGGTTATAGTAAAACATTTTTTAAATTATAACAAATCGCTTTATTAATGACCTCCAACATTTTACAAGTACATACGGAGTAGTTTTCAAAAAATTACCTTAAAGTAATATTCATATATAATTTAACAAGTGGTCTAATCTTTTCCGACAAAATTTGTCATTTCAGATATGAGTAGCTTTCGCAACGAAAACTACACGTGTCGACGCAGGAGACGAGTGTAATTTTCCAAAAGCAAAAGCTACGAATGTCTTAAACGATAAATTTTGCAAGAAAAAATTAGACCACGAGTTGAATTCGGCTTGACAATCCATCGAGCAAATTTTTATTTAGCGTGTGTAGTTAATATTAATTTAATTAAATTTGACATTTCATTTTGACATAAATTTTTTCACTAAGAAAAAACCACTAGTGGTTTTTTCACTATAAAACTAATTTCATTGGTCCCAATTTGAAAGATTCTGTAATTTGATTGGTTAAAAATTTTCGAGTTGGATTGTCACTATAAAACGCGCGTCTAATGTTTATGTCACTTACAATAATTACCAGTAACGGGTACAAAATAAATTCTACTTTCAAGTGACTCTTATTATAAAACGACGACAACGTTTCGTTTCCACTTTCTAGTTCCTAATATCACTGCAAAGTTCCCATTGGGACTTTAAGTTTTGCAACAACTTTAAAGTAATTATATTAAGTTGCAATACCGTCCCACATACTTTAAAAGGTATTTAGAAGTAACGGAACATAGTTCCAATAAATAGTAAAAACAACTACATAATTACTAAAATAATCCGAACATCGGAAGTAATTAAACCTATAAAGTTATAAATTTAGTTGTAGTTACGTAACAACTATTCAATCAAAGTTCCGATCACAGTTATTGCTACTTAAATCCTGCTTGGGCGTAACCTGTAAGAGACCAATCTTGACTGCGAAACAAAGACGATACTTATATACCTACTTTTATAAACCATAAAGTTATGGTTGCTTGTGGATATCAGAAATATTATTACAGCCCGTACCAATTTCGTTGGCGGAAAAGGGATTTCAAATTCCTAGCACTGACAGCTAGAGACCCTATTCTTTGACGCATTTATAGTGTAGCAGTGGCGGGCAAAAATAAAGTACCAAGGTGTTTATCAACTATTAACTATAAGTATAAAACATAACTGAAAAGGTTACAACATTCTGACGATATCCTTTACGACGTCATAGATGACATTTCGTTCCAAGAATCTTCCGCCAATGGAATTGATATTTACTGTAGATGGCTAGATATTCGTCGATGTTGAACTAAGGATCATACCAAGTTAGTATTTTTGAATAAAACAATTGAATGAAACAAATCAAGATCAAAGACCCAAGATAATTATTATTATTACTATTTAGCTGTATTGCAAAATCAGTAAATTAATGATACCCTTATAAAATAAATCTAAATTGTTAATGGGTATTGGTCTGTTGTGATTTGCAAATAAATACTGAAATAAATGAAGAAACAAATCTGCTTTATAATATTTTAATCAAAAAAAGTATTGCTCAGTCGAAAGCCAACCTTTTTTTCCATTAACTACTGCAATTAATTTCTATTTCAGGTAGAAAATCAGTTAACTTTACAATCGTACAAGCTGATGAAAATTGGATATGTTGTTAATGAAAGTTCCAGGAATTGATTGACCGCCTGAAAAAATATCCTACCGTCTAAAACGTGAGAAAGTAATTAAAGAAATGTGATATTTTTGCCATAGAATATTGAATTCTACTGACCGACAATGTCTGAAGCACAAACATATTAAAATTATACCATCTTACCAACCGTACATCGTCATGGAAAATCGTAGAATGATAATTGAATATTTTTTATTAGATTACCGTGAAAAGCAACATCTTTTACCATCTATGAGTTTAGATATTGTATTTATAAAATCCAACTTCCGGATGAACAAAATACTCTACACGAGTGAGCTAGACCAGAAGCTAACCAAGATATGGCAACAAGCCGACCACGTTGCCACATTTCGCGGATTGTCCTAGCGCGCAATTCAAAGACAAGACTAATATTTCTATAGATTTGTCAGTAAATTATTAGAACGAGCGATTTTTTAATAATAATGGAAAATTATAAGGTAATTTTTCATGAGTCTTTAAATTTAATGAAAAAAGCTTTCATACGGATGCTTATTTGACATGGGTATGTCACTGATTTTCTACCTTACGAGATAATGTAGTTAGAACTATAGGAAATATTTTACAGCCTAAAACTGACTTTTGACAGAGATATACTCTCCATTACAATTAGATTATTTTGTCAAAATAATATGACAAGCTTCTTTCTCTTACATCTATATCCAGTTCTTCGACTTTTCTTAATTTATGACAGAGGTATTTTAATACGTTATATCCTGTTCTTTGGATATGCTTTTAATTTAATCGCAAGTTTACTTCTCTGACGGCGTTTTTTAAATGATTCGTTATTCTTTCGGAAAACATTTAACTCATTTAACACACAACATCGGTTAAAAAACACTGGTGTAGAACCATCGATTGCTGCGATGGTCACGTACTATCAGCAACGTATAACAAATTGTGTAATCAAGTTTACAGACCTAAATTAAAGGGTAGTTAATTAAAGGGGAGTAGGGCACAAGTGATTTGCAACGAAAACAGATTTGCGATACACTACCAATTCCATATTAAGCTATTGATCTGAGATCAGACCAGGAGTGATGTAGAACCTATTTGCGGTTAGGGCTAATTATAAACTGAGTGCAAAAGTCATATTTGTTTAATGTAGAAAGTGGTTGTAATCTTAAGCGAATTTCTAGAAATCGTTTCTAAAACTCTGGTTTTGTAATAGACAAGATAAATTGAATGTTAGCAACCAGCCAATCAGCGAATAATGATCGTAAAGATACAGTTCAGCTTTGCAAATGCATGTCCTAAATTTTATTGAGACAGAAAAGCGCGTAAATAAATTTGTGGTTCTACTTTCCTATATTTTACCATCTGTCTGGCGACAGATTAAAAAAGTAAAATAATCAAAGCTTTCTGTTATTATTCAAAACTTTGGTCTCTTTAGCCTTCTTGAATTCATTTTTGGATGTAAGCCTATCCAATTATTTTCCACTGCTCTCTGTTTTGTGCAGTTCTTTTCCAGCATAGTCCAGCGTGTCTTTCGATGTCATCTCCCCAACGCATTTGGAGTTGACGTTTAACTCTTTTATCATAGATTCTAGTTGTTCTTTATTTGAGGCAATTATCATTATGTCATATGCATATTTTAGGTGGTTTAAATAATTCCCATTTATGTTGATGCCTTTTTTCTCCCAACTCAGATTTTTGAACACGTCTTCCAGTGTCAATGTAAATAGTTTATGAGATAATGGGTCTCCCTGACGAACCCTTCTGTTTATAGGTATAGGTTTGGTGTCTTCGTTTAGCTTTATACTTGTCTGCTCATGGTAGATGTCCTTAATGAGCAACATGTATCTAAAGTCGATTCTGGCGTTCCTTAAAGATTGTTGGATTGCCCAAGTTTTTATTGTATCAAAGGTTTTCTCGTAGTCTATTTCAGCTATGTACAGAGGGAGGTGGTATTCGTTTGTTTTTTTTCTATTAATATTTTGACTGTGAGTAGATGATCAGCTACTATAGCCCTTGCGAAAGCCTGCTTGTTCGTAAGATGTGTACATTCTTTTTTATTATTTATTCTATTTAGTATTATTTATGATCATTTTTGTCACCTTTTTTGCACAGTAAGATTGTTATGGCATCTTTCCACTAGGTAGCTATTTTCCCGGTCTTTAGGCATTCGTTAAATAGATATCTTAGTGTTTTGATGACTTCTTCTCCTCCTTCTAATAGTAATTCTTTTGTTATGTAGTCTTTGCCTGGTGATTTCTGGTTTTTCATGTCTTTTAATGCGCTTTTTATTTCATCTCTATCGATCTCTGGCATTTCCTCTAAGTTCACGTTTATTATTTTCTTATCCATGTTCCTTATCGTTTGGATAGGAGGTTCTTGTTGGCGTCTATACAGTTATTCATAGTATTCCTGGGTTCTTTTGTTTATTTTGTCCCTCTTTGTCACTGTAGAAAATACTGTTCTCTTCAGTTACAGATTTGTGCATTTAACAGTTTTCATTTAAGTTTCTTAAAAATCCTTAGTTACAATGAGGAAGAAAAGTCTTGAAAAACGAACAGTTCAGTTTCGTCAAGTTTGAGTTTAATAGGACTCTGACAGAAAAGTTGGATTTCGTGGTTATTAGTACAAAACAGCGAAATAACTTTAGCACTTAACTTCATGGTTGCGCAAATTTGATAGATTATCGATACATGGATAATCGTACCACTACACTGGTATACGGCTAATTTCATGCCAAACCAACTAGAGCCATGTGCTTCAAAGTCTATTATTTTGTGCAGTGTTTCCTATAGATACATATGAAATGACATTAAATTATTTTTTCTCCAAACGTCATACAAGTGACATTTTAATGACAGAATTCTGCTAGTAGAAGTTTCATTTATATGCTTAAGCACATAAAGTACTTTATGTGCCTAAGCATATAACGTCTAAGCTACTTGATTTAGTAAAAAAGGTAAGTATGTAACTACCAATAATTATCATTTTATTGTTAATTTTTATTACAATTAATATTAATATTAAATGTACACTTCGTCGCATACTGAACAAGAGGCTGTTTTGTCATTTCTTCCAAATTGCTGTCGCTAACTACATGTGTAGAATGCAGTTCCAATGAGCTAACATTTTCTTTTCTCGTAGTGGGACCATAATCACTTTCTCTGATAAGAAAAGAAGAATTAATTATTAAAAAATTAAACTCAAAAAAACAAACCTGCTACTGGTACTCGACATGAGAATCCTCCTGCTAATCTCCTTTTTGTTTTCTAAGGATTCCGCTATATATCCTTCTGCAACGGAACTAGACTTCCAACAGCCATGTCGCTTGAGGGTAGTAATGTCAGCGCCAGTGTCGACAAGCAAGGTCGCCGAAGTCCTTCTTAGACAATGCCCTGTATACTCGTTACAATAGGGCAGTTTTAAATATGTAGCCGCTTCCTTTCCTATGTTTCCAATTTTGTGGATTCCCATAATCATCCGATAGCATCGTCCATTCTGATATTTTATAAATAATCTTCTTTCTTCAAATCCTTCAGGCCTCTGGGAGACATATTTTCTGTACTTATTTATATACGTCTCGCCAACCACAGTGAAAGAACGACTTTTATTTGTTTTGCTGTCAGGGATTTTTACTAGCAATATGGAGCCCTGTTCTTCGACATCATCCAGCGTCATCTTATATAGCTCATCGCATCTGCATGCTCCAGATATTCCGAATATTAATATAACCTGATAAATTATAATTTTTAATTATTTTTGTAATAAGAACTTATATATTTACCTTTGCGGCCAAGTATTTTTCATCTGGAGCGTTAAAGATGAACATATCGAATTGTTCTTTGGTTAGAACTCTTGCTTTCTTGGGAGAATACCCTTCGTTCTTCTTTTTCAAAAAGGCACGCAGCTTTAAATATTTTGAGATATCAACATCATGTCGGAGATTTAACAATGTCCTGATCATCGAATAATGCGACCATAAGCTTGAACTTTTCATTCTTTTGGCCATCTCCGAAAAATACGCCAGAAGAACACTTTCTGAATAAACGGATGAATTTTTTTCCGAACACCATGCGATGAATTTCTTGAACGCTGCTTCATAAACAGCGCTTGACTTTGTAGGAAGAAGATTTTCAATTTCAGCTCTTGCTGCTTCGGCTATTTCTGGCGGCGTCAACTGAAATTCACCTGAACTAGACATTACCACAAAATTCTTCAAATTATCCACTTAAAACACTACTATTTTACTGCGTAATTCGTGGACTGACTTTTCTTTTCGCAAAAAAAATCTTGTTTGGTGGGTTGCTACGGTAATATCTAGAAATTGTCTATCAGGCGTTGCGATTTTCGTACAAGTGTAATGTTTTCCGAAATAACCTCCGTAATTAGATCCTTCTTTTTGTATTATAATTTTGCACGTTTGGAGAAAAAATCGCATATATTATTCGGAGTATAAGCGCTTTATGTGCTTCAGCTGATTTGGCTGCCTCACTCCGTTCGGCAGTCAACCTATCAGCTTCAGCACATAAAGCTTCACTTATACTCCTAATAATATAAATAACTATTTTCCAGATTTTTTGGATTAAAAGTGGCCGAAGTAGAAGTTTTAGAAAATTTAGATTTTTTGCAAATTCTGCTACCCGACACTCTACATCATCTAACTAAACTTGCCATAACTCTCTTATTTCTTTATTTATCTGGCTTAACCAGGTGTCATATTAAAGCTTATAGTTCTTGTATCTTTGAGAATTTAGAGTATATCAAGAAACGTGCAAAGACATTGCACAGTAGAAAAGTAGCAGTCTCCGAAGAAAAATTTTAGTGTTTTTAGAAATTTTGCCTTCAGAGCCTGCTACTTTTCTACTGTGTATTATTTGTACGTTTCTTATATGATATACGTATGATATACTCTAAAAGATCCAAAAACTAGTTTCCATCTGACACCTGGATGAGCCAGATAACTTAAGAAATAAAGGAGTTATGACAATTTTCGTTAAATGATGTAGTTCGGGTAGCAGAATTTGCATCAAAATCGAAATTTTTCAAAATTTCTACTTTGGCCATTTTTCATCAAAAGAATCTAAAAAAAGTAATTTAATATTATTTTATATGTATCTATGTAAGGAAAAAAATTGAACAAAATCTGAGATATGGAAACACGGCCATGTTTTTAAATTACATATGTGATTTGGCATGGAATTAGCCATATGTAAAATTAATGAATATAACAGAAACCTATAATAGTTTCTCCGCAAGTAAAAAGCAAGGAAACTTTTGTTTGCCATAGAGACCCGTTTGCCATTCCTTAATTCCATTACTGTTTCTAGCTTATTGATTTCAAAATAATTGTGTTTTATCCTTTTCTTATTCATTGATCTCCTTAAATACCAATAAGGTTTACAGCATCTCTTTCTTATTTTTGTGTGTGGTGTCAGAGCATTCACAGTCAGTCAGTCAGAACAAAAACCATAGGTATCCTGTAAAACTGGGGTTTTAAATTCTCTCAAGTTTGGGTAAATTCTAGTATAGTCGACCAAATTATTATATCAATCGGTTCTTGATACCGGGTGAAAAATTTATCACGTAATAGGATATTTCTATTATTTTATAAATTGTAGGAAAAGAACTGCAAACATAGTAGTAACCTGTAGATCAAGGACAGAAGATGCCTGTTTGTCGACAGTGTATGGAGATCTTCCAAAGCGAATTTGGTAAAAACAGTGACTGTCTAAGATCTACAGCATGTATCTTAATTCCAGTTAAAGCTCTGCACTGCGCTATTCTACATAAAAAACTAGATTGAAAAGTTAAATAATGTTTTTTCCATTATATCATTCATTTACGAGATAAAGCAAATTTAAGATTTCGAAAACTGGCAACATCGAATCGTTTTTTGGTGCGTACAAGGTTGCAAGGTTTTAAAAAAGTAATAAGTGTAGCATAATAGCAGCTTAATTTTTTGATAGAAGATGTTTTCAAGTTTATAATTGACAAAATATCGCTTGATATCACTCCAGTTTTACTACTTCACCCCCTAAACTTATTTTTATACAGAGATAATTGCATTATAACAGAATTTGACACCAGTCTTTGAAGGTTTATAGCAAGTAAAATATGGTCAATAGGAATTTTTCTTACTGGGATTTTCTGCTTAAAATTGAGTCTACAATAACGCTATGAATAGATTTAACAGGAATCAAGATACATCGTTGTATACACAACACTTCTTAACGATATATTCTGTAACAATTTTATTTAATAAATTAATGTCGCTGCTGAGTTTCATTAAAACTTAGAATATAAAACTGTAGGAAGGATTATAACTACTCGGCGCAATGAGATTTAAACGCGACGGATACTATAACGTCGCACTGACCGCCATTTAGACACCACCTAAATCTTCTTTTACGAAGAGCTTGGTTTCTATGGTATTCATTGTTGTAAATAATTCAGTGGTTATTCTAAATACTAAGAAGGGAATTACATTTCATAAGTAAGTATTCGTTTATTTAAAATATTAAATACAAAAGTTATATTGTATGATTAATTTCAAAATACTTCGCTTTAAATTGCGATTATGAAGTTTATGTGCTCATTTCGAGACAGTGAGAACCGGAAACACCTACTCCGCCATATTGACACCCATCCTGGTCGTATGTGGTAGATTATTATGTTCCTTCGGCCTTGCTAAAGTTTTATATTCTAAGCATTAAAAGGATTCTATGAAACTTAATTACTGGCAACGGTAGATTTTCTGTCTGACTCAGTATTGCAACAAAACTTTGCTTTTTTCACCGAAAACGACTACACGATTGCTTATGTTTGAAAATATATCTACAACATTTACAATTTAATTTTGGTTAATTATCCAAAAAATCGAAGTCATAGTATGGAACTTAACTACCAATCTTGAGGTCCTGGGTTCGATTTCCAGGGATGATGCATTGGAATTTTTAAACATATGTATAAGGCTTCCTTATATATTTTACATACAAAGAATAAGCTTACGCTTTTATAATGTAAGATTCAATCAAAAAGTCTCGTATGGTAACGCTGATACGTCATTGATTGATGTCACAACGAAAGTTGCCCGAGGTAGGTGCATTACTTCTGATTACTAAGAAAAATATTGTAAGAATCAACACGAAGACATTCACGATATGAGTCAATGGACAAAGAACAGGTTCCGGGTTTGGACCGTATGTCAGATTGAGAACAACTAAGTAACTCAACGTTTCGCCCACAATTGTGTGGGCCTTCTTCAGGAGATAAGCCTAATTAAAAGCTCCTAAGAAAGTATCGGAAAAGAAACGACACAAGAACCGAAACAAATGCAATATAAAACTAAACAAAAAAAGGGGTGGGAGAGAAAGAGAGCGTAAGGGTATAGTAACTCAACATGTTAATCATGCGAAAGGTAAAACCATTCTAGGGGAAGGGTTGTTTCGAAATTATTGTTAAATTTAATGCAGAAATCAGGTTTTAGAACCGCTGTCGTGTTATTAAATGTTCATTATTGATTAACTTACCCTACCCACATATACAGGATATTCTTAACACAGTAACTAAGTACCTAATAAGAAATAACGGGTTTGACTAAAAAATGTTTTAAAAATTTTATTAAAAGTTAGATATTTTTGAGAAGCTTAGTTATTAATTAATAAATAATTAATTATTTAATTAAAGAATTTTCTACTCTAATCGCCATTTGGGGATTCTTTCTTTCCTTCGTTGGTGGGCTGCGCTGATTTTGTATCTGACAGCTGAGAAATTGATTACGTAAACTCAGTAGACTCCACTGAATTCAACTGCTTTCGTTCGCTTTACTTAGAGTTTTTTGTGGAAGGTATCAAAGCCTATATTTTGGAAGTACTTTTGTGCTGGCAAGTTGTTCAATTTTATATTCTGTTCTTACCGTACTAATTTAGCAATTAAACATCGTGAAATCCCATAGGTGTTGTTCAACGTCTAAACGAAAGTGAATTTTAGGGTCGCTTTCATAATAAAGTCTCTTTAATAAATATTTATGCACCAAGGGCTGTAAGTGTATATCTGCGGTTAAATGAGGTGTTTTAGACCGAAACGCTCAGCGAATTAAACATTTTTGCTGCTTTTTCAAATTATGAAAAAATCTCAGCTTGTCAAAGTCTATTCTTAGATCCTTATCTAAGATCTCTGTATGCATTCATGTTACGATTGTCGTATTGTATGCGAGGCGGACGACTCGACTGCTTTTCAGTCCCAATTTATTGTCACAATTCAGCTAACTACATCTGTTATGTGACAAATTTAGTGATTGTCGGTGCCAATAGGTTTCTAATGAAGCTAATTAATATCTATCCTTAAATAAGTAAGGCATAAAACACAAAGACAGTAATTAGTATTAATTTCGTTTTTAATTGACTGCATAAAAAAACCTTCTAAAAATAACCTTTTATATTTGTTCCTAAAAAGAAGCATATTTAACTGATCTGCAAATTGAGGGCCTCAAGCTATAAAACATGAAATGCATGTCAAAGAACAATCTAACGAAATAAAACCAAACATGCATTTCAAGAATCTGTCTGACTGTGACATGTACAAATTGGAGATAAACTGCATAGAATTAAATCGTTGAAAGAGCTCAATAAAGCTTTGTGCAGTTTGACTTGTTTAATCGTATCGAGTTTTGGCACCTATCACTTTTCCGTTCAAAAGGTGAAAATGAGTGAATATCTACATAATCATGAGCCATTAGTATAACATATATTTGCTTAATGAATCGCTTTGGGTTAGCCTGCAACCTCTAAAGGGCGCATTTCCAGGTGGCGGTTAGGGGAACAGCTTCCCGATGTGGGAGGTATACCCCCGAATCAAATCATCCCGCTGATCAGCAGGCCCGGTAGCAGTTACAATGTACTATAAGAGGGCATGAAGCAGAGACTTAGGACACCAGAAGTAGACTTTATCGTATAATCTGACAGCGTCCTTGCTCGTTTTTAGAATTACGGAATAAAAACAACGGAAAGATATTCTTTTTTCGCAAAAAAATCATTTTTTCATTATTGATCGCAAATCAATAATGCTAATGAATAATAAATCAATAAATAACTTTAGCCAGATAAAGTGCACTATGTAAATGTATGCTTGCATACACATCAAATAAACACATAGATAAATTGAAACACAGTCTTTATTTGTATTTTTGATAATTAGAAAATCTAATTCAAAAATATTTAATTAAACAGAGCAGCTAAAAAAATTGAAAATCTTCCTTGTGCTTGCTCAAATGTGTTAAATATTCGTTATTAACCTGACATGGGGGCTATAACTGGTCTCCATTTGAGCAAACTGACATCAAATAAAGTTATCAGTTAAAAATATTCACAATTGCTCAAATAAATTTATCTAATGAAAATTACATTTTTATAAACAAATTTAAATTGTTTATTTGGTAAAACTCTGTTATTGAAAAACTCTTTAAATAAGAAAAATAGATTCTGAATTTATTAAGATTGTCTTTATGATTTTGTTGTATTAAAAATTTAACCAAATCCTTTTATTTTGACCAACCTTGTATATAAAATACGTCGAGATCCATTTCAAATCTTTTTACAATTGGTACAACTGCATTTATTCAAACAGCTGATTTTTAAAAAGATTATCCAAATCAATAATGGAAAAAAAATTTTTTTGATTTAATTTAATAAATAAATCGTTCACAATTCCATATAATTGTTGAAGAACGAAAATAAATCTTCTTTGATTTAAATATAACAGGTGAATATTCCATATACTATTCACTTAGAATATTGTTAATGTTTGTTTACAAACATAATATCATATGGTTAACAATAACCTTACTTTATTTTTAAAGAATCTTATGTGAATCGATGTGGATTTTTCAAATGCGTTTTGTCGACTGCATTTGTTAATTTTTCCTGGCCTTTTTATATGTTTTACCAAAACAACTGACAACTATGAAAAATTTCTACAAACAAAATCTAATCACTACATTCGTGACGTCACTATCAAAAAACATGTGCTCATAATTAGCACTAATCTTAAATCTAAAAAACAGAAATGTAGCTGCCAAAATAACCAACAAATTAATGTAATACACTTATAGTCTAAAATCAATCATAACTGAGAAAATTAACAAAAACGATTGACGATGAAAAAATCTCATTAAAGCTTAATTACAAACAAAACTCATTAACTCCAATTAACAACGATGTAAAATGTTATATTAAAATCAATATTTGGAAAGATCAAAGCATATCAGCAAAGCAAATACCATTATCACAAGGATTAATACAGTTTTTCTTAAATCAGGAGATTGTAAGTTTAATGTATTATTATAGACATTACAATAATGACCCGTTTTACGTTTTTTTTAGTAAAATATTTTCCCGAAACTGATTCAGTCGCATGGGAAACAGAAAGACTTGTATTACGTTACTTATCGACAACCCCATATAAGGAAAGAAAGATAAAATCTTCCAGAAAAATGGGAAAACCATCCTAACATGTGACTTGGGTTGCATAAGACATGTATTACTATAAAACAACCTAAATGATTGATATGCCTTTTTATAATTGAAACTTTTTATGTAAAAATTGAGGTTACGTCTACATGAAATTCATCCTTCTATAATTTCTATTTGATAAATCTATCTGTAACCTAACATGTAGCTTTTAGATTAAATAAACCTAATATCCTAGCATGTCTATCATTTTATTTTATTTAATGCATGAAATAATTATATTTGTGTTTACGATCAAATCGGCATGTAAATTTTCAATCAGATGATTCCATATCATCTCAATATAGAGAGGCTTTCATCAAGAAGTAGACACTATTCTTAAATTAACTAAGAAAATGAGAAAGAAATGGATGAATAACAAAATATTGAGTTGAATGGACTTACGCCGATAATGGAAAAGAAAAAATAATAGAGAATATAAAAAAGTGCATACACAAATAAAAATAAAACCTTCCACAGAAAACTGGTTAAAAGAAATTGAAAATGAAAAGAAATTGAGGGACTTGAAGAGAAACATGTTTAACATGGAGAAAGAATTAGGGAAGCATGTAGCTGGCACATTTATCAACAGTAAGATCATAAGTGCTCAACTCTTGTCGGCAAGATTTTTATTTTGTATGAGCATTGGTTGCTTGGCAATTAAACGAGATCAAATTGACGAAAAGACCCGAGCGCGGAGCGCGAGGGTTCTTTTCCCAAGAATTTGATCGAGTTTAATTGCCTTTTAGCAATCAATGCGAATAAAAAAAAATAAAAATCTTGCCTGACAAGAGTTGAGAACGAATGATCTTCGGTTGGAGAATTAACTGAATGAAGCGTTAAATACGTCAAATTTTTAACAACTTTATTTATGAGAACAATTATAATTATAATTAAAAGTGAATTTTGAATGTTTTCATTAATTGAAGCGTCAGGAATGTTGCCGAAGCGCGACATTTTTACTTTTGTCAAAATGACATTTGATTTTTTAAATATTAATGGTTGCTAAAACAATGAGGTAGCGGCAAGAAAAGTAGCATACATTCTTTTCAGTTAAAGAAATCATTTCTAACTTGTGATTGGTGCATGTGACACTGTTTTTAATGTCTCATTGGTCTACAACACTATGAAGTTAATTATCAACACAATAAAATAAGTGTCACTAAAAAAAAACAACAAGATGGACGACTTAAGAGGGAAAAGATTCAGTATTTCTTCGATGATTTAATGGAATTTGTAAGAATAATACATGGAGAGAATGTGTCCCAAAAATTTGGAGACAAATGAGGATTCTTCGCTATTATACTTAGACGACAATTACTACATACAACAATCTATTTTGTTTTTTATCTACGATCATACAAATAGTGACTACTTTTTACACTGATTTTCGTATCAAAAGTTAACGTTTATTGAGCTAGTGTTATAAAGTCTTTATTGAACGCTAATGTCAACAAGAGATGTATGATAAACGATTTATGAATATTTTACAAACTGGTTGCTAAACAACTTAGCACGTAAAAATCAAAACACAAAAAAAGATGTAAAATGTTTTGGTTGTAAGATACACGTGTAAAAAGTCTCTTCAATGCACTCACGTCTTTTGCAACACTCGCTCGTACCTAGCTCGTGTTTTAAACCGTTCGTGCAATAAAGAATGGTTTTTCACACTTTTATCTTAAATATTTATTATTTCCACTTTTAATGTAAATGTCACTTTATAGGCATTTATGGTAACTAAGTAAATGAGTAGTTATAGCTACAGCCCTGTAAAATTTTACTGGCTCCTAAAAACAGACTTTTAAAGTTCTATAATGCTCATCAACAAAAAGATAATGGAAACTTATTTGCAGTAGCGGTGGATGCATACGTCAAACCCGGGGCACTCGCAGTGCAACACATGATGATATACTGCTTTAATGTGTGTGTACGAGCATGATAGTGATATACCAGTTTGTCGTGTGCCCCGAGTTTGACTATGCACCCACCGCCACTGCTTATTTGTTGCTTAATCACAATACCATGACAACGTCTATTAGCTATAAATTGTCCTACGGCCTTCGATTATAAAATGTCTTTTCATACAAAACATACAATAAATTAATAAAAAACCGGTGGTGAAGATGGAAATAAAACTTTGTACGCGACACCTTTTGCAATTAATCTTTACTAGGCTCACTGAATTATAAAGGCTCGTTTCCTTCGTCGCTCGCCCCACAAACTTGCCATCTTGCCCGTAAAGATTCATTTACAAAGCTTGTCACGTAAAAAACTATAACAGTATCTACACTAAAATTTAAAAACAAAAAGAACTTTTCTTAGTAAAATTTATTCGTATCTTGCAAAATAAAGGTAGTTTATTCTTGAGCGAATTTCAAATTTTTATATATTGAGCATAATCTCTCTTGTACGATTGCGCCCAAAAAAATGAAAACACCAACAATTTTTAAGTAGGTAATTAAAAAGACGTTTAAAATTTATTACATTACTACTTCTGTGATTGGTAAACTTTATAAAAAAATTTCTATGACATGTAAATAACCTTTAAATAATTTATGACACGTAACCGTATAAACAAAAGTGATAACCAGATTGATGACATTTTCCATTTCTTTGGGCACAATTGTACATGGGAATATTTTTTCAAAATTCTATGAGTGGTATTTTAGTTTAGTAGACTATTCAACTCACATGTCATTTATTAAAAATTGACCAATTAAAATGCAGCATTTGATATTTTTAATCCAATGAAAATGAATTGTATCGACAATTCTCACTAGTGAAAATTGTCGACAATTTTCACTAGTGATAACAATCGACAATTTTAATAAAACACAAATATTTAACAACATTTATTTTTGAGTATTGAACGTACAATTATTAAATGTAACATTGCTACATTTATGAAAAACAATTTGATTTTTTAAAGCGTGTTCGTTGAATAGTCTCTCGAATACCATAAGTAGTCAAAGTTAAGTAGACTATTTTTGTGGTGCTTAACACTCATGTCTATCATGCTTGCGAATACCACTCGTGCTGCGCACTCGTGGTATTTAAATGCAAGCATGATAGACATTCGTGAAACCACCACAAAAATAGTCGACATAACTTTGACTACTAATGGTATTATAAGTGAAAACACTCCCTTTTTCAGACACGTTGTATGTACGATACGTCACAAGTTTTATTGCATTTGCTGTTTGCAAATGCAAGGTATACAGCAGAAAAAATAAATAATGGCTCCACAAAAAAAAATCGAAAGTGATAAAGACTGAAGATCCGGTAAAAATAATGGTATATTCGGAAAGACTACAGTTTAGTGAAAATGCTTTTTAGTTGTCACGGTGTTGCTTCCATTAAGAAAAGCTAAGTCAAACGTTTAACAAAGTTGCAATTTCTATAATTGCTACTGCCGATATTACAAAGTTTATATGAGCAATGTGGGTTCAATATTTAATTACATTACTGTAAAATAAATAACCTATGGATTGGATTTCTATACAGCAAAAGCCATACTAGAATATCATATTCTAACTCAAAACAGACAGGCACACTCTCTTTTAGCAGAAATACACAAAAACGCCAACACCAGTTTAACATACATACGCTCGGAACACATGTTTCAGATATGTTAGGAATGATTCCCTAAAACATTCCCTAAAAAGACAATCGATGGGGAAACTAACAAGCAAGATAATTGTTTTTTTTTTCAACAAAGACAAGACAGCAATGTATTAAATGTATTGGAAGATTGCATGTTGGCCGTTTTACTAATCAGCAGTCTTAGAACTAATGGATTTTGTAACAGGCAAGTAGGAAGTAGCTGGGTGAAGGAAGCTGCGTGACATACTTTCCAACTAATAAATTAATACTATTAGAAGAACAGTTTTTCAATTTTTACAAATATAAACTTATTTCTAACGAAGCAGAACAAGACTTTCTGATTTTCTTAAATAACTTAATAATTACCAATGTTGTTAAACGCGTACTTAGAAATATTCCCGGAAAACATGTGTTTGTTAATGATTTGGCGCTGAGGCTGACATAATTATTTTCAATTAACCTAACCCAGCCAGCACACTGAGATTATAATGACATTATTTTTAAGTCATTATTGGTCGACGATGTCATATGACTAATAAATGATGTCCATAAGACGTCATATAATGAGACATACGTAGACGTCTTCAAAACGACGTCTTTTGGACGTACAATACAATACGTACAAGTTTCATTAAAAGGATATTATTTTAGCAGGGGCCAAGGAATACTGGTCATATTAAGCAGGTGGTCACAATATAGAGATGTTTTGACTGTAGTATATAATAAATGTTATTTCCAATATTCAACTATTTATTTATAATTCCTATCTTAGTCCTAGTATAGGACGTTTTAATGACGTCTTATATTGGCTTCTTTGGGCTGTGACATAATGATGTCAGTCTTACAACAATTTGACGTCGTTACTTCCGAAACAATGGCGACATTATGACGTCAGTGTGCTGGCAGGGAAGCGCCATTAATGGTCCATAAATATAGTGATTCACGAGGTTTTCTGATCAAGTTACTTTTTAAATCCCTTCTCCCAGTTTACCCTACCCTCTACCGACATATCTCCCTCTCTGACTTACCCCTCCTCTTCCTGCTTATTTCCCTCTCAGACTATCTCTCCGACGACTTACCCACTCATTCTCACTATGAAACTTTATATTGAATTCATGTATCATATGTTTAATATATCAACTTTCTAAACGTTATCCGTCATTTTATCCATGTTCCTTAAGAGACAGGACATTAATTCTTTAAATAGTGATCTGATTCTACTTTTTTTTATCAAATATCCGAATCTAAAATGAAATTAAAAATTCCGAAAAAACGGAAAGACACACATCTCGAATTTCGTGAAAATTCTCTATAGCGAATACTATGGCACTTGGCTGAGAACGTTATATGATTTGTAAGCAAGTGATCGGAGACGTAGTAAGCACATACAGCGAGGGTGTTTAGTTCCTACATGTGACGAAGGGAGCACTGCAAGTGAGCAGTTGGTCTCGAGCGTATAGAAAAGCATCGATTACAAATAACGCTTTTAAAAATATAAATAATTTAAAAATCGCAAAACTAAAAAGAGGTGGCAAATCTACAGCGCAAAACCGTTATCTTGGAATTGTGTAGATCGGCCTAATAGAACTCTCAAACAAAGCGTAACAGAAATTAGCTTTGTGTCTTAAATAGATAAAAAGTATTTTAAATTTATGGTATTCAAAATCTAAAGACTAAAGAAAATATAATGTTAAAGCTTAAAAAAAGAATTAGCAAATCATTTTGTAGAACTCGTACAGCAGAACTATGGCGGCATGCAAGAGTTTGTCTATACATCAGAACAATTCAAATATTAAATACTCAATGATGGATGATGGAAGGTTAGACTGTAGGTGCTGCAGCCGCCGACATACGCTATGGGTATTTCTAACATTTGGAGTTAATTATTCTAGCATTTTTGACAATATAAGACAATATAAAATTAATCAATTTTGTTGCAAATGCTTTTTACAGATACGTTTATTGGTGTTTTAAATTTTCTATAACTTCATAAGTTATTTCAGAAAAAAATCTTCTCTTATCATCCATGCGACAATCTTAGTAAAATAATATAATATATCCACATTCGTGATAAAAAAAATCAAATTTTATTGCCTTAATACAGAAATAACTATTTTTCCTATTTTTAATTGATTTTTGCCTACTATTTTGAGATTTTTATCTTTTTTTTGAGTATTATAATCACTGAGATATAAAATTACAAGTACTAGAAATAGCCACAGCACATAAGTCTTTATGTGCTGTGGCTATTTCTAGGAACTGAACCCGTCTGACTTCAGTTCCTAGACGCTTGTGATGGAAGTGGCCTGTCTATAAGTGTGAGTAATTCCAAAAGTTAACACGCTGAGAACTTAACAAGCGCTCGAACAAAATAGACTTTCTTGAGTGTATACAATTAAACATTTTAAATTTATTTAATTTACAGGCATAAAAACTAAAAAATATATATATAAACTAAGTAGTGTTGACTAATGTACACAGCAAAAGCATCAATATACAAAAAGATTACGTAAATCGTCCTGGTGGAACTCTCAAACGAACTGGAACAAAAATAAGCCTTATGTTTGAAATATATAATACATAGAAACTGTGCGTATTATATACCAAGGAACTGAAGTGCTTGGACTGAATTGAATGTCCTCCTGACAATTGAACTATCCTAACTCTATAACACGATTATTTTTCTTTACTCCCTAAGGTAGAGCTTTATATAAAAGTTGTGCTAAAAAATATTTATAGTATATTTCTTTGTATAGACTTTACCACAGACATTTAGAATAAGAATGAAAATAACATTTCTGCTTTCTAAACTCAAAACAGTTTAAGATCAAAATCTGGTAGAAATGGATTAAGCTGTGATCAGTTCCGATTGCCATTTAAAAGAATAATTCTACCTATGTTCATTCTAATGAACATAGGCAGAACTATCTACATTAAATATTTTTTTCTTGTTATGTTTTCAGAAAAATCCCGAAACTTTATTATTCAGGAAACACGTTGAAAATTGAGCACAATATTCATCGACCTTACCTAACCCCCTTTTCTCTGACAGCACATGACAATGGCAAACATGGCCATACGATGGCTCATTTGAAACGTCTCTAAATTCTGGGAACAACTATCATATTCTATTTTGTTTTTTGTTTATTTGATTACGGGAATGAACATCAAGGTCATACGTCCCCATGAGATCTATCCCGAAACAAAAAATCTTTTCACGGTCATGATTCGTATCTCACGTCTCAGTCCGGATGACTTTATTCAGTAAATGCCATTATACTCTATACCTATAGGAAGAGTACAGCGACGTATCTTCACCGATACGCCATTCAGTTGGACCGACTTTTTTGTTTTATCCTACTTACTGCGGTTTCAGAGAATGCAACATACAACTCTGATATTTTCATAACTAATTACTATTAACGAAATTTTAGCACAACAAAACGATTTAATTACAATAATTATATTTTATGAGATGTTCCAAATGATTTTATAATTAATAATATTCATACAATGATGATCTCTATACTCTATGTCAGTATATTTTCAAATAGTTGTCTAATATTATGAAACACTTGTGGAGTTAATTGTTCATCATCTTATGCTCGATTGTGTCCCCGACAATATTATTTAAGATTTTTCTGAAACATACCAAAGAAAAATATTTAAGGTGGATAATTTTTATTGGAACGCATTGTGTATTGATATGGACAATCCACAAACTAAAGCAAGAGAGTTTAGATGAATATACATTTTTATAAACAAATATATCTTGAAAAATTAACTGATAGTGTTGGAAAAGTGTTTCTCTATTCTGTACCTACTAATAATTCAGAAAATCATATTTCCTTTGTTCGACATACTGGACATCAATAAAAAAATGCAACTTAAGCTATAAGAACGATTTAAGTATTATTTTTACTGCTTGTAAACCTGCTGGTTGTATATTACTGTATCTCGCTGTGCATTATGATCCTATTGGCATTTTCAAATAATCAATCATATCTTTGTAAAAAATGCATATGCCCCACCCACCTAAGGGTAAGGCAATCAGCAAACTGTCTTAATAATATGTTTCCAAGTAGTAGATTTATAGAAAAGTTGTTAATTGAAAGTATTCCCAATACTTTGTTTGCTTAGAAATGGTATGCTTGGAATTTTCATATCTATATGTAGTTTATTCAATGTGGTATTATAATAAAATTTCAGTACTGAATATCTTACATGCCTCGCTTCATATAATAATTAAGTGTTGCCAATATTATCAAAGAAGCGAAATCAAGTTTGCATTACTTACCAAAACTTTTCCTATACTCGCATGTTCTTGGCAACAGAACGTGAGGCAATATCAGACACATGCCTGTTAGTTATAAACTAAAATCTGAAGGTATAATTAAACATACAAATACCTACATAAAATCATGTAAGATTCTACTTAACATAAAGTTGATATTTTTCCATAAGTTAGTTAGAAAGCCATGTTAGCCACATTATAAGCGTTGGATGGATATGAAAAACTGAAAAACAACTATTTTGTCTCTACTGTCTAAATGATAGCTATAAATCTTCTCGACTATTGCAATTCTTACATCGTTCGCTCCCCAGAACTTTTGGCTCTGTTTTACTTTCGGTATCCGCATTAATGCCCTTGACCCAAATTTCATTTGGCTTTTTGTAAAATGCTAATCAACCGGGCGATAAACAAAGCAAAGTCAATCATACCGAAAATCGATGAACGTTATTCCCTATTATTTCATTGTAAAACTCTTTTACCTATCTCCTCGACTGCTAGATTCATTTTTAAAAATGTAGATCTCTAAATACTTGAATTTCGTGCTTTCGATAAATTCTCGTGTTAAAACCTACTAATTCATCATTGTTTGATAATAAAACGAGCTATACTAGCTACGATTAACACACGATAAACAAATTTTACATTTTTAAAGTTTATTTACCTCTGGTAATTCATCAGGTACTTTTCCCATCCATGTAAGGGACAGGATGGAGCAATCGCTTTTAGCATTGACGGTTCTTTCGAAATGAAGATGCATATCGTGTTGTATTATATTAATGTTATAGAGAGTTTCTCACATGTTTCATGAATCAAAATCGTGATATAAACGAGCTAGGACTAAAGCGTACGCCGGAAATGAAACAGTCGCGCACATTTTTAATATCCAGCACACACTTCAGGGGACGATTTGAAAAAGTTTCGAAATTTTATTAAATCATATAAAATAGAAATATATTGGCACACGTCTTCAGCTTAGTAACCCGCGTCATATATTGATTTTGATTTTCGGGATAAATTCAGCAGGAAAAGCTCGACGCTCTCGAGTGGCGCAGTCTGGATATTTCAAGGGCGCAAGTCTGTTTTCAGTAGAATATTGGATATACACGTAGGAAGCTTATTTAATGGTGGTTTAAAGAAATCTTGTTTTCCGTTTGCAGATAATTAAAAAACAATAATTCGTATGTTTCTGGTATGGTATAATACACAAAAAAGTTACTGTGTATTACTGATGCTAATTTAAATACAAATATATTTTTTTAAATCTAATACTTAATGTAACAAACAGTTGTAAGTACATCTAGCAACGAATACTTTTATTAAAAAGATATGAATCAATCCCTTCACAACTTTATGAAACTTTCGTTGCCTCAAATGCAAGGCAGTCGAGCAACAAAACAATAAAGTAAAAGAGAAAATCATAAACTGAAAGTATATGTTTGTTCACGACGCGACGTTGCTGATTTACCGGCAACGATAAATTTTGCCGTTGTTTGTTTTTCTTAACAAGGAAAATTTAACATTTATTAAACGTTGAAATTACTTGATACGCTTTGAACAATGTACAACAAAATTTCACGAAAAAAGATAAGTACATAAACTTTATTTTGATTGTACAATAGAAAAAGTCGCATTTGAATGCAGATATGAACGTAACAAGGCGAAGAATAAGAAATTAATAAAGGCGAACGAAAATCATACTAAATGTTTTAGGCTAGGATCAAAATCAGATATTCTTAAAGATTTTTAAATAAATTTAGAATATGTTATACAACAACTTCTTTCTCAGTAATATACAAAATCTGAGCGCTATCTGCCGCATAGTTCCTACAAGACATTAGTTGTTAAAAAATTTTATATTATTGTGGATAGGGTTTTAAAACATAGTTATACAATAAATATTTCAATTTTTCAGTTACACCTAGTGAACTCTCAATCACTAAATTTAAAGATTCCGTAAGATTTTCCCGCCAAGCAGTATATTTTGGGTCAGTCAATTTGGGAAGTTACTTCACTTCTTTCGATTCACTTCTTGGGAGCGCCGAGGGAAGGTGAGGAGGCTGCAGCCTACGTCTTAAAATGGGAGTTTCATGACTATGTAACTATGTAAAAAAACTAAATTTCAAATGTGTGAGTGTGCAGCCAAAATTCTAAGTGCATCTGGGAATAACCGATGACGTGGCATTTGTTCGCCATGACATGACTTCGCAAATTTCGCAAACCAACCGTAGACGAACAGCTAGAGATTTTTGCTTCCTCTTGCGCGTTGCACACCAATAATAGAATTTAAAGTTTTGAGAGGTCATGTTTTGTCTACTGACTGATAAACAGCAATAATAATTAATTAACTATAAAAACTTGTTTGATATATAATTATTTTATGTTTCACTTGCATACTATTTGTTGTTTATACCTGTGATACGAACTATATGAACAAGCTCATAACAACCAGGGCATTATAAGCTTTTTTTAGGCATTAGATTTCATAACGCTCGCTATCGTTTACTTTGCCATCGGAGGCCAGAAACTACAGGTTTCGTATAAGTGTTTTGGGATGCGCTAAAGATTGACCTGCATTCTAGCGAAATTGTATTAAATCTAATTATGCGGTAGAATAATTGTCAGATTGGAAGGTTATCTTACAACTAAAACATGCATCTCATTGGTTGAATGCACGATCACCTACTGCATATCGACGTCATTTTGTCTAATTTTGTTAGAGTCACTGCATCTAGTCACCTAGGCCAGCTGATCGATCAGAGTAACGCAAAACTGCAGCCATATTGGGGCAGAGAAGGGTGATTTTTAATAATGAACAAATTAAAACCACGTTTTACGTATTTGACATATTAGAGGTTTGAACTTTCAGAATAAGAAGAAACCTTTTAAAGTAAACGTGAATTTGATTAAATTCAATACAGAACAAATAATGAACAATTTCGTGCTTTGTTTGCCCCAATATGGCGGCGGTTTGCGGTACTCTGGTCGACCGGCTGGCCTAGGTAACTATTATAGATGCATTGACTCTAAACTTTGTTGCTGTAGTACGCCATCTGTATTTATTGGCGCGTCCCAATTGCAACACAACAAATAACATGAGTATTTGCGACGTAGTTTCTGGGAGCGTGATCCACGAATTATTTTATGCTCACATCAGCTGAGATTTCTTAGATATAATTAACATTTTTCATTCTTTAGATGACACGTGCTATCAAGATTTTTAGAATAGAATAGAACAGAATAGAACTGTATTAAATAGGTAATCCTAATATACAAACAAAGAAACAAAATATTTAAATATGAATATTGAAAATTATAAAAATTACTGGTTGTAGGACCTTAAATACTCAAAAAATGTTGATTTCAAATCTGCGATATAATTTCTTTCTTTTATATCATTTGGAAGCTTATTGAATTCTACACTGAGAGAATTTTTTCACTATCATTGTAAAAAAATATGTAATACTAGCAGAAAACTCTAATAGAATAGGCGCCAGTATAATACTCCCCTATGATAGTAAAGTCTGCTTTGCTATTATGAGGTTATAATCATAGCAAATTTACTTTACAAAGCACTACTTTTCAGTATTTGGAAAGCAAGTTTGCTAACACTGTAAAGTAAACGTTACTGTCATCACCAAGTAGCCTTGCTACGATTATAAAACAACATTTCAATCATAATAAAGTAATTTGTTGCCACCATGAAGTAACTCTGCTAGCAGTGTAAACCAACTTTTCTGTCTCTATAAAGTAACTCTATCTACCATTATAAACTAACTTTGCTGTCTCTATAAAGTAACTCTGCTACCATTATAAACTAACTTTGCTGTCTCTATAAAGTAACTCTGTTACCATTATGAACCAACTTTGCTGGCTTTATAAAATAACTCTGCTACCATTATAAACAAACTTTACTATAGCTGTACAGTACTCTTTTGTTTCTGTAAAGTTATCGATTGTTATTGAAAAGTACTTTTGTTCTCTCTATAAGGTAATCATCATGTTACTACAACAGAGTAACTTTGCTGGGATTTTTTATACTGGCTAATTATTATAGACTGCAACATTACTCTTGCTACTATAATGAAACGAAGTTGAGAATTTTCTTTATTAATTACATGTTCTTTTGTAATATTTAGGAACTATAATAAAGAAGTTTGGCATGCTCTAATTAATAATGAAAAAGTCAAATCATTTCATTGAATTAATTCGAGTAATGTTGTGCTCATTAGTCAGTTATACAAGATCTACAGCAAGGTTTCTTGTAGTACATATTAACAAAATTATTTTGTAGTAAGAGCAAAATTAGTTTTCAATAATGGCAATTAACAAATTGCAAATTACACACAAGTTGCTCGAAGACCATCTAAACTAACTGCAATTTCTCAAAAAAGTTGTGATATGAATTTCTTGAGTCTTTTTTCATGTGCCTTCCTTCTCCTTATTTTCCCTTCCATGACTTTTTGTATTATAGGATTCTCTCCTCTTAATGTTATATTGTATAACCATTACAATATATGTAAGTATTATGCGAGCCGAACTGTCAGCAGATTCAGGCCCGTAGTATACCTTCACCTAGGTTAGTTAAGAGTTTCTTATATTCTGCAACTGGAAAACAGCCTACTGTTTAACCAAGATATATACAGGTCTGGTAGAGCAGCTCGCCGCCATTTTGTTGGAGCTAATTGCTAGTTTAAAAAAAAACACTAGATTGCAGCATCATATCAAGATCTGTCAATAAATTGTCATCAATCTGACAATTCTGAAGTTTTTTTAAAATTCGAATTTCTTGTGCAAGTTATTTGTCTTATTTTAACTTTAGTGTTAGCTTGTTGCGTTATTTTGACTTTAGTGTTAGCTTGTTGCTGTGTTTTTTTTTCATTTTAAGTGGCATTTATTACCACTGTGAAAAATGAAGAAGTGTAAATTTTGCGGCTTCGTGAAACTTTTAAAGGAAGATTTGGCCCTCTTTCACGTACCAAAGGTAAAATGTAAATTAATATTCGATTTCAAACAGGGTTTATATTTGTAACATTATTTTATAGGATACGAATAAGCGTAACAAATGGACTATGTCTACGGGCACAATTTTAAACAAAAATGACTTCGTCTGCATGAAGCATTTTGAAAAGAGGTTTGTGAGGGAATTTGCAGATGAAAGTGGAATAATTAACAGAAGGACATTAGCACCAGATGCAATCCCTACCCTTTATTTGGGTAGTTCCCATTCTTCCTCTGTTTTGAATTTTCCATCTGAAGATCCTGCCCTGCTTATCCCTTTGAAAAATTATTCCCAGACAAAAAAGCGGTGGGTATCTTTTTATTTATTTTAAGGTCAGTCCAAATGGTAGCAAAATCCTCCACTGGTCCACATATTATCCGTTTTAGAATTTTTCTTTTAAACGCACACAATCACAACAACAGGATTGGTCAAATGATGATTCGCAATAATTGCAAGTGATGAATTTTAAAACACAATTCACATTAAAACAGAAATTAATAAATAATAATAATAATTAACTACACTAATGTATTTCTAAACACGTGGCATTCGTGGCAAATGATAGATACATAACCTAAAATTAAAATTTGTGTCAATTTTTGAAGTACCTTGGTAAGGTTGCGCCATCTATTTTCCACAAAGTAAACGGCTTACTAGCTCTCATTTTTGACACAATTATTTACATTGAAACATAGGCAAGCTGTTCTACCAGACGTCTATATATCTTGTGTTTAACCAAAAAATGACAAGGGTGAAAGAAAACATATGCTTTATTTAAAACTCAAACATAGGTATATCTTATTTCTAACAAAAGGAAATAAAATTAATATTTCTAAAAGCAAATAAAAAAAAACTTAAATATTGGTTTTAACAAACACAAATAAAACAACTGTGGTTACCCTTTATTTAAGCAATCACCCACAATGAAAGATAGTTTGTCCAGTATTCTTTTTCTAACTTTACAATGACGTCATCATAAAGGGGAAAACAATTTATTATATTTACCTACATTTAACGTGCACATAAATTTATGTAATGGAAAACTAAGATTTAAAACTTAAATATCACATGCACTCCCAGCACCCCACAAACTAAATAATCGTAAATTGGCGTCAGCCGCGGGAAGATGAACGGCAATCTGCCTTTTATGCTTCTATTATATGTATCTTGCATGCACCTGCCACTATCCGTGTAGGTGATCCGAAATTTGCCGTAAAGTCACGAACTCTTATTAAGGCAAACGCAATATTTGTAATACGATATTGTCTGTCTTATTATTACTCTTAGCAAAGCGCTTTTTTCAATTGTAGAAAGAAAGTTTCTTAATCCTTATTCAAATATCTAATATGAATCATAGGTTTCAATCGTAGTAAAGTTTTCTGCTATTACGCTAATAAATTTATTAATGGATGAAAGTTAATTTCTTAAAAACGTACATTTGTATTTCAGTAAAGTGATAATTCTCATCATAGCTAAATATATTGTTGGCGTAGCAGAAAGTATTCAGTAAAATGATATTTGTTATGGCAACAAAATGAATATGCAATCATAAAAAGAAAATCTATTGCGACAGAAAAACAAACTGTAGCAAAGAATTCTTTGCTGGTACTTTTCTCAGTGTAGTAATCTATTATAAGCATTTTTGTAATTCTAGTGTAATTAGTTCTATTTACATAAAATAGTTATTTTTGTTTAATTAGTACAAAGATACACGTTTTTGGGACGAATAAGAATGTTGTCGGATGACGCGTTAGCAAAGTCTGGCAATCTTATGAGTCCCAAAAACGCATTCTTTGTACGAATTAAACCAGTGGCGTGCGGTCCATGGAAGCAATGGAAGCAATGCTTGCCTTGAGAATCTATTAAAAATAAAAACAATGCTAACAAAAATACTTTTGTAAAATTATGGTTATCGTTTATTTAAATTGAAATATTTATCAAATTAAAGCTCAATATCAACTCTGTACAGCAAAAAGTATAATTATTGAGAGTACTATTTTAAATTAGGCTCATTAAACTTGCACGGAAAGGTAATACCGATGCAAATGTGATACATATAAGCACACACTTCATATAAGCATTGATTACAAATGCGCTTCTCTTAACATTGGCGTGAATCAGCGAGCGTGGGGTGTTATAGTAGACGGATGCTGTTAACATTGTTTGGTCGTAATTTTTATTGTGCTTCGTTCCCAAATGTTTATTTATTATAATTTGGTTATTTGTTCGATTTAGTGTTACTTAAGTAATGTAAATCTGCGAATGAGACTGTATTTTATCGCATTTTATTATTTTAATTTTTTAATTTTTTTAAAGACAAATAGTTCTATTTAGTTTGCCTATATGCAAATTTAAAATTGCATTATCGTCACGACTGCAAATTCAACTGCTACGGTGAAAGGTTCGAGTACCTTCGATATAGCCGAATCGGGACGCTTTTTGTTCAGTTTGTAAATTATTAATAAGGAATTTTTCGCATACAGTTTTGGAGAGAAATTACAAATTATTAAGAAAGGCAGATCAAAACCAGATCTTTCAAATTTAACAACAAAGATTAAAACCTGTACCGGTATTTTGCTAAGAAAGACCGGAAAATTGATACGTAGTAGTAGTTTTTTTTAAATAAAGAATGATAGTCAACAAATTCAATAAATATAAAGTGTAAAAGTGCTTCTTTGGAAAACTTTTAAGCTTAATAATTATAACACTGTTTTTTATTGTACCTAGCAGGGGCGGATCCAGAGAAGTATTTTGAGGGGGAAATCTTTGGAAAAATAATTGTTTTAATAAATAATAATTAAACAAACATTATTTGTTTCTATTCTATGTAAACTTATTTCTAAATTGGGGGGAGGGGATTATTCCCTCCCAGTTAATCCGCGCCTGTACCTTGGTGTATTATAATTAAAATCGTGGTTGCTTCCCTAGCCTAAATTCTCACCGCACGCCACTGAATTAAACATACCTACTATTTTTTCACCAACCGCTTTTAACCAGTAAACTCCGTGAGAGGACTGTTTAGAACAAACAAGATAACGTTAAGTTGCTTTTTATTTACTGCACCTTTTGAAGCAATTCTTGTTTCCGGGTAAATAGGGGCAATTTAGATGTAATATAATTAAGAAATACTCACAAATGTGTAATCTTCACTCTCATTTCACTGAAAATTCGAAGAACTTTCGACAGGCGACGGACAGAGATATGCGTTAAATGAAAAGAGGTTTTAGACTGGTTTTTGTCTTTGTATTACTATAAAAAGTGATTACTTTTTGTACAGTTGCTCTGGTAACGACTAACAGTTCCTAAATGGTCTACTTTTTATACAGAATAATTTGATACTATAATAGTGTCATATTCGTGCGGTTGGAGAAAAATTAGTATTATTGCTTGTGGGGTAAGTGTGAACTTCATTGTAGTATGTGATAAATAGATTAAAGTAAAATTCTTGTTTTCATGTTGGTAACAACCAACAACAAAAACATTTGAATTTAAAATTTCATATCTGTGTTTGATTTTTGCAAATTTAGTAGTTGTTACCATCCGAAAACCATAAAACTACCCTAGTTCTATAAATATTAAAAACGTCCTTGGCAACGCCAACAATTATAAATTAAAACTAGTTCTCTACTTGTAAGTACATGTTCTCGTAAAAAATAAAATCTTGTATGCACCACGAACCTATCGGACGACTTTCATGCCTCAGGCCCTTCAGGACCGGCTAACACATCGTCGGCCTTCTGGCATTATCATCATCATCATAACACCCTTGGTGCATAATAACTATAACTTACCTGCATGCTTAAGGCAATTAAGGTTAACTTTTATGTAATAGTATACATTATTATTAACCGAAATGGCTTATACTTTTTAGTTCTTTTAGGTGCCATATTCCGAGTAGTCAAGTGTATAGCTGATGTTCTAAAACCAGTGCCCAACGACCATGGTGGAAAATTAGTGGGTATGGTTATTAGTTCGTTAGAAGACCTTAACAGAATGGAAAAGAAAGAGATACAGGGGTTAGTTCGCCGATACCAAGATATCTTCGCTCTTGGCAATAGCCAGAAGGGACGAACCAATATTGTGCAACATAAAATCAATACAGGGAACTCTAGGCTAGTCCGACAGTCCGATATGGAAGAACAAGGGGTCATCGAGCCATCCTGGTCAGTAAGAAGGACGGGTCAACGCGATTTTGTGTGGACTATCGGCAGCTCAATAACGTGACTAAGGAAGACAGCTATGCTTTACCACGCATCGACGACACGTTAGATACCCTGTCTCGTTCACGATGGTTTTCGACTTTGGACTTAAAAAGTGGTTATTGGCAAGTTGAGGTAGAACCTGAAGACCGGGAGAAGACCGCGTTTACTATTGGTTCCGGGTTATGGCAGTTTACGGTCATGCCTTTCTGCCTATGTAACCCTCCGGCCACCTTTGAGCGAGGCCACCTTCGAGCGTCTAATGGAGACCATCCTGAGGGGCCTGTCGTGGAAGACTTGTCTGGTATATCTACATGATGTGATCGTAGTTGGAAAATCATTCAATGAACATCTGAAAAAATCTAGAGGAAGTGTTCCGAAGACTGTGTACAGCCAACCTGAGATAGAGTCCAAAAAAGTGCCACATATTCCGAAAGGAGGTAAAATACCTCGGGCACGTTGTATCACAAAATGAAGTGGCAGCCGACCCGATAAAATCCGTGCAGTCCAAGAGTGGCCAACACCGAAAGATAAACACCAAGTTCGGAGTTTTCTTGGGTTATGTACCCACTACAAGCGTTTCGTTCCAGGGTTTGCCAATATAGCGAAGCCACTGACAAGGTTAGCGGAAGATGGGCGCGAGTACGTTTGGAGCGGAGAGTGCGAAACAGCTTTCCAACAGTTGAAACGTGCCCTGACAACAGCAAATATATTGAGCTATCCACAGACAGAAGGGAAATTTATACTTGACACAGATGCAAGTAATCTGGCCATTGGGGGTGTACTTTCTCAGATACAGGATGGACAAGAAAAGGTCATCGGCTATTTTAGTAAGGTTTTGTCGAAAGCCGAAAGAAATTATTGTGTGACCAGGAAAGAATTATTAGCCGTCGTGAAGTGCGTTGAGAACTTTTATAAATACTTGTATGAAAGGAAGTTTTTGTTGAGGACGGACCATGCCGCGTTGAAATGGCTACAATTCCGTAATCTTGTCCTACCAACCAAAAAGCCGCGACTGTTGCTGACGTACTAGTCAAAGAGTTTTTCGGTCGTTTCGGAGTGCCCATGGAGCTGCATTCGAATCAAGGCCGCAATTTTGAGTCTGTACTCTTTGGAGAAGTCTGTCGATTGTTGGGCATTCGCAAGACTCGGACCACACCGTTACATCCGCAGTCCGATGGAATGGTAGAACGCATGAATCGGACAATAGGCAAATATTTGGCAAAGGTCGTCTCCGATCATCAACGAGACTGGGATCAATACCTGCATCTGTTCCTGATGGCTTATCGTGCATCTGTTCACGAAACAACCGGTCAATCACCAGCGTCTGTGATGTTTGGACGCGAGATACGGTTGAAACGAAGGTTTTTCACCGGACTAAATAAACAACAAAATACAATAAAAACAACACTTATTATACTTACGTTAAAAGATGCTCAAGATTACCACGGCTTGAGATTTAGCTCTATCTTACAAATTTTTAATTCAGGTCGTAGGTATTGGTTCTGCAGTTGTCTAATTTATAAGAGATGGATAAAGGTTTCAAAAAACACAAAAACATACACAAGAAGAATACATCTGATTATGAAGCTTAATAATGATAATTAAATAGATCGAATAGATTAAATGAATCTAATAAATCTGTCTGAAATCACTAATCAGAAAATGAAATCAGACCGATATAAATTTAGTGCAAAATATTAGTTAAATTTCAACAAAGTCAAAAACTTAGATTAATGGAAGTATGAATAAAAACTTTCATAATTATATGGTTCAGTCTTACTGGTTTTAATTAACTTTAAAATCATATTTATTTAAGAAAACACAAGAAAAAATATGAAAAGATTACAAATTTTAAATTCAAAAATTTAAATAATAAATCCCTACCTAAGAGCTCTTGACTAATGAAATTCTAATGAATAAAAGTTGTATACTGAATTACATATGAATGAAAAACAAATTGTAAAAATATTACCAAGATTCAAAAAGAAATTACATAAATGTTCAACACTCAAGAAAATACATAAATCACTGTACCTTTAGTTGTCAATAATTCGCAAACCAGAATTAACGCTAAACTGCACAAATATGACTCCTGCATACATCAAACAATCGCCGCAGGCGGAAACTGGAATGTTCGTAGATTTTTCTTTCCACTATTCAAAGATGCAATGAATTAACCCTCGTAATGTCTGTATGTGGTGAACCATTATTTACGAATTCACCCAAAATAAAATAACTGAATGCAACCATAAAAGTTCCATAAGATTTGGTTATTAATTTAATTTTGATAACCATCACAAAGGTTCGTTGTTGTCATTAAAACAACCCACTTATTATTTAAATTTGAACTGGATTTATGAGGCACATAACTCAAATTTATTTATTAATCGAGATTTCGATCACTGAAGAGAAAGTCTGTAATTATTAATTTATTTCGGTACGAGAATTGTTTAAACGAATGTACGATACGGTAAACTGTATTAACGCTGTTACACTTTTAATAGGAAAAGCTAGATTTCCCATTCTTCAAAAGCACAAACATCCGGAAAAATGTTTAACTGTATAACGGTACTTTATTAACCGCAAATTCTTGATTAATAATAATTACTACAACCCATAACCTAAACCAAGGCCCCAGAAGCTATACGCTTGTGCGGGAGGGAGGCGGCGATTATTATTATTTAGGCCCAATGTGCGGCCCGGGCACATAATTAAACGGTAATAATATTAACTGTAAATTTTCTTAAATAACGATGCTCGGCATCCGATACCGGCAGTCGACCAAACTGTACGGGAACTAGGTCTAGAATTTTCTTTAATTTTAATTAACTAAAGTAAAACGGTAATTCTATAATGTCGACAGAAGTCAACTGTCTTCTCTGAAATTTCGATCGGAAGTGTCTTGACATTTGGACCTCTGTTTTACGCGGAGAAGTTATTTTCTACTCTGGGGATGTAATCTGATATTCACCAATCAAAATCCGTGAACGTTCGCCTAAGCAAATCAAAATTATAGCAAGTTTAGTCCACGTGGACACAACAAAGAAGTTTTTACTAGCGTTTACACGAGATTCTGGTCCTAATGAACTAAAAATAGAAATTGGATGGCGCGAAAGCCGGTACAAGGACGTTGTCATCTGCAGACGCTAGACATGCGAACACATGCAATTTTCAAGTTTAAAACGCAAAAAGGCCAAGCTGAATTCGTCAACACGTGTTAGGTGTTATTTTTCAAACAAAGAGAAGTTTATTTATTTTTTACCATGTTTTCTCAGAACGTAGACTGCAATATTTATATAAAACTGTACGAACTTAAAATGCGCCACTAACTCTTTTGTTAGGGTTTTAGCAACGCAGCCAGTTTTAGCGGATACACGTGAACAAGCAAAGCATTGATGACATGTAAAATTTACTGCAACGTCTTCTAGTTCTATGGGAATTCAAAAACAACCTTTTAAAATGTTGCTTTATTAATGTATTTATATCAAATACGAACAAAGTTTTAACTGCAAATAAAATATAGATTTGCAGGACCGGACTTTAGATTTTTTGATGAATATACGTGCAAAATTACACATATTTGAGACCGATAGAAAATATACCGTTACACGGTTACCGTGTGATCTGGAATTTGGATGTCCACCTGCAGAACAGGAGGTAGCCGGAAATTATTATGTTGTCAACTTAAGGAAGAAGTTGGAGGATATTCACGACCGAACCCGAAACAATAGCTTAATCGCGAGTGACCGAATGAAGACTTTGTACGATGTGAGAGCCCAAGAAGGAGGGTTTCAACCTGAACAGCTTGTTTGGTTATATAACCCGCAAAGTCGACGGGACTACTCGCCGAAGTTACAGCGAAATTGGGAAGATCCATACCAGATTAAGAAACGAATAAATGATTTGATTTACCGCATCCAGAAATTGCCAAGAGGGAAACCAAAGGTGGTAAACTGAAAGACAAATTAAATGAGACTCGTATAGGTACTTAAAAAATCAGCTGCGCGCACAGGTGATTGTTGGGTTGCCTAAATATATCAGGACCGAACTTAAACTTAAACTGAAATATTTTTAATGCAATTTATTTTTAAATTTCATCAAATTCGTCGGTTTTATTTGAATTAGAATACCTATACGAGTCTCATTTAATTTGTCTTTCAGCTTACATTCGAATCGTCTGGTGCATTATGAGGGAAATAATAACTCAGTCCCGGATCGGGAAAATCAGGCTAAAGCGGCTGTCAATACCGTAAAGCCTGAAGATAATTATCTTCACTGGCCAACACATTTTTTGCTGACTTGTATATGAGACTTGTTCTTTACTAACTTGGGTGTGCTGAATCCGAAAATCATATTGGTTTTTGAGTATCACGTCAAAATTTAATTCTATATCATTTTATGCTCTTTGAAGAATTGCAAATGCGGCCAAGTTGTAACTTAAGAACTTATACGATATAAACAAAGTATAAAATTATAATAATTCATTTATTTATTTAGGTACAATATTTACACAATGATCATTCAAAAAACTACAAAAGTGTTACAACCTAGGCGGTGAAATTTTTCAAGCATTGATTGCACTAGCTCTTTATAATTGGATGCTTTTTTGTTTCCAAGAAAATTGTTCGCGACCATCGTGAATGAAGTCCGGGCTTCTTTTTCTGCTTCGTTCGTAGAGTTGATGAAATTTGGATCTCTCATTAAAGTTCTAATTTGAGGTCCATCAAATACCCCAGCTTTGATTTTTTCGTAACTTAGTCGTGGAAACTTTTCACATATGTACTGGAAACAGTGACTTTGCAAATCTAGTGCTTTAACGTATTGCTTCATAAGACCCAGTTTAATGTGAAGAGGTGGAAAAATTACTTTTTCTCTGTCGACTAAAGGTTGACTTATAATATTCTTCTCTTCTACAACTAAGGATGTTCTAGGAGGCCAATGTTTCTGAATCCAGTGTTGGTTTCTAGCGCGACTATCCCAGAGGCACAAAAAGCAAGGAAATTTTGTATATCCTCTTTGAAAACCAAGTAAAAAGTTTACCATTTCGAGATCCACACAGATGACACCCAGTTATAGTCTGTATATTTTAGTAAATCTATCATCTTATCAATGTCGTCATATGTTTCCTTTAAATGAACGGAATATCCAATAGGAATTGAACCGAAAACATTCCCGTTGTGTAGTAGGACACACTTGAGGCTTCTGCTGGAACTGTCGATAAACAAACGCCACTCACTTGGGTCATATTGTACAACGCCTATTTGAGTTAGCAAATCTGGCACATTGTTACAATAAACAAATTCACACTCTTGTTTAAAATATTGCACAAGATCACTTTCCCTTTTACGATAAAAAGTTATCTTCGTACGTTGCTTGAGTAAGTTCTTTTCATTTAATCTTGAAGCTAGCAGTTCCGATGATTCCTTTGATAGGCCCACATCCCTTACTAAATCATTTAATTCTGCTTGAGTAAAGCGTTGTGGTTCATAATTAGAAACTATATCTTCATTGGCAGAATCTACATCTGAATCATCTTGCTCTTGAATAACATCTGACATGTATTCAGCATCCGAGTGCTCAAGTGAAGGAAGCTCTTTATAAACTGGCACAGGTATTTCACCGGAATGAGGTACTGGTCGAATCGCGGAGTCAATATTTTGATATACTTTTTTATTCTTACTCTTCGTATTATAACCGGAGGTCTGAGTTAAACATGAATGTCAAGGTTGTTTTACGTGGGGTACCTGTGTGAACTTACCCCCACGTTCCTTCCAGAAGGAAGTGATTGGGATACGCCCAATCAGCGCGCAAGTTGCATAACCGGCAGTCGTGCAATTGCTACCAGATTGACTCAATGGTAGGAGCGAGGTTGCCTATCCACCCTCTACTAGCTAAGTCGCGCATAGTGACCGAGCAGTTGACTTAACACGCTGCTCACCCGCCGGCACCATCCCGTCCTCTTTCATACGGGGTGAAGTACCTCGTCCAGCAATAGGACTATTCCCCAACTTGACGCTGTTATCAAGAGGACCACTGCCCGATCGAATCCAACCACAAATGTGGCAGGACTTGGTTTTTAAGCGGTTTTGCCACCCCGATCTACCAATTTTAGGCTTGGTGGGCCTGAGTTAAACAAAAGTAACAATCATCTACGTGTTTTTTCGGTTCACGCCATATCATTGGAACGCCAAAAGCTAATTTCTGACGTTTTCCTTTGCTCCACTGCCGCAATGATTTACACACTTTATGTGGAGCCCATGACTTGTCTTGATCAGCAAGTTTTACATCAAAATAAGCCAAATATATTTTCTTAACGAAAACACTAATATTTGTCTGACTGGGAACGGTGAAGCTGCCACAAATGTAGCAGAAAGAATCGGCACTATTTACACATCTTCGAGTAGTAGACATGATGTAGTTTCTTCACTAACAACTAACATGTAACTAGCATTTTCTTATCAGCCTTGCTTACTTTTAAATAGTTCTAAGTGATCAATACTCGCTAATAAAATCTCATTAAACCTTAATATGTTGACGATGAGGACTAGCTTAGTAGACTTGATTACTTTACAATTGTTTATTACTTAATTATCTAATTAAGTACTTAAATATTATGAGGTACAAGTGTATATTATGCTAATGACTAAATGTATTTGGAATGTCTAAGAATTCCGTAAACAATTAAGAATTTGCTGCATTTAGTTAACGATCTTCGAGAATTTTGGATTCGGCAAACAAGAAACGCCGTAGAAAAAAAACCTGACGTGATAGGGAAAAACGGGATTTATATTTGGCGTTAGCGTATCAATTTTAGTTAAAATCAAGTGTCAGATCAAAGTCAGCAGAAAAAGCAGTTTTCTTGTTGGGCAGTGTTGATTATTCCACCACCCACTGTGTCTCCGAAAATTTTTGCATGGCAAGAGGGATCGCAGTAGTGTTTAGAAAAAAATTTGGACGATTGAATGAACTTCGAGAACAGAATCCCTCTGTTGGCAAAGTCTTTGTTGGCCGCATCAAGGCCAACAAAGAGTGTAGATTGTTATTTCTACCGAAATGGAACGTATAGTCGAGGTGAAAACTGTCGGTATCGACACGACCCTTTCTATAGGAACCAGAGAATAAAACCTGTTCTGGGACAGAACAGACTTGAAAAAGGGGGCAATGTAACAAATAGGGGAATCCTTATACGAAGGCGGCAGAACATTCCAGAGCGGACCGTCATACACCCGCGAGAACATAATAGAAGATTCGGCACGGGACGCGTATATGACGCGTCAGGCGGTTAGACGAGGTACAATACACGGGTATGTTCGAGACTTTGCTAGAACGTTTACATGGAAGTTATAAAACGTCGTCCCGGATGAAGAGAATTCAATTAGTGTTTAACCGGCATATCGAAATGTGCTCCGTGTAATTAGTAATTAGTGAATAATGTTTAATAATTGTTATAATACATAAATAGTTCTTATATAATCCACTTTAAGTTTGTAAATATCTAGCATTTAAGTTCGTCAATCAGTTTATGATTATGGTATTAAATAATTAGTTAGGATTAAATTGGTGTATGTAAATAATATCTCTCTTGTAAATAGATGATTTAAACAGCAATTTTGTTATTATTTAAAAAAACGTTACAAGATCGGACAATAATACGCAAACAGCTTATGAATTAGAACGAGACTCCTCAAAACTTCCCACTTTAAAGGAATTTTTGAATTCTTTTGAAAATAGAAGTGTTGCCCTTGAAAACATAATTTCCCGACTAATCCCCGCTGAAAGTAAAACAAATAAAGTAGCTCATTTTACTGGTCAAAATGTACCCAAGGTAAAATGCATATTTTGTAATTTGTCCAATCACAACATTGATAAATGTATAAAATTTAAGAATCTTGATAATATTGGAAAACGTGAATTTGTAAGACATGAAAAGGTTTGTTACAACTGTTTAGGGTCAAAACACAACGTTTTCCAATGCATGTCTGAGGGATGTACAGTATGCTCCAAAAAGCATCATACTTTGTTACATACTGTCTCAGACACCTGGAACTACGAGGATTGTTCGGTAACTACGTGGCCTAACACAGAGATGGCGCGAATTTGCAGGAATCTTCTTTATCATTATGCAGAATCATCCTTTAATAGGTTAAATATGACAGTACAGACTGTACAGAGCGATCTGTCAATTAGTCTGTTTTTGGCAGTACGCCAAAGTGAACGTCTTGTGAGATTTTGTAAACAATGGAAAAAACCGAGTTGAGAGCAGTGATAAAGTACTTTCATTTAAAAGGCTTAACACCAACCGAAATCAAAGCAGAGCTGGATTCAACACTATTGGAATCAGCTCCTTCGTTTTCAATGGTTAAAAGCTGGGTTACCGAATTTAAGCGTGGTCGTAGGAGCACAATTGATGAACCCCATAGTGGACGTCCAAAAACTGCTACTGCCCCGGATACGATTATGACCGTCGAGTAAAAGTGCGCGATATAGCAGACATAGTGGGTATCTCAAATGCCAGTGTGCACAGAATTTTAACTAAAGAATTGAAAATGAAAAAATACTCGGGGCGTTGGGTGCCGCGGTTGCTCACACCGGAGCAATAACTGAACCGTTTGAGTGTTTCTCGCGACCTTTTGGCACATTTTCGCCGCAATCCGAAGAACTTTTTAACGCCGTTTCATAACCGTCGATGAAACCTGGGTCCACCATTACACTCCCAAAACCAAAGAACAGTCCAAGCAATGAACACACAAAGGGTCTCCTCCACCAAAGAAAGCAAAAACAGTTTTGTTAGCAGGAAAGGTTATGGCAACTGTGTTTTGGGATTCTCATGGAATTATTTTGGTCGACTACTTAGAAAAGGGGAAAAGAATAAATGGGAAGTATTATTCCAATTTGTTGCAACAATTAAGCGACAAAATCAAAGAGAAACGGCCTCATTTGTCAAAGCAGAAAGTGCTTTTCTATCAGGATAACGCACCTGCCCACAAGTCTGCGATTGCAATGGCCAAAATTCATGAATTGGGATTTGAGTTAGTGCCTCATTCGCCCTATTCCTCATATATGGATCCCAGCGATTATAATCTGTTTCCAAATCTGAAAAATGGCTCGGCGGTAAGAGATTTTCGTCTAATTCCGAGATAATCGCTGCTGTAAATAGTTATTTGGAGGACTTGAATTTATCGACCTACAATGAAGGCATTGCTAATTTGGAATATCGTTGTAATAAGTGTGTTGAGCGAGTAGGATACTATATTGAAAAATAAAATGTTTTTTGTCAAATAAATTGCGTTTTCTTTGTTAGGCCACGTAGTTACCGAACAATTCTCGGAGACCACCCCCTAGCCCTGTCTCGGGAAATATAAACTCAAATGCACTTTCAAAGGACAACTCCTCTGTTGAGAATTCGCTAGGTCACTTGGAACACACTGAAACCACTCACTCTACTCTCTCTGAGGTATCATCGCAAATAGTCTTGCTAGCTACAGCAACTGCAGTTCGCTACTCGGCTGGTGGTAAAGAATTAATAGCTAAAGCCTTATTGGATAATGGAAGTCAGATTTCATCTTCATTAATTTCTCTAGATCTCTTTAAGAAACTGAATTGCAACGCCTATCCCAAGGCTATGCAAATCTCCGGTATTTCTAACAACAGAACTAATGCTAATCGAATGGTAGATGTTCTATTACATTCTAATGTTAATTTACCGAGTTTTAAGGTCTCATGTGTCATTCTTAATAGAATAACATGTCCACTGCCTCAAACGGTTGTAGACACACAACAATTAAATATTCCCACTGATTTCAAATTAGCAGATCCCCTGTATTTTAACCCATCGAAAATAGGTATTCTACTCGGCTCAGACATCTATTATGATATCATCGCTCAAAGAATGCTTAGGTTAGGTCCAAATTTAGCAACTCTTCAATACAGTCACTTGTGTTGGTTAATTGCTGGTTCTGTCTTTGCTAAACAGTCAGTAGAACAAAATTTAATTACTTCTCTTTCTAATGTAAGTATTCCTACACACTCTATAGATGTCAATGAATTTTTCCCTAAGTTCTGGCAAATCGAAGAAGTCGTTCAAAAACGTTCTTTATCTCTCGACAACAAATTATGCAACGGTATATTTGTTCAAAGCACAATTTCTCGGCATGATGAGGCAGACATTTCTTTTTGCAATCCTGACGATTATTTAAAATTGGGTGAATCATTTTCGTCTGCAGTTTGCAGATTCTATGCTTTGGAAAAAAGATTTCAAAGAGATCCCAAGTTAGCGCACGAGTACAAATCATTTATTGATGAATATGTTGATTTACAACATGGAAAATATGTTATCTTGAACTCTTTCATAAAACTGAATCTGTCAAAGACTGTCCAAAATATTTCTTAGCCCATCATTGTGTCTTGCGTGAGCACAGTGTTAGCACACGGTTACAGGTTGTTTTCTACGTCTCCATAAAAACATCCACTAATATTTCCCTTTATGATATTACTTTAAAAGGATTTCCGGTTCAATCCGAATTGTTTGATATTCTTTGCAGATTTCGTACATTCAAGTTTGTGTTCACAACAGATATTCAGAAGATGTATCGACAAATACTGATTAATCCTGATCAAGGATTTCTAGAAAATATTTTTTGGAGAAATTCACCTAGTGAATCTCTTAGATGCATTGAATTGCAAACTATGACTTACGGTATGAATTTTGCCCCTTATGTAGCTACTAGATGCCTAAATCAACACGCAACTGATCAAAACGGTGCTCTAATTCCAAAGCATTTTTGGAGAGATTCTCAAAAAATACCAATAACCGTATTAATAACATAAAAATAGATAACTATCAAAATAAGGTTCTAGGAATATGAATATGTTGGAATTCGGACACAGACCAACTTAGGGTCACTCTTCCTAAAACTATTAATTTGTTTTGTAATTAATTGTCTTTAGTTATGCGTTTTATACACTGACAGTACAATTTCTAGTAATTTTATTTGCTTAAAATTACGGGTTGCTCCTCTAAAAACAGTATCCCTTCCAAGATTAGAACTTTGCGGCTGTCTTTTTTTAGCAAAGCTGAGTCACAGAGTTCATTCACTTTTAAATCTAAATATATCAAAAGCACTCTTATGGACAGATTTACAAATTGCTCTTTACTGGCTTAAGTCATAATGGAGTACGATGGACTATGTTAGTCTCGAATCGTATTTCTCAAATCCAAGACCTGTCTCAATGTTTATCACTGGAAACATGTTAGATTAGGTGACAACCCTGCAGATTTGATATCTCGAGTACTTGACCCTCGAAAGATGGAAAATTGCAAGCTTTGGTTTAATGGTCCCATATTTGTACATTTTGAAAATGATGAATGTAACGTTCTTGCAAATCCCTCCGAAAAAGAAACATTGTATTACTTAATATTCCTGCTTGTCAGCTCAATATTCTCGATCGGTTTGTTTGTTTCACTCGTTTGGTACAAACAATAGCTTATAGTTTTAGATTCATCAAAACCTCTAAAAATAATATTCATAAGCAATATGGTCCTCTTACTGTGGAAGAGACTGATGGTGTTCGATGAAGGATATTGAAGGATGTACAAAAACAGCATTTTTCACGAGAGACTTCTCAACTTATGTCTGAAGGTCATGTTTCTGACCTGAGTGATATAATCTTACTCAACCCTTTCCTTGATCATTCAGAGTTGTTACGAGTAGGAGGAAGACTAGTTAACGCTGACATCACTTTTGATCAGAAGCATCCGATTATATTGCCCGCAAAACATCATGTCACACGCTTACTGTTAAGATTTGTGCGAGAGTGCTAATTACAATTTTTTACTATCATTGTGCGACAGTTCTAAATAAATGTTGCTAATACAATATTTATCCCACTAATTATTAATTTAATGTTCAGGATTCAAGCACTGAAATACAAATAGGACTCTCTAGTGAGAAAATCCCCTTTTAGTCCAGTGAATGAAGGGATTTTACCCTGCAAAAGGTCGGGTAGTTCTAAATTTTAGATATGTTGTATAAATTGGTGGGTTAGTGAAAAATCCAAGTTTTCCAATTCCATTCCACTCCACCATCTTGAAAAAACCGTCGAAAATCGACACTTTTTTTAGTTTCTCGCCTATAACTTCGTTCTGGTGCATCTTAGCGCAAAAAAAGTTATTTGCCGACTTGTAGAGGACAAAATTTTCTAAAACTTTGGTATGTGAAGTTGTTTTACACGATGAATGACAACGGAGCTGTAAAGCTCGCAAAAAAGGCTAAAATTGCCTACTTTGCAAAATTTTGAGTTTCTTGCCACTTAACATCGCGATAACTTCGTAACACTTCATTTTAGTATACAAGTCTTCACAATCAATCTTGCATAGAATTTAATTAGCTACAAATTCTATGTATCAATGTAGCCACTAATATTATGTTAATTATTTTTATTTATTTATTTTTGGTCGAGGAATCAAGATGGCGGAGCATCCTTCGTACCTCATGGCACCGATTTCTATGATCATTTGGCCGACCCTACTAGAATTTAACCGAATATGGGGAAATTCCACCCCCAGTACAGATTTTTAACGTACCAAACATCGCATTGACACGGTACCTACAGTTTTACTTCCTATCCGAGAAGAAGGCATGTTTTTTAATTTTTCTCCGCTATGAAAAATTACCAGCACGGCCGGGGATCGAACCTGCGACCCTTGGATTATGAAGCAAACATGCAAACCACTAATCCACCGAGGCTGGCAATATTATGTTAATGTAATTATAATTGGGACGCGCCACAAAGTTCGTAAATGTATAGGCAAGCTTAGAAATATAGGTCATCGCAATGCCGCCATTTTCGCGCTCAGTAACAGTTGCAATACGGCTGCTATCGAAGCCGAAACGATCGTCATATGAGGCGCGTGACGTTCTAAAACGTTGAATTGACGCTTAGTACCAAGAAGTATATGTATAACTGCAAACAAGTCGAGTTGTTGATTATCCTACTTCCTGTTAATCAACATGTTCCGCCATTTTCGTGCTAATTGCATAGCAGAAGTGTATGAGATGACCTATTTTTCTTAAGTCTGCTTATACATTTACGGACCTTGGACGCGCCAAAGATTGACCTGCATCCTAGCGGAATTTTATTAAATCCAATTATGCGGTAGGGTTATTGTCAAACTGGAACGTTTGAAGGTCATATTACTACTAATAAAGCATGCATCTCATTGGTTGCATCAACGTGGCATACATGAAGTTTGTTCCAGCAATAGTCACAAACGGTTGCCAACCGTCAGGAGCATCGTAGACGAAAATTAGTGTTCCAGCAAAAGAAAGTTCTGCAAATTGACCGATTTGATGTTCCAACAGCTAATACAACTTTTTGCAAACCGTTTACAAACGGTTTGTAAAACCTCGGACATTTTGCAAATTCTTCTGATAGACATGCGCAGTAAGCGTCCCGCAGGGGAGGCGTGATTTGATATTAGTGTATACAGTGTAATCAAAAGAAACGCTACTAACATAGTGACAACTTTCTTTGTCTTACAAATCACAAATTTCTAATTTGTGTTCCAGCAGAAATATATTGCCAACTAGTTTCTAACTTTAAACAGTTTCGTACTAGTTGCATAAAAATCCTCAAACCATTTGTGATTTGTTGCTGGAACAAACCTTATCACCTACCGCATTCATGTTGTTAGAGTCACATCTAGCCGACTAGGCCGCGCTGGTCGATCAAAGTACCGCAAACGCCGCCATATTGGGGCAAAAGAAGCACGAAATGGTTCATTATTTGTATCTGAGTGAATTTAATCAATCCACGTTTACTTTAAATTTACGTTTATTTAAAAAAAAACCTTTTAAAGTTTAAAAGGTTTTTCTTATTCTGAAAGATCAAACCTCTAATATGGCAAATACGTAAAACATGGTTTTAATTTCTTCATTATCAAAAATCACCCAGCTCTGCCCCAATATGGCGGCGTTTTGCGGTACTCTGATCGACCAGCGCGACCTAGGTGACTAATTGTAGTGCCTCTATAAATGTTGTTAGAGTCACTGCATCTAGTCAGCTAGGCCAGCTGGTCGGTCAGAGTAACGCAAACCGCCGCCATATTGGGGCAGAAAAGGGTGATTTTTAATACTGAACAAATTAAAACCACGTTTTACGTATTTGACATATTAAAGGTTTGATCTTTCAGAATAAGAAAAACCTTTTAAAGTAAATGTGGATTTAATTAAATGCAATCAGATACAAATGATGAACAATTTCGTGCTTCTTTTGTCCCAATATGCCGGCGGTTTGCGGTACTCTGATCGACCAGCTGGCCTAGGTAACTAGATCCAGTGACTCTAATGTTGTTGCTGTACAACGCCATCTATATATTTATTGGTGCGTGCGCGTACCAATTACAAACAAACTTTAATATTTGTTATTGTTGTATTTTCCTGAATAGACTAGAATAGTATATTCTGTAACGAGGTTAGAATGAAAATTTCGAATTTCCATTCTAACCGAGTAACGGTTAGCTGTGCTTCTAACAAGCACAATCAATACCTTACAAAGTATGACATTTAATGTAAACAATTAAATCGAGGCTAACCGATCTTTTTTATTATAGTGTTACAGAATATTCATTCCATATCTAGTGATGGAATGAAATACATGCAAAATACATAAGTAGGGTAGTGTTTTAGAATATTTATTCTACAACAAGAGTTAGAGTATTAAGTTTTTAAATTATCAAAATTAATTCAGAATTTACAAATTCTATAGTGGTCGTGGAGAATAGTATTGTAACGTTCCATTTAAAATAATAACAAAAATGCTGTTTAATCGTCTATTCACAAAAGAGATATTATTTAAATACACTAATTAAAACACTATAATTATAAGCTATTTAACGAACTTAAATGCAGGATATTTACAAATTTAATTGAAGACTATATAATAACTATTTATATATTATTATAACAATTAATAAACATTTATTTATTCACTAACATTCGACTATTCACTAATTATTCAAAGCACATTTCGATATGCCGGTTACACACTAACTGCCCTGCCTTCTGTGCGCGAACGTCAATTTATATCCCCATAAGTTCTAGAACGTACTGGATTAGACTAGTTGATGTATTGTTTTGTGCAGCCGTCGATGTCTCACACAGATGAATCATACATGCAGGTGTTGATGAATCATACATGCACGTGTTGATGAATCATGCATGCAGGTGTTGATGAATCATACATCTTGCCATCAGCATCTAGAATGTTCGCTGACGGTGTGTATTTTCCATTCGTTAGGTATAGTATATTATGTAACGAGGTTAGAAGAAATTCGATGCGAGTGGAAGATTCCGAACGCGAGCTGAAAGCGAGCGTAAGGAACCACGAGCATCGAATTTCGATTCTAACCGAGTAACAGACCGTACTTTCTCCAAGACCACAAGAAAACTTAAACTTAGCAGTATTTACAATTTGAAAACAAGCACAATAACCCTAAAAAGTATGACATTTAATGTAAACAATGAAATCAAGACTAACCGTTTTTTTATTATACTGTTAACTGTTACAGAATATTCATTCCATATCTAGTGATGGAATGAAATACATGCAAAACACATAAGCAGGGTAGTGTTTTAGAATATTTATTCTAAAACAAGAGTTAGAATATTAAGTTTTTATTATCAAAATTAATTTCAGAATTTACAAATTCCATAGTGGTCGTGGAGAAAGTATTTTCCTGACTTTATTTTACTGGACATGAAAATATTTTCCTGACTAGTCATGTAAAGAAAGCTTTCATTTCATTATTTCGCAGTTTAAAGAAAAAGTTATTTTTAAAAAGATTTTTATTGCAAAGAAGTTTATAACCATAGCAAGTTTATCAAATGGGATTTTTATAAAATGAATCCACATTTCACATTACATTTTAGTTAGAATTTCTAACCTTATTAATGTCAATATGCTCATTTCATGTTATTAGAGTTAAGTAATAATAATTAAAAGTGCTCTTTTGCAATGGATTATAAAGAAGAGCAAAATGGAGAGTTCGAAGCCTTAGAGTCTATATACTATGGTGATGTCGGACGTAAGTCTCGTATTTTTTTAATGTACTAATTGAATAAATAAACCTTCCTTTTATTTTAAGTTATTACTGCGGAACCCTTACACAAATTCAGTATTCCTATAAAATCTGAAGAATATGATGCAGATACAGAAGATGGGTTGGCTTGTAATTTAATTTTTACTTATACTGCCAAATATCCCGAAGAAGAACCTATGATAGAATTAGAAGAATCAATTAATATTGAAGAACATCATCAAAAAGAACTGTTAGCACATCTAAATGAACAAGTGAGAAATTAAAAATAAACGAGGGGTCTTCCATGAATAATGGAGTTGGTTTTTGAATTAAAAAAGGATGCCAATGGTTATTATACTATGTTAGATTGTCATTTGTCAGGTAATTTTCAGGATTAAAACATTGAAATCTATAGTAATATAATCTTGACTAACTCTCTGCAATCTAGTACCTCATTTTTTAATGTACACATCTTTTTAGTGACATCAATACGTGATTATAAAAACCTTAACCATTCAACCGTCGTTTTGACATGACTACATGTTAATTATATTCTATGGTAGTTTATAATGACATAGTAAAGCCAGCATCTATAGTTGGAAGCATGAAAATTTCCATTTATATTTTTAACGCATATCAGTGGCAATGTCTAAACGTTTGGGATAATTGTCTGCCTTTATTTGGTGGAAAACTTTAAGTTTATGAGGGTGCCACTTCAAAATTTTATGCAATTGCTTATGACGAATTGATCTAAACAGTAACCGAAAAAGTGTAATCGTAACCGTATGGTTTTGTATAAAAGAAGCATTTAAAAGAAAGTCTTATTAACATCTATTTGTTATTTTATTAAACATTACTTGGGATTTTTACATCGTACATGTATCTAAATATCCGATATTTTATTACTTATACTTTTTTGTTCAATTCTTTCGTCTTCAAATTCTTTCAACATAAAAATAACGGCTGGTTAGCTTCTGTATGATCTTTTTAATCTTTTAATTCACAGGTAAATAAAGGAAGTCCCAAATGCAATTTTAACGGTGAAATGATTCATCAGATAAAATTATTCATTTGTTCAACTTGTTTCAAAAGAGACTGCAAAAACGGAAATTTAGGATCAGCAGCAAATGCAAAGGATTTCAGTAAACAATAAACCCTTCTGGTTTTTTCTACTTTTACTTCGTGGAACTACATAATACAGTTTGTACTTACTGAAATTATAGTATAACGTTTTTTTGTCGGGACTATTATTTGTCACCGAACACATATACGCAAAATTTCTTAATACAGAAATAATTATTTGGTTTCAAATTTTGATAGTCTGCACGTCTATAGATCTTTGCTTAGTTGTTTGGGTTTTATCGTTTGTAATTATTCTTAACATTGTCGTGTTGTTTGTTGTAACTATTCGTATTGTAATATTACATAACGCACATTGTTAAAACAGAATAGGTTGTGTACTAAAGGTTGGTGAAAAACAGATTTTGTCAAATTTGATAAAATATTGTCTTACTGAGACCCAGCAGTCATTATCAGTAATTATTCTACAAGTTTCTAAAGAAACAGGTATTAGCGAAAAAACTTTATTCTCAGTACGTCAAGAAAGTATTTCACTTGATGGAATAAAATCTCCAAGAAAAAGAGCGAAGAATAAAAATACTTCAAACGCATTGCATTATCTTTCCAAATCCATCATAAAAAAATTAGGGTTTCCATTTAAAAAATTTTTGTTATCGCATAACTCTGAAACAAAAGATGATCTACAAATAACGATTACACTAAAATATGTCTGCTTTAAGATAAAAATCGACGTGTTCGAGTATTTTTCTCAAAAATACTTAATAAATGATCTATTTCGATAGTTCCAGACTTTATACCATAGCCGTAACTAGGTCTAAATTTTTGGGGGCGCTAAAGAAAATTTGTGCATCTACATACCTTATATTTCATTAGGAAATATAGGGAATAACCCAAGCTTTTTAGAAATCATCTGTAAAATCACTCCAGGTACTTAAAATTACTAAATTACTCTTTTTTATCATTATCGTTATGAGTTTAAAGAGTACTAATATTCTAAAAATTGTGAAAAAAAAATTGATTTAGACCCGTTTAAAAAAAACTATTTAAATGAGTGCAACCTTTAACAATTTTTAAAATAAATGTGGCAAGCGTGCTAATGTTTTTTCGTAGCTCAGTTAGTTGTACCGGGGTGATAATAAGCCAAAGGCACTGCAGCTCCAAGTTTGATTCTAGCTGGCAGGTAACTTTATTAATATATTTTTTCAAAATACAAATTTAAAATAATGTTTCTTTCCGAAAATATTTTCCACAACTAAAAATTACAATGCCATTTGAAAATTAAGTAAATGATTAAGTAAAAATGATGATCTTTTGCATTGACGACCTGACTAGGTTGTTAAGTACTTAATTACAAAATTAGTGAAAATTTAATTACATAACTATAGTTTTATAACTAACTGTAATGTCTACAAGAAAAAATCCTTTGTAAAATCTCCCCAAGTAATTTAGGTAGTACTATTATTCTGATCATAAGTTTAAAAAGTACTATACTGCATGTATTTTAAAATTAAACAATATCTATTAGTTTTTTTTTAATGGTTAAAAGAAATTTTTTCAACCATTTTCCTGAAAACCATATTTCACAAATTTAATTTAATTACCTGTATCCACTATAGTCCGTCCGCAAACCATGCGAAGTAATAAATTAAACAAACAGCCAGGTAAGCGGACTACTACAATTGTTTTCTATTGTCATTTGCTACTTAAAACCGTAAATTCTGCTGTTATTATAAGCAACCCCAAAATGCTAGTCAAATGACAATAGAAAACTCTTGTAGTAATCCACTTACCTGGTTGTCAGTTTAATTTATTACTTCGCATGGTTTGCAGATGGACTATAGTGGATACAGGTAATTAAATTTGTGAAATATGGTTTTCAGGAAAATGGTTGAAAAAATTACAATTTAACCATTAAAAAAAAACTAATAGGTATTGTTTAATTTTCAAATACATGCAGTGATTTCTCAAAAAGAAAATGTGTCTTCTCAAACTTTGTGTGTGTTGTAAGAAAATTATAAAAGTACCTACCATCTGGAATCGAAGCTGGGACGACAGCGACTTTGGTTTATTACCGCCCCGCTTTTAGCTACTGAGCTAGGAAAAAATATTAGTGCCGGCTCGTATCACATTTATCTTAAAAGTAGGTTATACTTATTTAAATGATTTTTCTTTAAAACAAGATTTGAATATAATGTTTTTCTCCCCATTTTAAGGATATTAGTACTTTTTAAACTTATGATCAGAATGATAGTACTACCTAAATTACTTGGGGAGATTTTACAAAGGATTTCTTCTTGTAGACATTACAGTTAGTTATAAAACCTTAGAGATACGTAATAATAATTGATTAAACGATAACTTACTTTTGCAAAATAACTCTTTTGAACTTTCGTGAGATAGATCTTTTAATTTTAACAACGATTTGGTGATGTAACAAATTCAAAAGTTTTTTTTTAAATTTAATATAATGCCTCGACAACAAGGTCATTGGCATAAATAAGAATTACATTCTACATAGTAATATTATATTTGATGGAACAGTCCTGTTACCTTTAAATAGTTTATTAAGAAAGTAATATATCTTTGGTTATCTTGGGTTGCTTCTGTTAAGGAATTAAATATGTTGTACTTTCGTCTTGGGTCATTGAATTTTACACAGTTGCAAATGGTGTGTTCTATTGTTATTGGTGCAGCACAGGTGTCACACATTGGTTGTTCCTTCTTCTCAAATATATATGAATGGGTGAGTCGCGAGTGCCCAATTCTCACTCTAGTTAAGACGACCGAGTCCTTACGATCACGTGGTAGAAAATTCCAAGGCTGAATTGTTGGCTTGACCTTTCTTAACTTTGGCTTCTGTTCCATTCCTCAGACCATTTTGCTTGTGTGATGTCTTTAATATACCTCTTGAGGTCGCTCTGTAGGATGTTGGATTTGAGTAAAGCACCATTAGATGTCACTGCTTCTTTTGCGGCTGAATCAGCTGTTTCGTTACCACGCACATCAACACGGGATGGAATCCAGCAGAAAACCATGTTTTTCTTTGAGTTATGTGCTTTTCTTATATTTTCTAGAATTCTAGATACAAGAGGATTGCTTGAATTGCGGTCTTTTAAAGAAGAGAGAGCACTAAGAGAGTCTGTGGCAAATAAGAATTTTTGAGCACTGGTATCATTAAGGGCATGCTCAACTGCCTTGACAATAACAAATAACTCCGCGGTAAAGATGCTAGTTATTGCGGAAAGACGATGTAAGTGAAGCTTATTATATACGATTGCGGCATCTACACCAAGATTTGACTTAGACGCATCCGTGTATAACACTTTATACTCAGAATATTTATGTAGAGTTTCATTTTCTAAAGAACGGAGAAGGTCAGGATTAGCATCTTTTTTAATCGAGTTTGGGCGGTTAATTACTATAGAGGGAATGGGTAAGGACCAAGCTGGAGTTTCAGCAATATGTTTAGGGAAAATACTAGTTAGATACTTTTTTAAGTTAGGGTAAATGGACTGGACTACATTTGTGAGGGGCAGTAGTTTGCAGGAATTGGAAATTAATGATATTTGGTTAAGAATTATGGGAAAAGATGGATTGTTGATATTGGAAAGACACTTGGTTACATGATTAAGTAGTATTTGGTCTCTTCTGACGTATAAGGGGGATATGCCGGCTTCTGCTATGATGCTTCTTACCGGGCTTGTTTTAAATGCTCCGGTTGCTAATCGAAGGGCACTATTTTGTATCACATCCAATGTTTTTAATATGTTATTGTTGGCAAAGCCGTATACCATACAACCGTAGTCCAGCTTGGATCGAATTAAGGCATTGTAAACGTTGATAAGTGATTCTCTGTCTGCTCCCCAATTAATATGTGCAAGCGTTTTTATAATGTTTAATCTAGACTGACATTCGGTTTTAAGATGTTTAATGTACGGCACCCACGAGAGCCTTTTATCAAATATTATGCCAAGGTATTTAATAGTAGAAACATATTCAATGGCAAAGTTGTTTAGTAAAAGTGGAAGTTGTCGGATTTTGCAAGTTCTTTGCTTTGAGAATAATATCGCTTTGGTCTTTTGGGAAGAAAATTTAAATCCTGTCGTTGCTGTCCATATATTGAGATTGTCTATGGTTTTTTGTACAAAATTTGTTAGAGTAGATTTTTTCCTTTGCAATAAATGATCAGATCGTCAGCATAAATTAATGCTTTTGTTGGAGTAGTAATTGTTTTGGTGATATCGTTAATAGCGAGCAGAAATAATGTCACACTTAATATAGAACCTTGCGGTAAGCTGTTTTCCTGTGTAAAGTATTTGGATAGAGTATTATTCCATTGTACTTTAAATTTTCTTAATTTAAGGAAGTTATCTATAAAATACACTACATGACCGGCCAGTCCTACGTCGTATAAGATTTTAATAATTCGTTCCCGTACTTGCTGTTTGTTACTAAATGCGTCCCTAATTTCAGAATCTAAAGCCGACACTGCGCATTGGGCACTACAGTTTTTTCGAAAACCATATTGTTGAGGGTTTAGCAATTTGTTGTGTTCCAGGAACCACATAAGGCGTTGGTTAATGATTCTTTCTACAATCTTACACATACAGCATGTTAGAGATATTGGACGGTAATTTGCGGGGTCCGTTTTGTCTGTGGTAGGTTTGAGAATGGGAATAATTAAAGCCTCTCTCCAAGAGTCAGGATAAAGGTCTTCTAACCATATTTTATTGTATACGTTGAGGAGGTATACCTTAGCTGTGTAGGATAAATTTTGGAAGAGGATGAAGGGAATGTTATCGGGTCCGGGAGTTGAGTGTTGTTTGATGTTATTAAGCACGGAGTTGAGTTCTTCTTGTGTTAAAGGAGCGTTTAGACAGGAGAGATTTAGGAGAGGAGTTTGGGTATCTTTCAGCTGTTTAAGGTCGTGGGTTGATTTGTATTGTAGAAAATTTGGATCATAATTTTGATCACTAGAATTACTGCAGAAAACCTCACCGATTACGTTAGCTGCTTCCTCATCTTTTTCAATTATGGAGTGGTTTTAATATTTAATATTGCTGTAGGGATGAAGTTGTTGTAACTCTTTATTTTCCTAATTTTTCCCCATATCTTTGATAATGGAGTAGATATGTTTATAAAAGATACAAAGTAATCAACCGAGACTTGGAGTGTATTCTTTTAAAATGAATGAGGTCTTCTTGAGTTCTGGTGCGTCTATACTTATTTAAGGCACGTTTGGATTCTGTGACAGCTTCTTTGCATTCATTGTTCCACCATGGTACAGATTTATGGAAGTTGTTAGATTTGATGTAGCCAATAGTACTTTCAGCAGCTTGAGTGATGGCAGTTGTGAAAGCAGTTATTATATTGTTTATTATATCTTCTTCTGGTTGTTGAGAGTAATTGGATAAGAAAGTATCAACAGCTTTTTGGTAGAGATCCCATTTTGCATTTTTAAAATTCCACTTTTTATTACATATAGGTCTTTCTTTGGCCGTTTCTGAAGTTAGGGATGTAATATTAATGTAGAAGTGATCGCTACCAATCAGATTTCCAGAAGCAGACCAGTTAAGGTCTAGAGCAAGTTGAGGGGAACATAGCGTTACGTCAATAGCCGAAGGACTTCCGTAAGACATGTTCAGATGTGTGGGACTTCCATCGTTAAATAGAATAAGATTGCATTGATGGATTAAGTTTTGTATGATACGTCCCCTGTTGTTTGTTTTACAACTCGCCCATAATAGGTTGTGAGAGTTGAAATCGCCTAATAAGATGAAAGGAGTGGGCAGTTGATCAATAATATCTGTAAGATCGCTAATGTTAAAGGTAATTGCATTAGGTAAATAAATATTGCAGATTGTAATAATAGTTCGAAAGAAAGTCTGAACTGCAACTGCTTCAAGGTTGGTATTAATGTTGATGTGTTTACATGGAAGACTCTGATGTACGTATGTTGCCACCCCACTACTACTTATAGATGGATTTAAACGATTTTTATAAAATACTTCAAAATTCATAAGCTTTGTGTATGAGTTATCATTAAAATTGGTTTCCTGTAGACATAATATTTTAGGGTTAATGTTGATGTGTTTACATGGAAGACTCTGATGTACGTATGTTGCCACCCCACTACTACTTATAGATGGATTTAAACGATTTTTATAAAATACTTCAAAATTCTTAAGCTTTGTGTATGAGTTATCATTAAAATTGGTTTCGTGTAGACATAATATTTTAGGGTGTAGTTCATTAATTAGTAACAGTAGACACCCTCTTTGGGCAGAGAAGCTATTGAGACTCCATTGTAGGATCATCTTGTTCTGGGTTTAGTTTTCAGAGTGAATATTATCTCCAGATTCTTCGATTATTTCTGATTTTAGTTTATTTTTAACTCTCGTAAGTCGGTTTTTAAGTGCAGAATGAGAATGAGGGTATAAGGTATCTATCATTCTTATAAGACCTTTCAGATTTGTGGTGTAGTTTTTCAGGATTGACATAGGAGAAGTTGATCCGAGAGCATTTTCGAGGAAATCCATAAATGTATCGTAAGACAGTGTAAATTGGTCTGGAGATGTGTTGATTATGTTTTTGATTTTATTGGAGTCATCTTCGCTTTCTGATGGGGTCTCTAAACTTTCTTGAGAACCCATCTTTTTTTATCTTGGTTTTTCGTATGTTCTTTACAACTTTGGGAGTTGAAAACAAATTAATTGGAGTAGTAGTAGATTGAGAACAAATCTGTGTTTGTAAGTTATGGTCTGTTAAGGTATCTTTAGTTTGTGCAGCAGGCTCAGAGATTTTCCCTTGTGGGGGAATTTCAGTTATTATAAATGGAGATTGTGTTATCTCTTCTGTATTATTCGATGCTTTTTTGGGGCATGCTGCTGCTACATGTCCGTTCATTTTACATGTATGCAGGCCCCCCACATTATTCCCTGGGCCCCGTTGCTAAAAGTCATGATGGGCCCCCCTCTTACTACCAAAAAAAAATTTTAGCCTTTTTTTACAATATACATTTTTTAACCTTTATTACAATTATTTTTCATCAAACACACATTTAAACTAGTTTTAAGAGTTTAGACACTGTTTAGATTGTCATCGTAAATTTATTTTAAATACTGGTAAATACATAATTGAACAAATTAATTCTTAAATATTTTTGTTTGTTTAATTTTAATATTCACACAGATAAAATAACATTATAAACCTAGCAGAACAGTATATTAATGGCTAGGGTAATGCTAATGCATATTGAATATGTATTGATGCATTTGTATTACTATTATATCTGTGTTCTGATACATTGAGAACACATCCTAATTTTATCATTGAGAAGCAGAAGATACAACCTTTAGGTAAAAATGAAGTAAGCATAGCAAATACATGTTTATAAAGAAAAAAACTTAATGAAGGACAATCTAATAAGTATTTCACAAAAATTGGTCTTACTAATAGCCCTAATATTACTCTGATGTAATATTTCATTGATACACATAAATCTAGTCCTAGTGATTTAATTTTTGTTTTCTTTCTATGATTTATTAAAAATGTTCTACTTTTTAATTTTTTTCCCCGTCCTTGCGGGCCCCGTTGCCGTAGCAACGGTAGCATGGGCATGTGGGGGCCCTGCATGTATGGCAAGTTATGCATGCCTTCGAGGGAGATATAAATTCGATATTCCGTATTATCGTGTTGAATCAAGACAGATGATGGAATATTGATAGTCTCAGTGGAAGCTACATATACTTGTCTTCTGAAGCTAAGAACGTGGGAATATTCAGGGTTGTTTAAGCCCGCCCTTAAAAAGGAAATTTGTGATACTAACGTTAATCCTTGAAGTTTCAGTACATTTTCTATAACTGAATTTGGAATTGATGGACATGCATTTGAAATGACTAATCGTTTAGCAGGTGTTATTAATCTACGAATTTGTGTTTCTATTCCATTCACATTTATTTTATTGTGATTTATTAAAAGGTTATCAACCTGTTCTTTATTAGATAAGAAGATGCAAATTTTATTATTGGATAATCTAGACACGTACCTTATATTTTGTGGTTTTACGATATTTCCGACGGCTATGACATAATCCTGTTGGGGTATATTATCAACAGTAGGAATTATAATTGCTTGATACTTCGAAGGTAACTGATCTATGGAGGTTTTTAGTTTAGTTGCGTACATTTTTTTTCCCTAGGGTTGGGAGTTTCTGTAGGGGATTATTTATAACAAGGGAAGATAAAATGGAACAAGGAGTTGATATAAAAGTAAATAATTCTTAGGTTCACACGATAATATGAAAGTTGAAAAAAACATATACTGATATAAGGATAATCGCACAAGCCTGTCCGTATACAATCACGGTCGGAACACCACTCCCTCAAAGGTTTTTGTTTTGAAGGCTTTTCAATTATCTTATTACGTGTTGTTAAAGTTTATACCTGAATTTACATAACTGAAGTTATTATTCCATTCATCAAAAGTATTTCGTAACATTTATATCTGATAATCTAAAATATAAAGTTTACTTTTAAGCTTTTTCTTTAAGACGTCGAGCAAGCTAATTAGAATAGATTTTGAGAAAGCTATTCTATCTTATTCTATTAATTAATTACTTATGCACAACATCTGTTCATTTATTCAATCAATTTGGATGCCATCGCATATTTATTTGGCTTGTCTCAACGTGGGGCATTCCACTATAATGCCAACTAAAATCAATGTAGACAAAGTCATACTTATCTTTCATTATTAGCTTCTTATTGTTTCTTTATTATCTAATTTCCTTAAATCAAGAAACAAAGGCTATTTGCTGATTTTCTTGTTTATTTTAATTTACCGCTTTTCTAGTTATTTATTTTTACTATTTTATTGCAAAACTAACTGCAACAGATTTCTGGCTCGAATCCATATTGATGGGGCTAATTTTTGGTTTAAGGGGGCTTAGCCCCCCCAAACCCCCACCTAGTTACGTCTATGCTTTATACGCACACTATATGAACAGAAAGTTTTGAAATTTTGTTTTACTACCGCTGTCAGAAGAAGTGAGTACCTGCAATATAACTTACTCGAACAATAGGGATTATAAAGGTTTATGCAGTTACAACTACAATATGTTTTTAAAAGTTAAATCCTCTTGCTTTTTAAGTAGCTTACAATGTTTAGCCATAATGACTGAAAATAAAATAAATATTCGTATAAAAACATACCCAAAATTAAAAGAGAAACCTAAATTCCTAATCAAATTAATAAAACATTTTAAAAACGTAAGAAATTTTCTGATCAATTAAAACAAATTAAAAATTCTAAATACTAATTGAAAATAATAATTATTCAAAAAAAACCTAATGAACTTCTAATGAATTAATGCTACAATAAATAATTTATTGTATCTTGAGTGCTATAGCCCCCAAAATACCATTTTAAAATTTGGGTTTTCTCTTCATTTGTATAAATAGCCGGCATGATAACGAAAGTGCAAAGTACAACAATCACGCCAATATTTATTTTGTAGTTTACTAAACAACTTCAATTCTCGAATATTCCCCCACTAACACAAACTAAGAAGAGCAAAGGCGGGGCCCGATATAAACCCTTCTTTATTTTACTAGCGCGTTCCTTATCATACATACATATGGTTTCGTAGATACTTCCAAGTTGTTTTTCTATATCTCTATAACTTCAAAAATTCTGGCGAGGGGGAAATTTCCCCATTTCCTCCTCCCCTCCGTGAATCCGCGCCTGTACTCTAGTAATCAGTAAAATCATATATAGACACCCTGTACTATAGTGTTATCGTTGATGTGCTCATCAAAGGACCAGTTCTTCGTAGTTACTTAAATTTATTCTGACATGATACATTACCATTGTTGAGTAGTATTTCCAAATGTCAAAAATCTTTGTTTACTAAGGGATGATGTCTGGCTTCAACAGAATGGTGCTCCACTTCACCACATTATGATAGAAATGTTATTAGACATTAGAAACATTAGACACTACTAAGTAGCAGGATGTCAATTAAATACTTTTTAATTAAATCACTTCCAACTTCAATTGGTCTATAATAAAAACAACTGTCTTTTTTTTTCTTCTATATTCACTAATACAGTAGAAACTGCCTAAAGTGACCACCTTTGGGACTGACCCAAAATAGTCAATTTAAGCAGGTGGTCACTTTGTAAAAGTGTGAATTTTTTTATACACAACAATTTTTATTTACATGCGATATTCATTACATAGGTAGGTATTTTGAGTTTTTGTGCTTATAGTAAATGCTAAAAAAATGTATATGTACAATATATATTTATTCAACAGAGCACTTACCCTACTTATTACATGCGATAGATATGTGTTATGTATATATTTATTTAAAAATCATGTAACGTAGATTGTCTCAAGATCATATATTTAGCACAGATTAGTTCATTAATATTATTTTTAGCATGGTACAGTTCGGTTAGGATTCCAGGGCAGTTCTGAATAGTAAAATGTTCCGCTGTTTTTCTTTCACTGTGGTTTTCTAAAAACTAACACCTTTTGTTTTTCTTTCAAATTTAGTTCCGTGTAAACTTTTTTGAAGTCATCTTGATCGCATTAATTAACACAAGGGTTTCAATCAATAGATGAATCAAGACTGATTTTATAAAACAACTTTAAAACTGTCCAAGGGTTACTAACGTGAAAGTTTGCAGGTAATGAATTTCTCAGAAGCAGAAATAAAGTCTTAAAACTTGGAAATACCTGAACCCAACTGGTCACTATTAAGGGATTAGAATAGATGCATTCTTAGAAATTCTTTGAATGCAATTTACATGTACATGCCTATTTAAACTTTTAGAAGATTAGTTATAACTGTAAGTAAAGTAATCCCTTGACTAATGGTCACATTACACAAACATTTTTAAACAAATATTTGAGGTAAATGTGGTCAATGGTCACCAAGGTCCATTCATGTGTATGTATACCTAGTACACATACATAGGTCATCTCATCAAAGTTTTAGACGGCCATATTTGAGCCCAAGTTCGATGTCAGTTTCTGACATAAGTCAACCGCCAAAGTCTTTTTCCCAAAAAATGACTGGTTGTAGTGCACCAAACTGTTCTAGCAACTCCCGAAATGGTGAATGTTTGTTTCTTTTTCCAAAAGATACGAAAATAAGATAAATTTGGTTAGATATGCATAGCCGTCAGAATTGGAAATTACTGAATACTCAAGATTATGCGAAGTAAGCAAGTTTGAGTCTTAATAAAATTACATGTAAAACTAATATGAATTATTTAAGCATAGACAAAATGTAGTTTTTAGATTACTCTTTAGTACACTCTTTTATTGCCGTTTTACATTTCGATGACATTTAACGGCAACATCTGACGAGAAAGAAGAAAGTAATAACTCGGAATGAACATGAAATTGGAATGGAACATGGAAATAAATTAATAGCGGACGTCAAACGAAAAACCATCAATTTATTATAAACTGCGAAAAAGAAATTTGCATCACCTCAAAAGAAACAGAGACACTGTTCACTTCAGGTTTAAAAAAATACTGATGTGGCCGCTGGAAATTTTGAAAATGGCAGTATAAATACGACTTGCCGGATAATTTTCAATTACCTACTTAATATATTCTTAATTTTTAGCTGGTTGGAAAGGTTACAAAAGCTTAAAAAATAGTTGCAGCATCCACTTGCATCATACTCCATTCTGTACAGACATTTACAGAAGTTAGATTTTCGTCCACGGCTTTTATATGGCTTTCTGCCATATTTGGATAACAAAAAAGAAAAACTCAAATACTGTTTGAGGGGGATACCATTAATAAATTAGTTGTATCACAGTTAAAATATTCGCTTTAGTTGTTATTGTTGTTTTGTTCATATAACTTTTGTTCATATAACCAATAAATCTTCGCCATTTTAGACGATCATTTTTTAATGTGTTAAGGTTTTCGTGATTTTATTCAGTAGTAGTAGTTAATATTACTCAATAACAGAAGATAATTCAAATGCCTAAAAATATTATTTGTTAATAAGTTAACACATAGTATTATTGATTTGTTTTAATCAAAAAATTCGTAACCTTTTCTGTATGTTATGTAAATATTTGATTTGACAAATTCATGACAAATTAAAATTGCCGCCAAAAAGGCGCCATTTTTGAGCCCATTTCAAAAGCCAATAGTGGAAATGGGTGGGATAACCTTTACTTTGGATATAATTATGCATGCATCAACGGACCTTGATGGTCACAAAAGACAAGTGGTCAGTTTATACAGTATAAATTACATTAAAGTAATGGGATTTTTGCAGGGACTGAGAAAAAGTGGTCAATATGTTTCAGAGATTTTCACATAACAGTGTTACAATAATATTTTTTAGAAATATTGTAAATGTTATCCGTCCAGCTAAAGATGAACCTTGCATCATCTTTATATGAAGTTATCACAATTAAGGTTTTGTTATGCTTTATTCTCATTATTTATGAGTGTGACGAGGATAGCATTACATTAGCGATTCTCTGGGTTGTTGGGACTTGATTTGACTAGCTCTGTAGAATACGGTATTGCCAACCCTATAAATAAACTTCTAAATCAAATACAAATATTACCACAAAACAGTAAAAATGAAGATAAAATAGATCAATTTTAAGGATCGTTTTAAGGTATCACCTGGGAGAAAATGCCAAAATTATAGGCAATTTTATTGTGTATGCGTTTATGAACATGTCACTTGTAATAAATGTCACAGGTGACATTAGATTTGGTTGACACAGGTGACATCTTCTGAGGTTATTTTTAGTATAAATATTTTTCAAGTAAGATACGGGGGTGTATCAAAAAATGTTAAAAAACTAAATTTTTCTTATGTCGAAAAATATCTTGTTCAAACACTGTTTGTGAACATAAAATGCCATTTGAAATATTTTTCATATATAATTTAGCAAGTGGTCTAATCTTTTCCGACAAGATTTGTCATTTCAGAAATGAGTAGCTTTTGCAACGAAAATTACACGAGTTGACGAAGGAGAAGAGTGTAATTTTCTAAAAGCAATAGCTACAAATGTCTTAAATTGCAAATTTTACAAAAAAAAAATTAGACCACGAGTTGAATTCGGTTTAACAATCCATCGAGCAAATTTTTATTTATTTTGACATGGATTTTTTCACTGAGAAAAAAACCATTAGTGGTTTTTTCACTTTAAACTAGGTAATTTCATTGGTCCCAATTTGAAAAATTCTGTAATTTGATTGGTTAGAAATTTTCGAGTTGGATTGTCTTAATAAAACTTTTCTATTCTTTAACCAATAAGGTCAGTTTTTGTCGATTTGTTTTTTAAATAGCAAATTTCATAGATACCTAATGTCACCTGTCAACTTTGACATGGTGTATTTCAAGAATTTTTTGAAGCAGGGTTCATTATAAAGCGGTGCTCAACAGCTGTCTATTTTTGGCAATTTCTCACTTTTTCAGTAAATTTTGCTGTCGCTCTTGGTGTGATGCAGGACGACCAAGTACTTTTTTCGTTTAGTTCAACTTTCTACCACTGAGTGTGATAACGCATTACTGCCTACAGTGCTTACACATGCTGTAGTTCACTCCTGTGCTGCCAGAAATGGACCTCGGCAACATATTTGGCATAACTCAACGATCGAGTGTCTCTTTTTCGCGCATATTTCCTCTTTGTTGTATAGTTCACATAGTCGAAAGTCCCGAGCATGCGAAATGGATTTCAGACCATATCTTACAAGCATAAAGGAATTAATATTAATTGTTAATTAATTAATTTAATTTATCAGTTATTGTACTATAATTATATAGTAATTGTAAAAATAATTAAAAAGCAGTTTATAATAAAACAGAAACAAACAAAAAGGTTGATAAATGACATTTATTATATTAAAGAAGCAAAATGTATCAGCAGCTAGCATGGTCACGTGGTAGACACGGCTGATTTTGGCTCCACATATATCTCAACATCAGTTCTATTCCCGACCAAAACAATATATCTTTTTTATTGTATATATAAACATAAATATTGTATAAACAACTGTTTTTATACAAATGATTTCACAAAATATAATCTAGAAATACTTGAAGCAAATGGCTCTAGGTTATTTGGCATGAAATTAGCCAAATATTATTACTTGTGGGGTAAGTGAATTTCATTGTGGTATGTGATAAATTGATTAAAAGTAATATTAACATGGTTTGTGTATATCAAGAATGGAGACAGTTCCAAGCATCAGTAAGAAAACACGTTTAACGCAGGAATCCAAAAAGATTGTGTATGATGTGTTTAAATACATACGCCAAGTGTTTCCCGAAGATAATAGGCCGAGGATAATATGTAGGCCAATTGATTTATTATGGGATAATTCTACATACTCTTCTAATTTTTAGTCATGAACCAAATCAGACAATGATAATGCAAAATGAACTTTGCAAACTACATATGAAAAGTGTCTGAAAGGAAAACTAATTCCCAAATTGGCTTTCTCATTCTGTTATAGTAACGGACAACGCTTCATATCACAATGTGCAAATTAATAGAGTACCCAACAGTAATTCCAACAAAGTGGATATGATTACATAGCTAACTGCAAACAATATCTACTTTTCACCAATCTATGTTAAAGCCACAATTATATGAAATTATAGAAAGGCACAAACACAATCATATTGTGTATAAATTTGACATTCTGCCCCAATAGTATTGCAAAACAAAATGTTTATTTCAACTTAGAAACTGTTAAAAAGTTGTCAAAATTTTTTTGTAAATAAATTATATATAAATGACAAAACATGATTTCATTAACTTTCAATAATTAAAACCAGTACATATTTTAGCATGTCACTGCTACCCTATGAACACACCAAACAATAGGGCCTCTAACTGTTGGTTCTAGGAATTTGAAATCCCCTTTGTGCCAACGGAATTGGTACGGGCTGCATCTAAATAGTACAGTGTCTCAGTCTTAGTTTTATCGAAAAATGTCATTCTGGATAAAAAGTTTTGCTTGTTGTAAGACCCCAGAAAATTAAAAAAATTCACGTTTTATTTTGCTTGCTTCATTTTATAGTCAATTTTAGTCAAACTTTAACAACAATCTAGTGGGTGACATTTATGTGATTATTAAGCAATAATTCTTTCAAATTGTCATGCAACAGTAATCGTTTATTTCTACTCAATAACAAAAATAATAAAGAAAAACTAACATTAAGTAGAAATGAACACCAACTATTCGACGTAGCCTCCACCAACCTCAAAATATTTCTCCACTCTAATCCGAAATACTTTGATAATGACATAAACGTCGCCTACTAGGTTATTGTTAAAGTTGTGAACTTAATACAAAATTTCATTTGGTTTCACAGAAAATTGACTATAAACTGTAGCCGCTGAAATAAAACGTGAATTTGTTTTAATTTTCTGGGGTCTTACAAGAAGCAAAACTTTTTGTCAAGTATGACATTTTTTGATAAAACTAAAAATAAAAGTTTTTCCCCTCTTGTGAACTCAATCCGTGGACACACTGTATGTATATTTGGTTTTCCCAATATAAGTTGTAAAAAAGTTATGCCGGACATGCTGTTGATTGACAGACAGTAGTTATATATCAATCAAAACCTTATGGCATACCATTTTGGCTAGTGGAAGGCCCCTTGAAATAAAAACAGTCAAATATCTGTATAAGTTTAATGTTTAATTCTTTTCAGGCAAAAGAAAATTTAGGTATGGTAATGATATTCACATTAGTTTCTGCAGCTCAGGAATGGCTAAACCTTAAATGGGATGATGTTAAAAAACATCAAGAAGAAGAAAAAACAAGAAGAGAAAAGGAAATTGAAGAATTAGAGAGAGTAATTTATAAAAAAAGGTAGCAACATATAACAAAACAGTAACATTGTTTCATGTTTCAGAAAAAATTCGAAGGTACTAGAGTTACAGTAGAATCATTTTTAGCGTGGAAAAAACAATTTGAAGAAGAGCTCGGTATCAGAAAGAAAAGGGAAGCTACTGAAAAAGAAAATCGAAAATTAACTGGACGGGAATTGTTCATTACAGATAATACACTTAATGAATCAGACTTAAAGTTCTTGGATGGTAAATGAATATTACAATGCCTTCAGAAAGTAGCTGGATTGTGAAACATTGTTTGATTGAAAAGTTGAAGATTATTGGTTCTATTGTGGTCATGATCTAGCTACTATTTGAATGCATGTTAAAATGTACTATTTGAAATATATGTTTCTGATCATTTGTTTTTTTATATAGGCGAAGAAGTGCAGGTTGATGAATCATTATTCCAAGATCTAGATGACCTTGATATAGATGAAGATGACCCTGATTTTGATCCAAATAATTATAATAGTGATAGTTCTTGAATTTAAAATTTTTAAGGCCACTTTTTGAATACATAAATAATATTGTTAACATTTGCTTATTATTCTCCACCATCAATAAAATCTTTTCTTTTGTTAACCATGCTTGTTTTTGTCTAATTTCGTATTACAGATTATTGTTTGGTATTTATTATACAGAGAGTAAATAAAATGACAAAAGAAAAGTATATTTTGATAAACACTGATTAAGATAAATACCAAAATGCCCATTAAAAAAGTTCAAACTGTTGTTATTCCTTTAGCGAATGATAACAAAACTTTTTATCTTTTCAGTGGTAAATTGGTAATAATGATAATTTTAGAAGGAAACGATAACTTTCCCATTATTCAGTAGTCTTTAAAATGTGTATACAAATATAAAAAGTAATGAATCTCTCCTTTCGTGTGAAATTTTGTATTTTGCAACAATGCTTGAATATCAACAGGTTTTTTCGGAAGCTTGTTTCACATTAACTGAAATTTAGTCAAAAATGTTTGTCGTTTTAAATATCACAGATCTTGCTATTTAAATCATAAGTTACTCGTATTTTCGAGTCTTGTAAAGTACTTCAAATTCAAACCTACAATACTTTGTTACCTAGGACAACCATTTATTAATTTACTTTCTGCATGAGGGACCAATGTTGCCAGACTTATTTTTCTTAAAAGTGCTATTAAAAAGTGAGCTTAAATTAAGAAACAAGCAATTGTCCCTGCTACACATCTTGGGTGTTAGGCCTACTAATTTTTCTCAATTTTATTAATTTGTACGTGCATTCATCTGGAAGCTTTTGGATACAATTTCTCTATATTATTATTGTTACGTTCTTTCTCGAATAATAACACAAGTGCTGTTTAAATCGTCTATTCACAAACAAATATTTATTTCTATACACTAATGAATACACTATAAATTAACGCTATAATTATAAACTATTAAAAAACTATTATTTACAGACTATGAATTTCTAATACAACATTTATATCCACTATTTATTTTGTAATACACAGTTAATGACTTGCTGTTGACTGCCTCTTTTTCTCCGCGACGTCGACTTTATACCATCCTATAAACGTTCCAGAAATCGCCCGAACATACCATGTATTTCTAGAATACACCAGAATAAACCGCGTCTGGTTCACATGCCCGCGCGATGCGTCATTCTCTCGAAGGCGGCAGAACGCACCACCTGTCGCTCGAAAAGAGGTTCGTTCCTTTTCTCTCTTGTTACACTGCCCCCCTCTTCAAGTCTGTTCTGTCCCAGAACAGGTTTTATGCTCTGGTTCCTGTAGAACGGGTCATGACGATATCGACAGTCTTCACCTCGACTACACGTTCCATTACGGTAGAAATAACAATCTACACTCTTCGTTGGCCTTAATGCGGGTTGTGGGTCAAAATTGCAGACGAAGATCTTGACGTCCGTACCTCTAAAGACAACTTCCAGCATGTTTCTAACGATTCTCCAATCCAGCTGGTCCCGCCCACAGCCGAGTTTGGGAACTGCCAATTTGTTAATTCCCCTGGTAAGCAACTCGATCCTCAAATTCCATAGTGCCCTCCACAAGTCGGCGTAACTCGGTTTCTGGTAGTAAAACTGCTTGGTTACCAAGTAGTAAATGGATCGGTCATGATCAGGCAAGCGTAAGGATTTACCAACAGAGGGATTTTGTTCTCGAAGTTCATTCAGCCGTCCAAATTTATTTCTAAACACTACTGCGATCCCCCTGGACATACGGAGATCCTCGGAGACACAGTGGGCAATGGAATAATCACCAGGGACCCGGAAGAGATCTTGTTGCATCTCAGTCGTGACTCCGAATCGCGCTTTTCTAGTTCCAGAAAACGCAGCCATAAATTCTCTAAAGGTTGGCTGATCGTCTCCAGGCCTTACGGTATTGATGGCCACCTCAGCCTCATCTTCCGGAACTGCATCATTATTTCCCTCATAGTGCGCCAGACGATTGGAGTGTACCACCTTTGGTTTCCCTCTTGGCAATTTCTGGATGCGATAAATCAAGTCATTTATTCGTTTCTTCACCTGGTATGGACCCTCCCAATTTCGCTGTAACTTTGGAGAATAGCCACGACGCCTTTGCGGGTTGTATAACCAGACAAGCTCTCCAGGTTGAAACCCTCCTTCTTGGGCTCTCACATCGTACGTAGCCTTCATCCGGTCACTCGCGATTCGACTATTATTTCGGGTTCGGTCGTGAATATCCTCCAACTTCTTCTTTAAGTTGATGACATAATCATTCCCGGCTACCTCCTGCTCTATAGGTGGAGACCCAAATTCCAGATCACACGGTAACCGTAACTCGCGTCCAAACATCACAGACGCTGGTGACTGACCGGTTGTTTCGTGGACCGATGCACGATAAGCCATCAGGAACAGATGCAGGTATTGGTCCCAGTCTCGTTGATGATCGGAGACGACCTTGGCCAAATATTTGCCCATTGTTCGATTCATGCGTTCTACCATTCCATCGGACTGCGGATGTAACGGTGTGGTCCGAGTCTTGCGAATGCCCAACGATCGACAGACTTCTCCAAAGAGTACAGACTCAAAATTGCGGCCTTGATCCGAATGCAGCTCCATGGGCACTCCGAAGCGACTGAAAAACTCTTTGACTAGTACGTCAGCAACAGTCGCAGCTTCCTGGTTTGGTAGGGCATATGCTTCTGGCCATTTGGTAAAATAGTCCATTGCCACTAATATGTATTTATTCCCATCGTCGGTTTCGGGAAATGGTCCGGCAATATCTATGGCTATTCTTTCCAGAGGACTACCCACATTGTACTGCCTCATAGGTGCTCTTCGTTTCCCCAAGGGTCCGTTGCCAGTGGCACATAGTTCACATTTCCGGCACCACTCCTTCACGTCTTCTTTACAGTTGACCCAATAAAAACGCTCCCTAACTTTCTCCAAAGTCTTTTTCACACCGAAGTGTCCTCCTGAGGCACCGTCATGGAGATGTCGCAATACTGTAGCCACTCGGCTTCTTGGAACCACGAACTGAGACCTAATGGTGGTGCCATCTTCACTCTCCAGTACTCGCTTCAGGAGATCGTCTTCCACCTTCAAGGACTCCCATTGGGCCCAATATGCCTTGAGCGCTCTGTTAAAAGGGCTGACGGCCTCCCAGGCAGGCCTTTCTCCCACGCGCTTCCATTCCAGTATCATTTTTAGTTCGGGATCAGCCTCCTGCTGTCGTTGCAATTCTTCCGGCAACCAATTGTCGTTGACGATGGTAGTCCTTAATACTTGACAAACCCTCTCTTCCAAACGAGAGCAATGACGGCAATCTGTTGGACAGGGTCTTCTTGAAAGAGCATCGGCATTTCGATGACTAGTGCCCGCTCGATGTTCGGTGTCAAAGTCGTATCCTTGTAATCGTTCGATCCACCTTGCGACCTGGCCTTCAGGATTACGGAATTGTAGAAGCCATTTCAACGCTGCATGGTCCGTCCTCAATAAAAACTTCCGTCCGTACAAGTATTTGTAGAAGTGCTCAACGGACTTCACGACGGCCAATAGTTCTTTTCTGGTCACACAATAATTCCTTTCGGCTTTCGACAAAACCTTACTAAAATAGCCGATGACCTTTTCTTGTCCATCCTGTATCTGAGAAAGTACCCCCCCAATGGCCAGATTACTTGCATCTGTGTCTAGTATGAATTGCCCTTCTGTCCGTGGATAGCTCAATATTGGTGCTGTTGTCAGGGCACGCTTCAGCTGTTGGAAAGCTGTTTCACACTCTCCGCTCCAAACATACTCGCGCCCATCTTCAGTTAACCTTGTCAGAGGTTTCGCTATATTGGCAAACCCAGGAACGAAACGCCGGTAGTAGGTACATAACCCAAGAAAACTACGAACTTGGTGTTTATCTTTCGGTGTTGGCCACTCTTGAACTGCACGAATCTTATCGGGATCGGCTGCCACTCCATTTTGTGATACGACGTGCCCGAGATATTTCACTTCCTTTCTGAATATGTGGCACTTTTTCGGACTCAGTTTCAGATTGGCTCCACGTAGTCTTCGGAACACTTCCTCTAGATTTTTCAAATGTTCGTTGAATGATTTTCCGACTACAATCACATCATCTAGGTATACCAGGCAGGTCTTCCACGACAACCCTCTCAGGATGGTCTCCATTAGACGCTCAAAGGTGGCCGGAGCGTTACATAGACCGAAAGGCATAACTGTAAACTGCCATAGTCCGGAACCAATAGTGAACGCGGTCTTCTCCCGGTCTTCAGGTTCCATTTCAACTTGCCAATAACCGCTCTTCAAGTCCAAAGTCGAAAACCATCGTGAACCAGACAGGGTATCTAACGTGTCGTCGATGCGTGGTAAGGGATAGCTGTCTTTCTTGGTCACGTCATTAAGCTGCCGATAGTCCACACAAAATCTCGTTGACCCGTCCTTCTTACTGACCAGGACCACCGGTGATGCCCATGGACTGCTGGATGGCTCGATGACCCCTTGTTCTTCCATATCAGTAATAATCTTTTCGGCTTCTGCTCGCCTTGCTAGAGGTAGACGCCTCGGCTGCTGACGGACAGGCATAGAGTTGCCTGTATTGATTTTATGTTTTACTATATTTGTTCGTCCCTTCTGACTATCGTCAAGAGCGAAGATATCTTGGTATCGGTGAACCAAACCCTGTACCTCTTTCATTTCCGTTCTGTTAAGGTCTTCGCACGAACTAGTAACCATACCCACTAATTTTCCACCATGGTCTTTGGGCACTGGTTTTGGAACATCAGCCATACACCTGGCTACTCGAAATACTGGCACACACTGTCCCACAAGGGTACTCTTCTTCAATGTCACCGGATCCACATTAACATTCATAATTCTCACCGGTACTCTCTTTCCAACCTTGATCAGCGCTTTTCCCACCAGTATGCCACTATGGATCTTCTTATCACAAACAGGCTCCATCATTCGCACACATCCTACCCGAAGATCTCCATCCAAACCCGCCTCGACAACCATCTCGCTTTGACCCGGCAATATCACATCTTCAGTCAGCAAAACCCTTACAACCGGATCTTCTCGTGGGTGCAACGGAAGTTCTTCGTTACTGACCTTCAAAACACCCTCTTTCAAATCCAACGTAAAACCAAATTTTCTCAGGAGGTCCATTCCCAAGATGAAGTCATCAGTGATATCGGCTACCAGCACCTCATGATCACGTTCTTCACTTCCAATGCCAATCTTCATCTTCACCACTCCGCGTGTTGGTATCACTTCACCTGTTGCTGTACGGAGTTGAGTAGTTGTGGGTAGCAACTTAATACTTGATCGTAGAACATCAGGGCGTACGATGGATTTTGTCGCCCCCGTATCAATAAGTAGTGGAACAGTTCGGTTAGCAATCTTTCCATCTACAAACAAACTGCCATTACTATTCTTTGATGTTACGGCATGGATCGTGATCTCCAGGTCATCTTCTCTCGCAGTCAACGTTCGCCCCCTCTTGCCAACCCTTTTTAACTTTTCCAACGGTTGTACTTTTCTTATTTTGGGACAACGGCGTTCTACATGTCCTTGTTCGCCGCAGTTCCAACAACGAGGCCCTCGAACTTCTTGATGATTCTTCTTACGGTTCTCTTCCTTCTGAAGAACTCTCATTAATAATTCTTCTAGGCGATCTTTAGAACCTTCATCTTCTTCCACAACGGTCCGAACACGCCCGTGACCTCGGGACGCTTGTTTTGCAGCTTCAAATTCTAAGGCGTGAGCAAACGCATCATCAGTTGTTCTTGGTCGTGCTAGCCTCAATGATTGTTGTGTTTCCCCGTCTCTTAACCCATCAATGAAGGTCTGCACAGCCAGTTGTCCCAGAAATGAATCGGGTGCCGTAGGGTACGCCAATCGGACAAGCCGCGCAACATCGGCTTCAAACTCCTGCAGGCTTTCTCCATTCTTCTGGATACGATTCTTCACTTGCGCGTGATACACTTGTTGAAGATGCGCGTCTCCATATCTCATTTCCAATCTAGACACTAACAATTGGTAATCATTTTCCTGTCCTGCTGGGATTGTTTGCAGGACGTTCAACGCGTCTCCACGCAAAGCCACAGTTAGAGAAACGGCCTTTTCCTTGCGTGTCCATCCGTTGACCCCAGCGGCCGCCTCAAATTGTTTGTAGTAGGTGGACCAAGGTATCTTTCCATCGAACGTGGGTGGTTTTACTTTTATCCCTACGGCAGGATCCTTTTCTTCTTTAAATTGTTTCTTTACTTCATTAAACGGCCTCTCAGAAGTTGAGGGAAACCGTAGTTGCCTCATTCTATCTTCCAGCATTTCGGCCATATCGTCTTTCTTAGTTGTTGGTGGTAATTGCATTTGGGCTATTTTCTCTTCTACCATCTTTATTGCCCTATCTTGTTCCGCCAATCTACCTTCCAATAGTCCTAACGCGCTGGCATTCTCCAAAAATTCTTCGAAAACTTTATCTTCCAACGCTTTGACATTTTCCAACAACTCTCCTTTAAGCCTTCTAGAACTTTCTTCGGACTTTTCTAGTAATTCTTCTTTAAGCCTTCTAGAACTTTCTTCAGATTTTCTGGAATTCTCCAGTATTTCTTCCTTTAGCATTCTAACAGTTTCTTCGGCCTTTTCTAGTAATTCTTCTTTAAGCATTCTAACATTTTCTTCGGACTTTCTAGAATTCTCTTCGTTTTTTTCCAATACTTTTTCTTCCAGCGCTTTAGTATTTTCAAGTAATTCTTCTTTTAAAATTCTAGAATTCTCTTCCGACTTTCTAGAACTCTCTTCGTGCTTTTCCAATAGTTCTTCTTTTAGCATTCTAACATTATCTTCGGACTTTCTAGAACTTTCCAGTAACTCTTCTTTCATTTTACTTAACAACAAACTAGTATCAATTGCGGGTCCAGGTATTTCGAAGCGGTAATTTTCAGGATCTTCCTTCTGTTCTAAAAGCCATTCTCTTAGCCGATTTATCAAAACTTCTTTCTTTCCATTACTATCCAAGTCCCTCTCGTCCAATTCCCGTTTCAAATCTATTACTAAGAGATCCTTTAATAGTTTCATCACCATTTTAATTGTTTGTTGAAATTATGTTTTAACACCAAAAATTTTATTCTCACAGCACTTTAATTAATTATTACGCGATTTTATTTATTTTAAAATCCCACACCTGACACCACTGTTACGTTCTTTCTCGAATAATAACACAAGTGCTGTTTAAATCGTCTATTCACAAACAAATATTTATTTCTATACACTAATGAATACACTATAAATTAACGCTATAATTATAAACTATTAAAAAACTATTATTTACAGACTATGAATTTCTAATACAACATTTATATCCACTATTTATTTTGTAATACACAGTTAATGACTTGCTGTTGACTGCCTCTTTTTCTCCGCGACGTCGACTTTATACCATCCTATAAACGTTCCAGAAATCGCCCGAACATACCATGTATTTCTAGAATACACCAGAATAAACCGCGTCTGGTTCACATGCCCGCGCGATGCGTCATTCTCTCGAAGGCGGCAGAACGCACCACCTGTCGCTCGAAAAGAGGTTCGTTCCTTTTCTCTCTTGTTACATTATTTTAGGTCTATAAAGATACGAGGTAAGCACCATAAATTCTCGGCCTGGCAGGCTTCTACTGGTGCCAACATGTTCAAACTTGGTTGCGTCATAGTTGAACATGGAAGTGGCCTACACTATATATATATACTACGGCTAGAAGCGTAATAGATTTTAGTAGCCACTCAAACATCGTGACGAGTGCATGAAAATGTCACAGCTAACGAAAATTGAGTACCGCGCCATCATTAAATTTTTAACAAAAGAAGGGCACACGTCTAATCAAATCAAACAACGTTTAGACGGCATTTATGGTGATTTATCTCCTTCATATTCCACTGTAAAAAAGTGGTCAAAATGTTTCCGTTTGGGGCAAGAATCTCTTGAAGATGATGAGCACACTGGTCGACCAATTGAAGCAGTAACGCCTCAAAAAGTTGCATTGAAGAAACGCTATTAGAGGATCGCCGTTTGAAAGTTAAGGAGTTAGCAGTGATGTCTGACATTTGGGTAACAAGTGTTCGCCGAATTCTTCATGACCATTTGGGTATGAATAAGATTAGTGCAAGATGGGTAGGTACCGCGTCTTCTTTCTGCTGTTCAACGTCGCGTCGAATGTGTGCGCTCATTTTTAAACTTGTGTGGAGACGACCCAAAGCCGATTTTGGAGTCCATTGTCACTGGAGATGAAACAATGGTTTTGTATTATGATCCTCTATCCAAAAGGGAATCGGTGGAATGGCGGCGACCCAATGAACCTCGTCCCAAAAAGGCGAAAGTCGTTCAATTGACAAAGAAAGTTAAATTGCAAAAATATTCTGGGATTGTGACGGCAATTTACTGATTAATTTTAAACAACGCAATACAACTGTTAACAGTACATATTATGTGTCTTTATTGCATAAATTGAGAAACAATATTCGTGAAAAACGTCGAGGAAAATTGACAAGAAGTGTTCGATTATTATACTACCTTGCTTTGTATTAAAGTTGCTATTTTATATAACAACTTTGATATAAAACAAAAATGCTTTGGCTGGCACAATAACAAGTAGTTTTTTATCGATTTCTCAAAATTTACAATTATGCAGATACGACCTTTATCCTTAACAGCGTAGTATACGACAATGCACCCGTTCATACTGCCGCAATTTCACAAGCTGCTATTCGCGAATGCGGCTTTGAAGCATATTCGTTTGTAAAAATTTACTACTGTAAAATCATCAAAAGTACTGTTCTTTTAAAGTAAAGTTAATTTACATAAAAAGTCTAGTATTTCTAAAGGTGAGTTAATATTTTTAATGAATATTACTACAGAAAATGATAATTTAAGTAGGAAATCATTATTTTTTATTTATGTAAGTAAAAATACTAAGTAATCATGTAAAAAACAATATCGTAAGTAAATTTACAGTATAAATTGTGAATTTACTGTTAATTATGTATATTTACATGTAGAAGCATGTATAAGTTCCAGACTAGACTGAAGACCGCGCATTGTCTGCATGCCATTCTCGATTGTTTGGAAGTTGGCGTTGTATCAACAGAGGCAGTGTTTTTAAGAGTTTATGAAGATATGTAAAGTGGTTACTCCTACAATTTAATACAGTGTAGTTATATGTAATATGTATGTATGAATAATTATTATTGCGTTCCGATTTGTTATTTATACCAAACTGTGTTCAACTGTGAAGGTTGTGTTTTGCACACTCCCAAAATAATTGTTAAATTTTAAAAGCAAATTAATAGCCAAAATTGGTATCAAAAGAATGGTAACATTATTAACTTTTTAATTGTGCTACTTGAATGTCTGAATATTTAAGAAGAATCAAGTTATTAAAAACTTTAATAATTATTCTGTATATTCTAAAATAAAATTATCAGCCATCTGGAAATATAAAAGTGCTGATAGTACTAGCTTAAAAGATTACAAATTTATATACAGGGTTGTATTAAAGGTAAAAGTAAAAATTTAAAAATGGTTGCATGCTCCAAATGTAATATTAACAAAAATGAAGATGATAATGAAGTATTCCCGTGTGATAGCTGTAAAAAGCTGTTATGTGTGGAATGTGCAGGAATAACAACTACTGAAATGCGCTGCTTGCTACTAAAAAAGCGTAAACTTATGTTATTATGTGATGACTGTGAAAATGGCATTTTATTGATTCCCACCTTAATTCTTAAAGTTAATGAAATGCAGGGTGAAATCAATGAGTTAAAACAAAAAATAGATGTAAAACCAAAGCAAAATATGAATATGGATAAAGAGGAACTTATCTCTGAAATGTTGGAAAGACAGAGTCGCATGTCCAACGTTATAGTTCTGAATGTAGAAGAATCAAAAAAGACAACACAAACAGAACGTAATTATGAGGATAAGGAGAGCATACTAAAAATTGTTGAAAATATTAATATTACTAAAAACAACTTAAAAATGTTCAGGTTGGGAAAATTTGAGCCATCCAAAACTCGTCCAATTAAAGTAATCTTAGAATGTGTTTCGGATGCTAAATTTGTTCTTAAGAACAAACATCTTATTAGTATACCTAGTATAAAAATTTTTGGTGATCAGACAAAGGCGCAGAGAGATTACTTTCACAAGATTAAGCAGCAACTTCTCGAAATACAAAAGAGAAAACCATCAAATTCATTAATAACATTCCGACAATTGTTAACAAATCAGATTATAAGATAAAAAAAGATAATGTACCTAATATACAAATGAATATTGATGTTTTGTATCTCAATGCTCAGTCTTTTAAAAAATCTTGATCAAATTAAAGGAACATTGGTAACTTACAATCCAAAAATAATTTTAGTTAGTGAAGCAAGAATTACAAGTGAAATTGAATCAAGTGAAATTCTAATAGACAATTATACCACTGTTAGGTGTGACTCACATTCAAGACATACAGGTGGAGTCGTGATGTATGTGAAAAATAATATTCAATATAGTGTGTTTAAATCGTTTGTGAATGATGGTAACTACTGGTGTATGGTTATGAAGATTTGTTTAGAGTCATCAAATTGGCTTATCGGCTGTCTTTATCACTCGCCATCGGCATCTGATGCAACATTCCTTGATGATTTAGATGGTATTTGTGATAAATTATTCTGCAACAATTATAATTGTATTCTCATAGGAGATTTTAATTTGGATTATTTGAATGAAAATCTTTTTTATGTCAAGAAAATTAAGAACTTATTTTTAACGTATGGAATTCATCAATCAATAAAAAATCCTACCAGAATCACAAATGAAAGTCAAACTCTTGTTGATTATGTAGTATCTAATTTCAACAATTTTAAGGCTACTGTACATACTAGTCCTGTTATTGCTGATCATTTAATAATTTCTGTTAATATTTTTAATAGGTGCGAAAATTATAATATTGTCAAAAAATTCAGAAATTTTAGTGAAAATAACTTGGAAGCAATAAAAATAAAATTACTGTCATTTACATGGTCATTAAATTCTAGTAATGTGGATTTAATTCTTGATGAAATTCAGTTGAATTGCCATGAAGTAGTTAATAATATTTCTCCAATGATAAGTTATATATTTAAGAGTAAGGTTCCTTGGTTTGATTTAACAGTTTTTCGTAAAATAAAAGAAAGAGATGCATGTTATAAACTATTTAAGAGTAGTGTAGGACGAGATAGAGCAATAAATTGGGAAATTTTTAAAACACATAGAAATGAAGTTGTTTCCTTGCTAAATAGAAAAAAAACTGAATATTACTTTAAGAAAATTGATAGAATTAGTAATAATCCTCAGGAAATGTGGAAAACGTTAAAAAAAATGGTTAACACAAATTGTAATGAAATTTCTAGGCAAATTCAATTTGAAGTACAGGGTGGTGATATGATTGTAAGAACTGATGATGAAATAACAGAAAAATTTAACGAATATTTCATTGATAGCGTAATAGAAATAGTAGACAGTATTGAAGTAAGTGAAGTTTGGTCAAATAAAAACAGTAATGTTTATAAAGATTTTTCTGAATTTAAATTGTTAACATTATATGATTTACAAAAAGTTTTGTTAACTTTAGATAATAAATGTAATCCTAATGTAATATTGAATGCAAAGATTGTTAAAGTGATTTTTGAATCGATTGGTCATGTAATATTAAATCTAATCAATACTTCACTTGACAAATCTGTCATTCCTACAGTATTGAAAGTAAGTACAATTATTCCGGTCCCAAAGGTTAACAATTCGATTAAAGCTAGTGAACATAGACCCATTAATACACTACCTCCTTTGGAGAAAATATTGGAAATTGTTGTATATAATCAATTATTGGAATATATTGAACTAAATGAAATATTAATATGTAATCAGTCTGGCTTTCGTAAAAAACATTCCTGTGAAACAGCACTGCAACTTACAATCAGTACCTTAAATACAGCTATTGATAAAAATAAATATGTTGTAGCTGTGTTTCTGGACCTTAAAAGAGCTTTCGAAACCATAGATAGAAATATTCTATTAGCAAAATTACATCATTATGGCATTAGAGGTAAGGTTTATGAATGGCTTAAAAATTACTTAAGTAACAGGAAACAAAAAGTAAGGATTAGAAATGTAATTTCTGGAGAACTAGATGTTAACCTAGGGGTCCCCCAGGGAAGTGTGTTAGGCCCGCTGTTGTTTTTATGTTACTTAAATGACATTAATTTATTTGTTAATTGTGAGTTTATAAATCTATTTGCTGATGATACTATGTTAGCATACACTGACAGCGATATTAACACAGCTGTCCAAAAAATGAATACAGTTCTAGAAAGTGTTTCTAAATATTTAAAAATTAATAAATTAAAATTGAATGTTTCTAAAACAAAAGGAATGATTTTTACGACAAGGTATAAATATAACTGTTTAAATATAAATAATATAAATTTATCAATAGATACTGAGCAGATTGAAATTGTAACATCGGTCAAATACCTTGGTTTTATGTTAGATAATTTGTTACAGTTTGAACCTCATTTTAATTATCTTGTTAAGAAAATATCAAAAAAGCTATATTTTTTCTCTAGAATTGCAAAAAATTTATCAATGAACACTAAAATTACAGTCTACAAGTCCATTATATTACCTCACTTTGATTATTGTGCATCGCTGTTGCATCAATTTAGTTTAAATAAAATGTTCCAATTACAAAAATTACAAAATCGTGGGATGAGAATTATTTTATCATGTAAACGATTAACTCCAGTGGTGATTATGTTAGATACTTTACACTGGATATCAGTGTCTAAGAGGATATAATTGTTTTTATACATGACTTTTCTCTATAAAATATTGAATAATCAGACTCCATTATACTTTAATAATTTTATATCATTTCATCATAATATTCATAACCATTATACTAGAGGTTCGGCTAACATTTATATTCCTCAATATAATTATCGTTCTACAATGAACTCATTATTTTGTAAAGGAGTCGATATGTACAATAATTTACCACTTGAAATTAAAGCTAGCAAATCAAGTAAAATTTTTAAAACAAAATTATTGCTATACATTCAAGAGAAAGGTGTTCTGTAAATTTTTTTTGTGGTGTTATTTTGTAAAATTCTATTATTAATTAGATATTTTGTAATATTCTATTATTAACCATTTTGAATGTACATATTATTATTATTATTTTGGTGGAGTACATAATGATTATATTATAATGAAAATTAAGATGTATTTAGTGAGTTTTGTATATTAGGCATTGCCTATTTATTAATAAATGTTATTATTATTCATTTATTTGATATGTTTCAATGTGGTCTTTGTCGTCAGAGGTTTTATGCCATTCGCAAATATGATTTACATCAATACCTCCATAGAAATGGTGAATAGGTTCGATAGTAAAATCAATTTTTTCCCATAGATTCAGCCGATGGAAGCAGCAAATGTTACCCCTGTTGGAAGAACCAGGTCGTTATAGGCGAAGGCTATATATGTTACACAGTACATTACATACATTTTGTAAAATTATACAGTAAATTTACGTACATTTCGTAAATATACATAGGAAAAATGAAATTAACAACACATAAGATTACTTTTGGAAATTAAATTTACTAGACTTATCGTTGGTCGCACGAAGCCCAGTAAATTTACCAGAGAGATTTTTACAGTGTATCTTTAATGAAACTACTACCACTGTTAAATAGTTATTTGTGCATTTAGTGCGTGAACTGCTACTTTAATGGTCAAGAATGAAAGTCTTTTTACGAGGTGTAGCCGAGTCAAAAATTCATTCGAGACCACCAAAGTCATTTCGAGCACAAATTGCACACAACGTTTTTTCTACAGCGTTATTGAAATAATTGAAAAGTAGAAAAAAATTATAAAAAATAACACAAGGAAATTTTTATTTTAGCGCAAAGTGGACAGTTTCGTTGTTGCTACGGAAACGAAATTGCCCAAATATGCATAAATCGCATACAATTTTTCGCTTTAGTGCGAAAGATATTTTGTACATGTTGTCAGTAAACAAAACCAATGTGGGATTTTGAATACGGATATTAATGAAGAAATATCATTATGTGACAGCTGTAGAAAAAATGAGTTAATATGTTAATTTTCTTTTCCACTTTATTTACAATCTGTTACATTCGAAACAATAAGTAAATGTATTACTAATCATGGGCCTTCATGGCCTGTGAAAGGGGACTGTTATTATTATTATTATTACTAATCATAATGAACTTAAAATAGAGTTTATTGTCTCGAACCTCACTTACTTAAACGATTAATTAAAAGTTTCACAAGTTTTATTGAATTCTTAACCTGACAGTTGTTTCAACATTAAATGTCATTATCAAAGGCAGATAAGATTGATAAACAAACATGTTGCTAAGAATAAATACAGAAAATAGGTAACTAGATACAATCAGTGGTATACTTAGGGATTTCTTCGGGCAAGTCTACTACTAAGTTTTCGGGACAAAATAGCTATTAATTTTTTGAATGTAACTATTAAAATTAATACAAACAGTGAATTTGCATTTTCTATATACAGAAAACCTATATACAATGATTCATGTTATAAAATGCACAAACTAACACTTATAGGTCTTTAGTACACTGAGCTTTAACCTATTCCAATGAAACGATCACATTTTGATAAAGAAATCTCAATCGTCAAACAATTAGCACATGCAAACCATTATAACCATAACATGATTGACACTTTAATTTAACAAAAAGATTATAGGTAAGCTATCAAAAGAATATTTCCAAATGCGAAAAACCAACAATTACAGAATAACCTATAAAACTAACACCAACACTTTTTATTCAATGCTAAAGACAGAATACAAGATATCAGAAATCCGGCATTTACATATTGAATTGTTCTTTCTGTAACTCGGTTTATATTGGACAAGGCTTAGAGATTTCGACATAAGATACAAAGAACATGTACGCTCTTATAGAAATAAACATGCAGAAAAATTAATTATACCAAACACCTTTTGGAACAGAACCACCTAATGACACCTCAAATAACATTAAATTCTTACATTTTTGCAACAACAAACACAAATTAGACATTCTAGAAGTTTTTGAAGTATACAAACATAAACGCACAGTATCTTTAATGAATGAACAAACTGAGCTTAGTAATTCTTCTTTATTAGAAGTGTTAAATATTTAGTTTTTGTATGTATTGTACCTAATTACCTATTTTCTGTATTTATCCTAGCCAAGTACAGTGGCGTGCGTTGAGAATTTAGGCTAGGGAATCAACCACGATTTTAATTTACAGTACAGACTCAGATCCATGGGGGGGATTTCCCCAATCACCCCCCTCTCCGATTTTTGGTATACATTCTACTTTGAATTTATAATAATTTTCAATTGTTGCTTTGTGTGTATCAGACAATGAATTTCTACGTCGCGCGGATTACCTCAAGTTAACAAGTTAAAAACAAATTGCATAATTTCTAGTGTCGCCAACGGTCATGCTACTTACCAAAATATCCCTAACAAATTTTATTTAAAACTAAGTAATTTTTTAATTATTTAATAATGAAATAACGCAAATAGAAAAAATAGTATAAAGTATTCGTTTCATAAGACGTTTTAGCGCACTTGTCCTCTTTAGAAAACTCCCCGTACTTTAATATACTATTGAATGTAAAAGTAGTTAATGTTTATTAAATATTGTGCAAGATATAACATTTATAAATAAATATACAAAGGATAAAAACAAATAATGTTTGTATAATTACTATTAATTTGCAAGAAATCCCCCCCCCCCCAAAATAATTCAATTCTCTGAATCCGCCCCTGCTAGGTACGATAAAAAACAGTGTTATAATTATTAAGTTCAAAAGTTTTTCAAAGAACTTTTACACTTTATACTTATGGAATTTGTTGGCATTTATTCTTTATTTAAAAAAAAGTACTACTAGTTATTTATAATGCAACTCGATTTTCTGATCTTTTTTAGCAAAATACCTGGTGCAGGTTTTAATCTTTGTTGTTAAATTTGAAAGTTCTCGTTTTGATCTGCCTTTCTCAACAATTTGTAATTTCTCTTCAAAACTGCATGCAGAGAAATCTAATAATTTACAAACTGAACAACAAAATCGTCGCAATTCGGATGTATCGGAAGTACTCGAACCTTCCACCGAAGCAGCTGTATTTGTAGTATTGACGATAATGCAATTTTAAAGTTGCATACAGAGAAAACTATATAGAATTATTTGTCTTTAAAAAAAATTCCAACTTATATAAATTAAAATAATAGAATGTTTCAAAATACAGTCTCATTCGCAGATTTACATAACTTAAGTAACATTTAACAAACACTAATAAATCGAACAAATAACCAAATTATAAAAAACATTTGTTCACGGAGTACACTAAAAATAACACAATGCACCCGCCCGCTAACAGCGAGGAGAATAGCAGTAAGCAACCAAATCAGTGCTTATATGCAGTGTAAGTAACACATTTATATCGGTAATTACCTTTCCGCCCAATTTTAATGAGCCTAATTTAAAATAGTTCTCTAATTATACTTTTTGCTGTACGGAATTGATATTGAGCTTAAAGCTCAATATCAATTCCATATTAATTAAATTTCCAGATTAAGTTCCATTTCCAGATTAAATATTACAAATTTAAATAAACGATAACCATAATTTTATAAAAATATTTTTGTTAGCATTGGTTTTTATTTTTAATAAATTCTTAAGGGAAGCATCGCTTCCAAGTGTTTCTTTACCAATCTTTTCTGCCTTTGGTAATGACATTTAATGTTGAAACAATTGTCAGGTTAAGAATTTAATAAAACTTGCGAAACTTTTAATTAGTCTTTTTATTTTTATTATATTTCATGAACTTCAAACTTTGCAAAACGACAGGTATCAATTAAAATTTAAAAGAAGACTGGAAAAGTCCAACATTGCTTTATCCCTAAGCTCAAAAATCCACCTGCTACAATCTTTTAGTAAATATATATATATCAGTTTGACAAATTATGAATGTTGAATTGACTAGGTAATTTTTTAATCTTATAGCAGTATACCACACAGAGAGCATTGATGACCAAAACTCTTCTGTCGTTGGATGGATAATATATTTGTTCGATTTAAAAAAAACTTTTATTATTTGGCTATAGACATTTTACTAACTGTAATAGTATGGGGGATAATGACCGGGTTTTGAGAGATGCCGTTTTCTTGTGATTATTCATCCACTAAAGTATTTTCTATTTTGATGTAGAAACGTCTGTTCTGATGTTCCACTGCATTAGTATTTTTTGTAAATTCTGTGTTGTTGTGTAAAATGCTTTCTTAATATCAAAGGAGATTGCTGTTACATGTTCTTTATTAACAAATGTGTTCTTAACTTCTGTTTCTAGTGAATATAGAGAGCTTCTATTGTAAATTGACCTTTCCAGAAACCTCTCTGGTTTTCTAAAAGTTATTGTTTTTTTCCAACAGTCCAACATAAAGTTCAAGTCAGTGAAATTAGTCTTTGTTTTGAGGGTCAGTCTTTTTATCAGGTTTTAAGAGTGAAACAAAGATAGCTTCCCACCTAGGGTCTCTGACCCGAGAAATTCCTGGGACACAAGTCCCAGGAATTCCTCAATTTTTTGTTGTCTCGAGTCCCGAGAAAAATAATTCAAGACACGGGACTTTTGTATGTAAGATATTCAATTAAAATTCTTACTTTAACAATAATTTTATTTATTTCAATTTCTTGAGAAAATTATTAGTTCAAAAATGTAGTTCTGAACAAGAGTGTCACCTTACACAGTTGATTTTCTTAACCAGTTTTTTTTTTTGAAAGAAACTTGTAAACAACCATTTCAAAGACATACAAATTATTCACAACTTGTCTATAAACAATCAATACAGGGTAAGGGATTAGTTTCAGTAAGAAGCTTCTGTTAGATACCATACCTGACCAAGCCATTGAATAAGGAAACTGTACTTGCTATTCAATTATATTCAAAAAGGTTTTAATCCGGCATTTTCTATCTTATTTATAAACAAGCACTAATATTTTTAAATACCAGTCTTCCTAAAGACCTTAACAGAATGTTTTTATTTTAAAATTCATATTGAGGTATTTCTAATCACAATAAACCAGAAATAATAAAAAGTTGTAAGGTGCAACCAGCTATTTTTTCTAGGAAACAGCAAATTGGTTTACAAGGATGAATGTATTTAAAACTGTTTATTTTTGAAACTTCAAAGGGATATTTGAAATAATACTTACTTGGTTAAATCATTTTTATATTCAGGACGAATATTTTGTTAAAGTTATGAATGACTTAAAACTTGCCGACAAACAATACTACACTAAACATGAAAGGTTCTGCCATAGAAGAGAAAAAAAAAAGAATTTTATCACAGGTAAATCTATTTATGTATTGATGTGCTTTTAATTAAATATTATTTATTTTTTCTACAGCTGTCAAGAAATGATGACGATTTTTTCATTAACATCCGTATACAAAATGCCACATTGGTTTTGTTTACTTGAAAACGTGCACGAAATATTTTTCGCTTTAGAGCGAAAAATATTTCGTGCATTCATGCAATTTATGCATATTTGAGCAATATCGTAGCAACAACAAAACTGTCCACTTTGCGCTAAAATAAAAATTTCCTTGTGCTATTTTTTTATGATTTTTTTTACTTTTTCGGTTATTTCAATAACGCTGCAGAAAAAAGTTGTGTGCAATTCGTGCTCGAAATGACTGGTAGCCTCGAATGAGATTTTGACTCGGCTACGCCACGTCTAAAGACTTTCATTCTTGACCACCAAAGTAGCATTCGCGCACTAAATAAACAAATAACTGTTTAATAATTATTTATTTTTATTAATTATTTATTTTAATTAACTATTATTATTATTATTCACCAGTTATTTTCTAATGGGAACTTTTAGGGGAAATTGATTAGAGGATTATTTTAAAGAGATTTTAAAAACGAATATCTGGATTTTTGTATTAGCCAAGAGGCGAATTTAATTTTGCTTATGTCTAATAATTTTTTATTTAATATAATAATACCTACCTATGTAAAATTAATATCCGGGATATTAATATCCCGGGAATTCCCGAGACTTGACAAAAAAAAGTCTCGAGTCCCGGGAATAGAAAAAATGTCGAGACCCAGAAACCCTATTCTCACCATTCAAATGGAACTCTGTTATTGAGCCACATGTATGTATTTAGTTGCATATTTTCAGTAACTAAGATTTGAAGGTTGATAAACTCTTAACCTATATCAGGGTGTAAAGACTGCCAACAACCGAGGAGTATTTTTGGACTTGCTATTTAGTCATTTTAATGACTTAAATGTGATACCAGCAGTGGGCTTGCTTTTACCAAATAATTTTCATCATATTGCTTATGCTTTCATTATAGATGTATTTGAATGTCCAAAATATTTAGAATACGATGAATATTATTATGATTTTAATAATGCAGATTATGCTGGCCTTAACGATTATTTGGCTTCAGTAGAATGGTCAAATTTAGATAGATATAATGTTGAATTAGCAGTATCTCAATTTTATGAAAAATTTTTTTTTGGTGTTTCTCCGTTTGTTTCTATCAAACGCATAAGGAATGTAAAGTATCCTAGATGGTACAGTCCTGAATTAAGGCACTTGATTGTTTGTAAAAAGATAGCTCATAAACTGTATATGGAATTGAAGAGGCAGGACTTATATGATGAGTTCTCACACTTAAGGGAGTTATGTAAAACTCTGCGAGACCAATGCTATCAGAAGTATCTGCAGGCGACTGAGATCAATTTAAAAAAATCATGAAATATAATAATTTCACAAGTTTGTGAAACTTTAACTAATCTTTGTATTTATATTATATTTCATGATTATGGAGTTCCACAAAGTAAGGCTGGAAACAATAAACGTTAAAAAAAATCCTCAAAGATTTTGGAAATTTGTTAATGATAACAATAATAGATCTGAGCTGCCTGGATGTATGTTTCTCGGCCCTGATGAGGCAAGTAATGGTCAAGCAATTTCCGAATTATTCGCAAATCATTTTACCACCAATAATCTACAATTAAGAGACCTATACCTGATTTGAAACGTGATTTGTATAGTAATATTAATGTATGTTCTATTTCTGAGAGCGATGTTTACAATGTAATTGCCAAAATACCTAACAAGCTCACAGTGGGGCCAGATGGCATCCCTAACATAGTGTTGAAAAAGTGCATTTGTACCTTAACAAGCCCTCTCTGTTTCCTTTTTAATCTATCATTGGAAACTGCAATCTTTCCCTCTACTGGAAAAATACACTTATTATACCTATATATAAGGGTGGGAATAAGCAAGACATATCAAATTATAGAAGTGTGTGTAATCAATCGGCTATACCTAAAATTTTTGATAGTCTAGTTTGTTACCAACTGTCTTGGAGATGTAAAGGTCTACAAAGTGATGTACAGCATGGGTTCACTGAGGGAAGGCCTATCGTAACTAATTTGGTTACATATGAGACGGCCCTATTGGAGGTCTTGGAGAGGGGTGGTCAAATGGACTCTATCTACACAGACTTCTCCAAGGCATTCGACAGGGTTGACCATGGAATTTTATTGGCTAAACTTGAAGCTCTCGGTTTTAATGATAATCTAGTTCGTTGGATAAAAAGCTTCTTAAGTAATAGAAAACAATGTGTTAAAGTAAAGAATTTTGTATCTAGAGATATATTGGCAGAATCAGAAGTCCCTCAGGGAGCTCACTGCTCTCCTCTTCTTTTCAATTTATTTGTCAGTGACATTGTCTCTAACACAGAGAATTCCTTATGTTTAATGTTCGCAGATGACCTTAAGATTTTTAGACCAATCTTTAAATCTGCAGATAATCAATTGTTACAGGAAGATATAGATAGGTTAACTATATGGTCTGAAAGGAATGGTCTTTTTTTAATGTGAGCAAATGCTCATGTATTACATTTAGTAGAAGAGGTCAAAAAATTAATACCTCGTATACTACGAATGGGTCAATTTTAACTAAAACATCAGTAATAAAAGATCTAGGGATAAATTTATATTGTTCATTATCTTTCTCTGAACACATTACTATCATTACTGACAAAGCCTGCAAAATGCTGGGGTATGTATTAAGAAATTGTAAAGATCTGTCTGTGGGTACTATACTAGTAGTATATTGCTCACTAGTTCGATCTGTCCTCGAATTTTCCTCCATAGTGTGGAGCCCTTTTTATGAGATTCACAAGAATAAAGTAGAACGAATTCAGAAAAAATTTACCAGATATTGTGCACGCAAGTTGAACATTCCCTACAGCTACAATGTAATTATGTGCACCTTATCTCTGCATACCTTAGAAAAAAGGAGGGAAGTCTCTGATCTCAGTTTTATATATAAATTAATTAATGGCATTATATACTGCCCAGAGCTATTGACACAGATAGAATTAAATGTTCCTGTTCAAACTCTTTTTATTGATGGGCCAGTGTTTCCTAGAAGAGTTAATAGGAGATGACCTGCAATTATGTTTGCTGTTAATCGAATAGCCAGGGTTCCTGGGCGAATAATATTTCTGATTGTTTCAATACATACTATGAAAGGTATAAGAACAGGTGGAGTTCCTTAGGTAGATATATTTAATGATCCTATACAGAGATTCAAAAGGGCCTTGTAATTGTTTATAACTGCTGTGATTTTTCCATTTTAGATTAGATTTATGCATTTCTATGTTATATATCGTACTTATATATTTATTGCTGTTAAACATTACATATTGTTAACTAAAATAATTGTGTTGTTTGTTTTCTTATTTTAATTCTGTTATTGTTATGTGTACTATTGTTAATGAAAGTTTATATTTTAATGTAATGGGGTTTCCCGTATAGATCACAAATCTTCCTCAAACTAATTTTTTTCTTTTCTATTTACTAACTTGCTTAAGATTCTAAATCAAATATAAATATTTAAATTATTGTGTTATCTCACTTATGATATAACCTTTGAAAAGCTTCAAAAGCGAAACATTTGCTTTCATTTTTGGCTGTAGATTACATCGGTAGAATTAGGGATGTACAATAATACAAAGTTGGCTGCAGTGCCGAGTGATCCTAATTTAAAAAAACCCAAACTGTCTGTACAATGCAAAATAAAGCAAAGTTGATTGCTTTTTGATTGATATGTTTATTGTGTTTCTTTATGTTTCTCTGTCAAAAACTAGCTACAACTGAGAAATAGTAAGTCATTTATTAGTGTTTACTGTAAAACAATTTAGCCTTACTTAAATGAATGAACAAGTCATAACTGAATACCACAAAACTTGCTCTAACTTGGTCCATTTAATGTTCTTCTAGCTGTTACTTTTACGAAAATGTCAGAAAGGTGAATAAAATTATACAACCTTACTATAATGCCAAATAATTTATATTTTATTATCAATAAAAAATATAAACAAAACATATACATATGCCATTCATTTACATACATATTTGTGTATTTTATTTTAAAACAATCTTTTTTACAAATAGGAAGACACACTTTACACACGTAACATAAAGAATTGTAGCAAATGTTATCATTCTTCAAAATACAATGAAAATATAATCATTAGTAATGTGGGTGTTCACATAGGTATACACCAAATGCAGTCATAAAGCTTGCACATAAAAAATGGTTCAAACTTATCTAAATGGAAAAGTTATTAATAAACACTAGCTACAATGTTAAAAATTGTAATTATAAAATCACAGATTATTAGCTTGTGATATACATACATATATAGTTTTGATTACTGTCACGTTTTTAATTATTTTATTTAAATTGAGGTACTTAGGTACTTAAAGACTGAAGCAGTTAGAAATCAAAATGAAATAAAACCTAGTTACTTCCATCCGATGGCAATGGCATTATGTCAGTAGTAATTATTAAGTTTAACATGTTGATAACTCTTTTTATCAATGATTTACTAAAATCTAATGAGAATAAATGACACATCAGTCATGATGATTTGACACACTGTTTGTGAGGGGGGTAGCTTGTTTTAAGGCATGCATCAAGCTGCTATTACTTGTTAAATGATGAGAATTTGTTACAGTGTCAGGCGATACACAAGAATTTGTTATACTGCCATTTGCTGCACTTTCTGTGTTTGGATGTTTAGAAATACTTCTTTTTCTTGGTACCAGATGAGGCACTAATATCAACGCCAACACTGCTAGGATATGAAGGCACAGGTACATATGTCTAAAACAAAATTCATGAACATAAATAAAAATTCTTTTACAGTTACATCATGGTACAGTTTTCTCTAATAAAAACACCTTTTAACATGGTGCGAATGCTAACCATATTTATTAATGACAAATGTAAAGAATAATGAGATGTTTAATTACAAACATACAATTTCTCTAAAAGTCTCAGTTTTGTTAGAAAGAACTGTATCACAAAAAATTATAAATGCGGGAGATTTGTTAATCTGAACCCGACAATATAAGTTTATAATTATTCTAATGCTACAATATTAAAAACCAAAAAGCAAATGAGCATTCTCTTACCGTTTAAATTTAACAAATCTTTCTGTTCCTTCTACATTTAAAACTAATAGGAAGAAAACAGTATTACTTACAGGTACAGTCTGATGCTGGGCCAGAATTCCAACAAAACAAATGTAAAAGTAATATATGCCATAACGAGGCGAGTTATAATACAAGTTATTACGTCATACATAAATTTAATCTTAGAATTATCTACAAAATAATCACGAATTGTTCGTCGCATCTGAAAATAATACCAGATATTATATTTGCTATTTCTTATATGAGGGAAATATATTTAAATACTTACAGTTCTAGCGGCAAATGTAAACAATGCCCCACTAGCAAATGTTAAATAGTATCCAGGATAAAACCCATGCCAAATGGCCGATAATGCATACGTTAATATAGTAGAATATTGGTTCACTCTCTCATATACTAATATTCGCAACCAACGATTGGTCCCTATATTCCAGGCTTCTATACTTTCACGCAAACTCGTTCCAAACTGCAAAAAAGTTATTCTATCGTTACAAATTGATATATTATAAACGTTTTTTATAATATTCACATCCCTATGCAATAAAATTCTTACAATATATGTATTATGTACAACAAAGGGATAATAATGGGAATTCGCGTAATAGATTTATAAGAGAAAGTTAGTTGCAGCCGTATACACGTGTTTCTAAACTACAAATGTGTGGTTGGCTACTATCTGTGAAACCTTGTGTTATACATTGTTTCTAGTTTGTTGCTTAAATTGTATTTCTTCTATCTGCTATGCCGTACTGATGAGCACTAATAAGTGCAAAACACGTGTATACGGCTGCAACTAACTTTCTCTTATAAATCTATTGCGAATTCCCATTATTATCCCTTTGTTATATGTTTATATACGCGCATTAATCTTTCTATTCATGTATTATGTACATATAAATTTATGATTTGCAAAAAGATGTTATAGAATACTGTTTTTTGTGCATACGCAGTTCAATTTTGAGATCAGATTTTTCTAAATTCATACCAATAAATGCTTCTACTGCAGTATTATTCATCCAAAACATTAAAGAACATATGATATGATAATAATAACTTAGAAAAGCTTCTAATATGTGTCGAATTTTTTTTATTAATGAAGGTATAAAGATTTAATGTTTATAATAAGAACCTGAGAAAAGATACACTTGCTGCTCAATTTTGCCTTAAGTACAGTTCTATTGATTATGTATGACTTTGCAATTCTTTATGGTTAAACATTTGTGCATGATTTAGGTTTGATATCAAGATCATTTACCTACCATTACTCATATCTAAGATATTAGAGATGGTTATAGAAAAACAACTAAAGTCTTTCTTTGAAGAAAATAATATATTACCTGAAACACAATTGGGGTTTAGATGGGGTCATAGTTGCACAAGTGCTTTACTTAAAGTAACAGATAACATAATAACTGCTCTTGACAAAAAACAAGCTACGATTCTTGTATTATTAGATTTCTCAAAAGCGTTTGATACTGTAAATCATGAACTACTAATCTCCATACTGCACTACTGTGGACTCACACACCATGCTCTTGTCTTTTTTAAAAATTATCTGTCAAATCGACACAAACAGTTGTATATAAAAACAACAAAATCTAGTTATCTGATAATAATCAGGTGTACCACAGGGTTCCATACTGAGTCCGACTCTGTTTGTCATTTATACATCAAACTTCCAGGAACAACTACAAAACACAAGCTCCCATTTGTACGTGGACAATACGCAACTACACCTATTATTCGCTTGGTCAACAGTAAATAAAGCCTGCCAAAAGATAAGTAGTAATCTAGATTTGATTTCAAAGACTTCTTCAAAACATCACCTCAAGCTTAATACTAACAAAGCTAAAGCTATCTTAATGATACGTTAGTACATGATATTAACATAGAAATCGGAGGTGTGGGAGTGGAAGTTTGCAAGGAGGTAAAGAGCCTAGGCTTGACAATAGATAAAGACCTACGATTTAAATCTCATGTACACATTAAAAAGGGATTCTATAATATTCGAATATCATAATCGATTAGAATTTTTAGATACTCAGAATTATTGCGATGTTGTTTATGAATCATGTTTAGATCAATATAATATAAACAAAATTCAGAGACTACAAAATGCTTATCTTCGACTAATCTATGGCAGATTAGAACAGCGTATTGCATCTCAGATAGGCTAGCTTCAGCAAAATAGTTGAACATGTCAAATAGAAGCTATCTACCTGCTATAATCTTCTTTTATAAACTTTTAATAAATAATAGCCCCCGATATCTACTAACAAAATCAGCTATCACACAGATGGTCATCATTTAAATTTAGAGGTCTTATAACTGTTCACCCTACAGGACAACTGTCATAGACATAACTAGGTCTAGATTTCGGGAGGGGGGCTAAAGAAAATTTGTGTATCTACATACCGTACGTTTCATTAGGATATCAAATATAGGGAATAACCCATGCTTTCAAGAAATCATCTGTAAAATCACTCTGCTTTTAAGTACTTAAAATTACTATTTTCTTATCATTATCGTTATGAGTTTAAAGAGTATTAATACCCTGAAGATTGTGAAAAAATTTGATTTAGACCCCTTTTTTTAAAGAAAAATTACTTAAATGACTACAACCGTTAACAAATTTTAAAATAAATGTGGTACGCACGCTAATGTTTCTTCGTAGCGCAGTTAGTTGAAGCGGGGTGATAATAAACCAAAGTCGCTATTGTTCCAGTTTTGATTCCAGCTGGCAGGTAAGTTTATTAATATTTTTTTTCAAAAATACAAATTTAAAACAATTTTTCTTTCCGAAAATATTTTCTGCATAATCTTAAATTGCAATTCTATCCGCAATATTGCGCACGACCAAAAATCAGAATGCCATTTGAAATGTTGAAAGATTAAGTAAAAATGATGATCTTGTTGCATTGACAACCTGACTAGGTTGTTAAGTACTGAATTACAAATTAGTGAAAATTTAATTACATAATTAGTGAATATAATTAAATTTGTGAAATATGGTTTTTAGGAAAATGGTTGAAAAACATACTTTTAACCATTAGAAAATAACATAGCTATTGCTCAATTTTAAAATACGTGCAATATTTGGGAAAAAGAAAAACTTACCTGCGAGCTGGAATCGAAGCTGGGACGACAGCGACTTTGGTTTATTACCGCTCCGCTTTTAACTACTGAGCTACGAAAAAATATTAGTGCCGTATTACATTTTTCTTAAAAGTAGGTTATACTTATTTAAATGATTTTTCTTTAAAACAAGATTTAAATATAATGTTTTTCTCACTATCTTAAGATATAAGTACTGTTTAAACTTATGATCAGAATGATAGTACTAACTGAATTACTTGGGGAGATTTTACAAAAAAATTTTTAAAAGTACGCCTTAATTCGTACACTTCAGTATTGTTATGGCAAAACATGCTGTGTGCATTTTTTTTCAAAATGCACTTTTTGGCATTTAATGGCCACAAATATAGTATACTTTAAGTTGATCAAAATGTTTAGTTGTCAAAAATTACTTTTGAAAATCACTATGTACTATTGACACATGCTAATTTGCATTCACAATTTTGCTTCTCCTGTAAAATCACAAAAATGGCAGATAACATGTTTTACCATAAGACTACTGACATTCAATTTCCTAATATGACATTTTTAAAGCATTTCCAAAATTTGGTAATTTTTCAAATTTTTTAAATTTAATTTTTTTAATTGGCAATGTTAATTTTAAAGTAAATTTCTAGGTAACTTTTACAGGTAAATATGGTTATATATATCTACATCATACTTTTATGAACCTTAAAATATAAGCTGTTGTTGTAGACATTACGTTAGTCATAAAAACTTAGAAATACGTAATAATTGATAATTTACTTTTGCAAAATAATTCTTTTGAACTTTTGTGAGATATATCTTTTAATTTTTAATTTTTTTTAACTTTTAATCTCAAGGTTGTTCAATTATCTCATTATGTATTGTTAAAGTTTATACCAGAATTTACATAACTAAAGTTATTATGCCATACTTATTTAAACGTTCATCAAAAGTATTTCGTAACATTTATTTCTGAAAATCTAAAATGTTAAAAAGTTTACTTTTTACGCTTTTTCTTTAAGACGCCGGCAAATTAATTATAAAAAATGTTGCGAAAGCTATTCTATCTCATTTTATTAATTCATTATTGATTTGATTTCTCCCAAAGTGGGGATTCCATCGTATAATTATTTGGCTTGCCTCAACGTGGGGCATTCCACTGTAATAATAATAATAATAATTACTACAACCCATAACCTAAACCAAGGCCCCAGAAGCTATAAGCTCGTGCGGGAGAGAGGGGGCGATTATTATTATTATGTAGGCCCAATGTGCGGCTGCAGCTGACTTATAGATGGAACAGCGCAAATCCCACATTTGTGTTACAGCTAAGGAAAACTGCAGAAAACCTTAACCAGATCTGCCAGCGCCGGGAGTCGAACCCGGGCCGCTTGGGTGAAAGTCCGGCACGCCAGACATTACACTACCAAGGCTGTTAAATGCCAGCTGAAATCAATGTAGACAAAGTCATTCTAATCTTTCATTATTAGTTTCTTATTGTTTTTTATTATCTAATTTCGTTAAATCAAGAAACAAAAGCTATTTGCTGATTTGTTATTTATTTTTATTATATTTAATTATATAGCAAATACAATTTTATTTTAATTATATTTGCTATTTTATTATAAAACTAACTACAAAACATTTCTGGCTCAAATCTATTTTGGGGTGGGCTAATTTTTGGTTAGTATTTATAAAAGTTTTATGCCCTTTTTTCAATTGCTTTTCTGATAGGTAGTTAAAATTGTACAAAAAGTAACGGTAAACCCCCGCAGTAAAAATATCTAATAATAAAAAAAAAACTAATAATAATTGTAATAATGTTCTAAAAATAATAATTAGTAAGCAATACAATTAAAAAAAAAGTATACGAGGATGGGACTTGAAGACGCGATTTCTGATTAGGAATCTGATGCCTTAACCGCTACACCAATCGGCGTAGCTTCCAGCTTTTTTTTTATAGCTTATTACCAAAAGCAGTAAATCAATAAGCTTTTTAAGTATTTTTCTAAATAGTTTTTGGTTTTTTTCATAAAGTTTAATATGTTTTTGACGTAAAATGAATTCTTCTTTCGATTGATGCCAAAATTTATACTTACATTTGCAAGGATTCAAATTTAGGAGGAAAATGATAAAATTCCATTGGATTTCCTATATTATCGTTTTCAAAAACAGACTGTATAGGTTAAAGCTATTTAACATTGACTTCAACAAGTTTATAGGTTTTAGTTAAAATTCTGAAATATTTGTAATAGGATTTTTAAACATAGATAATATCAAAGAATCCGTATTTTCACACCAATATCGAGATTTAAATATCCGGGAAATAGCAGGATAATTTTACTGTTACATGGTCACGTCAGTTTTGATGCAATAAAACTTTATTAAGAGTTAAGATTATTATTAATTGTCTTTATTATATACAGACTTACACCATATATTATAACGTGCATTCTAGTTTAACATAAATTTTATTGGTCATAAACATTTATTTAACAACGAGGAATAATCAATTTAGTGACAGCTTAAAAATACTTTAGCATTGCTATTGACTGGTACAAATTCTATGAATTTTTTTATTTCATTCCATTTAGTATCATATTCTCCAAATTCTTGGAAATAGTCATCTAATTTTAAAACGGACCTAAAATGTCGTTTAGCTAATTCATGCTTATTGAACACACGACAAAATAAGTGTTTATCATAGACCTCTTCTAAGTGATCCACCTTTAAATGAGCTTTGGATTCTTCTAGAGTCAGCAGAACGCAATTCCACGGAGCCCAAGGAAGATCCTTAAACCATCTTACTAGACGTAGATTGTATACGTCACTCTTTTCGCTAATTGCGGAGTGTCCATGCCATATATTAATAACTATATGATGAACATCTCTGTCTTGCAAAATAAATGCAACAGAAGAGGGCGATTGATGCATTCGCTCATCTCTTCTTATTAAACGCAGCATAAAACGGTACGGGGCTAAGTCGAACCAAGGCTCCAAAATTCGATCATCCCAGCTACAAGTCAAGCAAACTTTTAATTTATCCACGCCGGAATGTATTGCAAACTCGGTGTGCGATTTGAGTTTTTGGCAGCGATTGCAGTAGAAGAGATTGTTTTGCATAAGTTTTTCTTTTACCCGAATCGTTCTATTAGTTACGCCGTAACTACATTCGGGAATCTTTATGTGTTTCATTAAAAGACCCTGAATTCGTTTCATTAACATATCAATCTGGCTATTAGTAAATCCCCTTACCAATAGTTCGCAAGCTCTATCAATTAAAGTTACAAGTTCGCTAGATAATTGACAGTTATGATCATGTAACAATAATTTTATATTCAATAATGCTTGAAGTCGCTCTTCTACGTCCACATTTTCATCGCAGATGGATACGAAAATCTTATAATACTCCTGACCTTGCTGCGTTTCTAAAGTATCCATTTCTATATATAAATCTTTGCATTTGTCCGTCCAATCTTTGTAGTGGCTATTCCATGCGATGGGATTTCCGATTGTTTTAAAAAATTCTTTATCTTTCTTAATTTTCATATCTTTCTTAATTTGCTGACGATGATTTTCTATGGCTCGCAGCATTTGCACTTCCTTATCTAATAAACAATAGAATGCTGTAATTTTTGCCGGACCAGAATAAGTATTACATATTTTTTTAATTTCAGCTTTCTTCCATCTATCGACCATAGCAAATAGCATGAAAAAATCGGCTTTTGTACGAGGAAAAACCTTTCCTATCAATTCTCTCTTCTTACGATCTATATCATCTTTCAGTTCAAATTTGTTTCTTTCTTCTTCGAGTTGAATACGTTTCTTATATTCGGCACTTAACTCTTTCAAGGCGCATTTCATTTTCCAAGCTCGATAATATCTTTACAGAAAATATTTATTTGATAAACAATTAAACATTTGGTTAGTCATAAACTTACCTTTGTATTGTGTGTACTTTTCTTTCTACGTCTCTCCTCCTTTCCCATTCTTCAGCAGTTTCGTAAGGTCCAGCGGTTAATATTTTATCTGTGACCGCGGGAATCCATACATCTTCGTTTGCCATTTGTGTTGCGCGTGCATATCTTGTATCTACTAGTCGATTGCGAAAAAAACACGTTTGAGTATCTCGATGATTTTTATTTTCTGGCGGAACTTTTTCCGGCGGCGGTCCTGTTTGAGAATATCCATGATGATATTCTATACCACTTTCCTTATGTACATAACCTCCCAAGAACGGCTTTTCTATGGAGCTGTTTAAAATTTCCACTACAACATCTCGACAACCTTCTTCATCTTCAGAATCGTCGACGCGTACAGTAATAATATCGGGTATGGAGAAATATTTGTAAGCATCTCTAGCAGAGATATCCTGATCTGTTTTTGTTGAGATTAAATCAAATTCCAGAATATTATAATCCCCCAGGGGGAATTCATTTAGGAGGTTGTCGTCTCTTGCGTTAATATTTCCCCTTCGTATTTGAATGTTATGATATGCAACAGCAAAGACTTCTGCTAGTGCCGATTTAATATCTCGTATTGTCGTGTGTTCAACATATGACTGAGTAAATACCTTGCCATCCTTTGTGGTAAACTTTACAGTAACCATACGGTCTTGCTCATCTTCATCACCTTTTTGTAAGTAATCATATGTTGTTCCTGTATCTACAGTTTCACCGTTGGACTTATGAACATTTCTGGGTTCATCCATAACCAATATGAATTTTTAATAACATCAAAATATAGAAACACTTATATCAAAATGACAATTCTGTTACAGTTACATCCATGATCGACATAATCACTGTTGCTTAGTGACTAGGACATATTGATTTCTTGAATAAAAAGAAAAGCGAGCTGAGGTATGTACGCAAGAGGTTCGTTCAACATGCAATTGTAATTTTAGTTGGGGAATTTAAAATAGTAATTTCCCGATTGCTTGATCAATAGCCCCGATTTGCAAGCACTAATACATAAAATAACGGAATAAGAATTAATTGATTTGATACACGCATACATAAATTGTAAATTGAGTTAGTTATGACAAATCGAAAGTAGGTACGTCGGAAATGAAAATCTATATAATATTATGTACAGCATTAACTAGAGCCTATTAAATTTTAGATATATTACTCAATTCTCTCCGTAAACAATACGCATTGCGCATTTTAAAATAGTAGCGATTTTAAACTATTTTTTGGCCTCCTGTATTTTAAAACATTTGTTTCAGTTTTGTTTACGTCAACTGTAGCTTCATATTTACGCATGATGTCGTAAAATGACAAGCGAATGTGGTAAAAATACTAAAAAACACTGGGCAATTAGAGATATTTAAGAAACCAACTATTCTTGTAATAATTAAGTTTATGTAATAAAATACATGTTACCTAAGTTATTATTAAAAATATTTCGGGCTTTAATAGAAAAAATTAAAATTTAATTAATTTAAATCGCCGCAGCGCCATCTATTGTACGTTTGGAAACTACAAATGTCATCCAAGAGCACACTATTATGTGCATGTTTTGAATTATTTTTTTTTATTTTCTATAAAACTTGTCGGCCAAAAAATCTTATACAAATCTCATACGTCAAGTCATTTTACAGGGCTCCAACTAATAAGGCACTCGCCCTACGGGCTCGTGCCTTAAACAAAGTTGTCGCCCTGTAAAGTTCGACTTACCGCATTCGAGTGTAAATAGCTATTACCGACTGTTCTATAAATTAAGTAAGCTGTGAAATGTTAACCACTCAAAGAGAAACGCTTCATTTATGTACTGCTTAACTAAAAAGGGTATTTTCAATTTAATTTGAAATAGTTTCTGATAAAAAAGAGACGCGCATATCAATTAAACTGTGAAAATACATCTTCTACGACGTAAATTTTACAAACTTCAAAAATTACGAACTCTGAAACTTACGTGATTTCATCCAATATTTATCAAGATATAATTATGTTCACAGTAAATCAAACAAAGTGGTCTAACAAACAATCAAAAAAATCGAAAAGTATTTGACTATAAAAAACTATCGAACTTCTACCCAAAATGCAAATCAAAAGTGGTCGCACCTCTCCGTTTTTGCTAGTTTTAACGTCATAGGGGTCGTCCTTAAATTACGTAACACATATTTAGAAGAAATTTGGTACTCTCCCTTCTCCTTGTAGTGCCTCATAACGCTACTCTGAACCCCTTTCTATAATTATGTAAAGCAATTATCAACCCCCGCCACAATAATTTAAAAAAACATACTTAAACTCCGAAATTTTATGACGTGGACAAATATGAACTTTCAAAATACCGCGAAACTTGAAGTATTATTTTATGAAATTATGATATACAGTAATAATATAACGTAGGAAAATACTTAATTTGCTAAATGAAAATACTTAATTATTATTAATGCCAACAACCTTATACATATCTCTCCGACTGGGGCAAAATTGGTTGGCAACATAAAAAAAATCCTAGATAAAATTTCACAGTGGTAAAATTTTTGAAAAATTTGGAACATCACTTTAGACCTCATGTTCTTAATGTTTCGCTTTTGACTTTGATAATGGTTGAAATAAAAACTTTAGTTTACTTTTAGGTTTTAAAGCATTCAAAGAAATACTTTATATTTTTAACGTTTTTATAAAGCTGCACTGAGAAAAAGGTTTATTTCCAAATACAAAATGTATTTACTTAGGTACAATTGAGAGTTCTTTAATTAAAGCTAACAAATGTTTTTTAGTTTAATATTGCTGTTTTTAAAAGAACGAAACAAGATATTTTGCTTCAAGTTGGTACTTTATTTGAGTATAATTTATTTCAGTGTTGTAAATATTTTTTGACTTAACGCTATCAGTTTAGTTGACCAGCTCTTCATTTAAATAAAATGAATTATTATAATGGGACTGATTTAATGTGAAAGTTGCAACAAATGTTTAATAAAGTTCTCAGAACTAAATTATGAATTGCTGATATTCTATCTTTATTTACTGCAAGCTTGCGTTCCGTGCAGAATATAAAATATTTATTTAAATGAATTGCAGTTAATTTAGTTTTACGATCTCTTTGTTCATCAAATGTTCGTTAAGATGACGCGTCCAAAAAGATTCCATCACAACATTTCGACCTTCACCAAGTTTGGAAGTTCTATTACACGGGTTGCAGTTATAGTTAATTGTGATTACTGATTAAGTGTTTATTATTTCAATGAGTGACCAAAAAAGTTAAAATTCTTTTAATGTTAATTGGAATTGGAAAGAACAGCTAATTGATTATTTTAAAGGTAAGAAAAATTTCATTGATTAGTGCAATATTTAAGTAAGTCATTATGTAATTCTTATTAGAAGTACCAGTAACTAATCAAAGTACTAACTATATATTCAATTAATTTTTAAATAGTTTTATATTACACTGAACGAAGGAAATTGTTAAATCAAAGAAGAAATCAGCATATTCTAAACTTTAAATATGTGCAATGTGTGCAAAATAAAATGTTAATTTTGGTTTGTTTGTTCAACAATCTGCATCTTTTGGTTAAAGGTTTAAACTGTTTTAACATTCGTTTTAAACAAAATTAACATTGTTGATCTTATATTAAACAATTTCTAATGTTGTGAAAAATGTTTTTACCTCTTCGCTTTAAGTTTTAAGAAAATATAAATATCAAACAAAACAATTATATTTAATTATCATTAAAACTTCATTCAAAGCAACATTGGTAAGTGGTAGTCTTTTTGTTGTGTCAACAATAAATAATTTTTGAACAAGAAATTTTTGAATCAACATTTTCATTTCTCTCAGTGCATACATTTATCATGTTTGTTTAAATATTAGGAGTTTGCAGATTCGGGAATAGTGATGAAATTATCATTTATACGAGTATCATCCTTGGTTCCACCAGCACTGAGCACCGGGGGCATATACAGTTCAAGCCAAGCAAGGTAACAGCAATTTTGGAAACCTACCACTCATGAGGCAAAAGAAGGCATTATTTTACATGTGAAGGTACAAATATATTGCATTAAATCATAAAGTAATAAGTATGTCAACAATAAATAATTTTTGAACAAGAAATTTTTGAATTAACATTTTCATTTCTCTCAGTGTATACATTTATCATGTTTGTTTAAATATTAAGAGTTTGCAGATTCGCGAATAGTGATGAAATTATCATTTATACGAGTATCATCGTTGGTTCCACCGGCACCAGGAGAAAATGCAGTTCAAGCCAAGCAAGGTAACAGCAATTTTGGAATCCTACCACTCATGAAGCAAAAGCGGGGATTATTTTACACGTGAAGGTACAAATTATTGCATTAAATCAAAAAGTAATAAGTATCTTATTCATTATTTTTGTTACAGAATGCTGGTGCACTAAAAGAATGTGTAAACATAAAGAAAACTAAAATAAAATGGCCAAGTTTGGATTGACCTTTCAACAATTCATTATATGTTTGTAGTAGTGAGTCGTTCAATAACAGACATTCAAAAGGTTTATGTTGCCTACTTCAATAATACTTGATAAATATTATGTTGATGTTTCATTTATTAAGGCTGATTTACCCGATTCTGAAGATAGGGAAACGCAATGTAAACTTTACTCGGTTTTTATTCAATAACCGCTCAATATTTTTTGATCGGGTTTTTACCAAAAATTTACCTACAATGTAGTGTATGATGTAATGTTTTTAAAAAATAATTTTTAACGTTTGAAACCATAAAAAACTTAATTTGCAATAGGATCGCTTACTATGCTTTTATTCATTTATTTATCAACGTATATTTTTTTAAACATTTTTCCCGTAATCTGTGCGTCAAATGCTATGATGTAATGTAAAGATTTTTTTTAGAAACGAAAATTTCAACTTTAAATTAAGTTTTTTATGGTTTTAAACGTTAAAAATTATTTTTTAAAAACATTACATCATACACTACATTGTAGGTAAATTTTTGGTAAAAACCCGATCAAAAAATATTGAGCGGTTATTGAATAAAAACCGAGTAAAGTTTACATTGCGTTTCCCTATCTTCAGAATCGGGTAAATCAGCCTTAAATGATTTTCATTAATTATTGGCTAATTTCACGCCAAATCACCTAGAGCCATTTGCTTTAAGTCTTAGATTTTTTCAAATTTTTTTCTTGTATAGACACATAAATTATGAAATGACATTAAATAATTTTTTCAGATTTCTTGGATGAAAACCGCCGAAGATTTTTGAAAATTTCGATATCTTTGCAAATACTGCTATCCTACACTGCGGATCATCTGACTTATTGTCATTACTCTGATTTTCCCGAGTTATCTGGCTCATCCAGGTGTCAGATTAAAAGCTAGTTTTTAGATCTTTCAGATTATATCAAGTAACGTTCAAAGACATGCACAGTAGAAAAGCAAATTTTAGTGTTTTATACCTTTGAATCTTGGTTTATAGAATTACCTTAGCATATACGTGGCTTGGTTAAAAAACAAAAAGGGTGTTCTTTGTAGTTTTAAAAAAATTATTTTTGAAAAAAAATTGTTCTCAGAGCCTCCTCTTTTTCTACTGTTCAATGTCTGTTGCACGTTTCTTGATATACTCTGAAAGATCCAAAAACTAGTTTTAATCTGATACCTGAATTAGCCAGATAACATAAAAAATAAGGGAGTTATGACAATTTTAGCCAGATGATCCAAAGTGTGGGCAGGGACGAACCTAAGGCGTTTTTTTGAAGGGGGGTAACCTTAACATTGCCAACTTATTAAGATGAAAATACCAACTACTAGTAGGAAAATATTTTTATTTGTACCTAACATTATATGAAGTAAAATTAGTATAAATCTTATTTTTATTTAAAACTCTCCAACGTGTACTATGTATGGCAATTAGATTAAATTTAAAAAAAATAAATTGTTTTGGACATATTTTCTTATCTTCTCATTTTTCTCAAATTGTGAAATTGCCAACTCTCGCTCAAAATTATCAACTTTGAGGGGGGAGCTTCCCCTCCCTCCCCCCCATGGGTTCGTTCCTTAGTGTGGGATAGCAGTATTTTCACCCAAAAAATTAGTTTAATGTCATTTCATAATTCAAGGGCATCTGATCAGAGGGGCGAATTGTGATTTTTTGTTTTGTAAGACATTAATCTGATCATACAAAACATTCGCCTGTTTTGAGAGACAAAATATCACAAATTTGGTGATACGCCCCTCTAATCTGATGCCCTCGAATGTATCTATGCAAGGAAAAAATGTGAACAAAATCTGAGATATCGAAGCAAGGTCATGTTTTAAAATTAGGTGATTTGGCATGAAATTAGCCTATTACTAATGTAGAAAAATGTTTTGTATCTGTAAATTTGAAATAAAACACATTAAAGGTAAATCAGATGTTTTATTGTCTAAAAAGAATGGTGAAGTTTTGTGAACAAAACATGACTTCATTCAATTTTTATAAATAATTAAAAGAAGTAACAATCAATTCTATTAACAATTTGATTTAGTTGTGACATGCATACTTTAATTATGAATATTTTGCTTGCCTTGACGTAAATAATAATTTAATTTCTTTTAAACTAGCCAACCTTGCAATAAAATTTTCATTAATGTAAAAGAACAAAAAATTTGGTTGTTACAAATAATCTCGAATTATGAAGAAATAATACGAAGAATGAAACAATTCTGAAGCATACTTACGGGAAGACGGCCTACATTTCCTACAACCTAAGATTTAGTTGATCTAAATAATTAGTTCTATGTTACAACTATTTTACTTATGTTATGGCAAATAAGCCATAGGTTGTAGGAATTATATTTAGTTCTATGAAACAAACAATATATTTGACTTAACTTTCCGCTTTGTTTCTTTAGAAACACTTTTATTTCAGTTACATAATTCTTGACTCTACTAAATTATTGCTTAATTGTAATATCGAACTTAAGCCTTTGGTTCATATAACTGTATCTTTTTTTCGCCGTATTCAACTTTAGTATTTGTTTACCTCAAATAAATTTTAGTTACATCTAATAAACCTTTTTCTCAGTGTGGAACATGTTTTCAGAAATAATGTTTCACATGTTCAGATTGAATATATTAAAAAAGTTGAATTAGTTAGACATACATAACACTTTATTAGCAAAATTTTAAAAATGTCAACCTTCTAATTCTAGGCTCTAGGCAATGCAGTAAAGATCGAACAAGCTACCTATTTACGCATGATGTCGTAAAATGACAAGCGAATGTGGTAAAAATACTAAAAAACACTGGGCAATTAGAGATATTTAAGAAACCAACTATTCTTGTAATAATTAAGTTTATGTAATAAAATACATGTTACCTAAGTTATTATTAAAAATATTTCGGGCTTTAATAGAAAAAATTAAAATTTAATTAATTTAAATCGCCGCAGCGCCATCTATTGTACGTTTGGAAACTACAAATGTCATCCAAGAGCACACTATTATGTGCATGTTTTGAATTATTTTTTTTTATTTTCTATAAAACTTGTCGGCCAAAAAATCTTATACAAATCTCATACGTCAAGTCATTTTACAGGGCTCCAACTAATAAGGCACTCGCCCTACGGGCTCGTGCCTTAAACAAAGTTGTCGCCCTGTAAAGTTCGACTTACCGCATTCGAGTGTAAATAGCTATTACCGACTGTTCTATAAATTAAGTAAGCTGTGAAATGTTAACCACTCAAAGAGAAACGCTTCATTTATGTACTGCTTAACTAAAAAGGGTATTTTCAATTTAATTTGAAATAGTTTCTGATAAAAAAGAGACGCGCATATCAATTAAACTGTGAAAATACATCTTCTACGACGTAAATTTTACAAACTTCAAAAATTACGAACTCTGAAACTTACGTGATTTCATCCAATATTTATCAAGATATAATTATGTTCACAGTAAATCAAACAAAGTGGTCTAACAAACAATCAAAAAAATCGAAAAGTATTTGACTATAAAAAACTATCGAACTTCTACCCAAAATGCAAATCAAAAGTGGTCGCACCTCTCCGTTTTTGCTAGTTTTAACGTCATAGGGGTCGTCCTTAAATTACGTAACACATATTTAGAAGAAATTTGGTACTCTCCCTTCTCCTTGTAGTGCCTCATAACGCTACTCTGAACCCCTTTCTATAATTATGTAAAGCAATTATCAACCCCCGCCACAATAATTTAAAAAAACATACTTAAACTCCGAAATTTTATGACGTGGACAAATATGAACTTTCAAAATACCGCGAAACTTGAAGTATTATTTTATGAAATTATGATATACAGTAATAATATAACGTAGGAAAATACTTAATTTGCTAAATGAAAATACTTAATTATTATTAATGCCAACAACCTTATACATATCTCTCCGACTGGGGCAAAATTGGTTGGCAACATAAAAAAAATCCTAGATAAAATTTCACAGTGGTAAAATTTTTGAAAAATTTGGAACATCACTTTAGACCTCATGTTCTTAATGTTTCGCTTTTGACTTTGATAATGGTTGAAATAAAAACTTTAGTTTACTTTTAGGTTTTAAAGCATTCAAAGAAATACTTTATATTTTTAACGTTTTTATAAAGCTGCACTGAGAAAAAGGTTTATTTCCAAATACAAAATGTATTTACTTAGGTACAATTGAGAGTTCTTTAATTAAAGCTAACAAATGTTTTTTAGTTTAATATTGCTGTTTTTAAAAGAACGAAACAAGATATTTTGCTTCAAGTTGGTACTTTATTTGAGTATAATTTATTTCAGTGTTGTAAATATTTTTTGACTTAACGCTATCAGTTTAGTTGACCAGCTCTTCATTTAAATAAAATGAATTATTATAATGGGACTGATTTAATGTGAAAGTTGCAACAAATGTTTAATAAAGTTCTCAGAACTAAATTATGAATTGCTGATATTCTATCTTTATTTACTGCAAGCTTGCGTTCCGTGCAGAATATAAAATATTTATTTAAATGAATTGCAGTTAATTTAGTTTTACGATCTCTTTGTTCATCAAATGTTCGTTAAGATGACGCGTCCAAAAAGATTCCATCACAACATTTCGACCTTCACCAAGTTTGGAAGTTCTATTACACGGGTTGCAGTTATAGTTAATTGTGATTACTGATTAAGTGTTTATTATTTCAATGAGTGACCAAAAAAGTTAAAATTCTTTTAATGTTAATTGGAATTGGAAAGAACAGCTAATTGATTATTTTAAAGGTAAGAAAAATTTCATTGATTAGTGCAATATTTAAGTAAGTCATTATGTAATTCTTATTAGAAGTACCAGTAACTAATCAAAGTACTAACTATATATTCAATTAATTTTTAAATAGTTTTATATTACACTGAACGAAGGAAATTGTTAAATCAAAGAAGAAATCAGCATATTCTAAACTTTAAATATGTGCAATGTGTGCAAAATAAAATGTTAATTTTGGTTTGTTTGTTCAACAATCTGCATCTTTTGGTTAAAGGTTTAAACTGTTTTAACATTCGTTTTAAACAAAATTAACATTGTTGATCTTATATTAAACAATTTCTAATGTTGTGAAAAATGTTTTTACCTCTTCGCTTTAAGTTTTAAGAAAATATAAATATCAAACAAAACAATTATATTTAATTATCATTAAAACTTCATTCAAAGCAACATTGGTAAGTGGTAGTCTTTTTGTTGTGTCAACAATAAATAATTTTTGAACAAGAAATTTTTGAATCAACATTTTCATTTCTCTCAGTGCATACATTTATCATGTTTGTTTAAATATTAGGAGTTTGCAGATTCGGGAATAGTGATGAAATTATCATTTATACGAGTATCATCCTTGGTTCCACCAGCACTGAGCACCGGGGGCATATACAGTTCAAGCCAAGCAAGGTAACAGCAATTTTGGAAACCTACCACTCATGAGGCAAAAGAAGGCATTATTTTACATGTGAAGGTACAAATATATTGCATTAAATCATAAAGTAATAAGTATGTCAACAATAAATAATTTTTGAACAAGAAATTTTTGAATCAACATTTTCATTTCTCTCAGTGCATACATTTATCATGTTTGTTTAAATATTAGGAGTTTGCAGATTCGGGAATAGTGATGAAATTATCATTTATACGAGTATCATCCTTGGTTCCACCAGCACTGAGCACCGGGGGCATATACAGTTCAAGCCAAGCAAGGTAACAGCAATTTTGGAAACCTACCACTCATGAGGCAAAAGAAGGCATTATTTTACATGTGAAGGTACAAATATATTGCATTAAATCATAAAGTAATAAGTATGTCAACAATAAATAATTTTTGAACAAGAAATTTTTGAATTAACATTTTCATTTCTCTCAGTGTATACATTTATCATGTTTGTTTAAATATTAAGAGTTTGCAGATTCGCGAATAGTGATGAAATTATCATTTATACGAGTATCATCGTTGGTTCCACCGGCACCAGGAGAAAATGCAGTTCAAGCCAAGCAAGGTAACAGCAATTTTGGAATCCTACCACTCATGAAGCAAAAGCGGGGATTATTTTACACGTGAAGGTACAAATTATTGCATTAAATCAAAAAGTAATAAGTATCTTATTCATTATTTTTGTTACAGAATGCTGGTGCACTAAAAGAATGTGTAAACATAAAGAAAACTAAAATAAAATGGCCAAGTTTGGATTGACCTTTCAACAATTCATTATATGTTTGTAGTAGTGAGTCGTTCAATAACAGACATTCAAAAGGTTTATGTTGCCTACTTCAATAATACTTGATAAATATTATGTTGATGTTTCATTTATTAAGGCTGATTTACCCGATTCTGAAGATAGGGAAACGCAATGTAAACTTTACTCGGTTTTTATTCAATAACCGCTCAATATTTTTTGATCGGGTTTTTACCAAAAATTTACCTACAATGTAGTGTATGATGTAATGTTTTTAAAAAATAATTTTTAACGTTTGAAACCATAAAAAACTTAATTTGCAATAGGATCGCTTACTATGCTTTTATTCATTTATTTATCAACGTATATTTTTTTAAACATTTTTCCCGTAATCTGTGCGTCAAATGCTATGATGTAATGTAAAGATTTTTTTTAGAAACGAAAATTTCAACTTTAAATTAAGTTTTTTATGGTTTTAAACGTTAAAAATTATTTTTTAAAAACATTACATCATACACTACATTGTAGGTAAATTTTTGGTAAAAACCCGATCAAAAAATATTGAGCGGTTATTGAATAAAAACCGAGTAAAGTTTACATTGCGTTTCCCTATCTTCAGAATCGGGTAAATCAGCCTTAAATGATTTTCATTAATTATTGGCTAATTTCACGCCAAATCACCTAGAGCCATTTGCTTTAAGTCTTAGATTTTTTCAAATTTTTTTCTTGTATAGACACATAAATTATGAAATGACATTAAATAATTTTTTCAGATTTCTTGGATGAAAACCGCCGAAGATTTTTGAAAATTTCGATATCTTTGCAAATACTGCTATCCTACACTGCGGATCATCTGACTTATTGTCATTACTCTGATTTTCCCGAGTTATCTGGCTCATCCAGGTGTCAGATTAAAAGCTAGTTTTTAGATCTTTCAGATTATATCAAGTAACGTTCAAAGACATGCACAGTAGAAAAGCAAATTTTAGTGTTTTATACCTTTGAATCTTGGTTTATAGAATTACCTTAGCATATACGTGGCTTGGTTAAAAAACAAAAAGGGTGTTCTTTGTAGTTTTAAAAAAATTATTTTTGAAAAAAAATTGTTCTCAGAGCCTCCTCTTTTTCTACTGTTCAATGTCTGTTGCACGTTTCTTGATATACTCTGAAAGATCCAAAAACTAGTTTTAATCTGATACCTGAATTAGCCAGATAACATAAAAAATAAGGGAGTTATGACAATTTTAGCCAGATGATCCAAAGTGTGGGCAGGGACGAACCTAAGGCGTTTTTTTGAAGGGGGGTAACCTTAACATTGCCAACTTATTAAGATGAAAATACCAACTACTAGTAGGAAAATATTTTTATTTGTACCTAACATTATATGAAGTAAAATTAGTATAAATCTTATTTTTATTTAAAACTCTCCAACGTGTACTATGTATGGCAATTAGATTAAATTTAAAAAAAATAAATTGTTTTGGACATATTTTCTTATCTTCTCATTTTTCTCAAATTGTGAAATTGCCAACTCTCGCTCAAAATTATCAACTTTGAGGGGGGAGCTTCCCCTCCCTCCCCCCCATGGGTTCGTTCCTTAGTGTGGGATAGCAGTATTTTCACCCAAAAAATTAGTTTAATGTCATTTCATAATTCAAGGGCATCTGATCAGAGGGGCGAATTGTGATTTTTTGTTTTGTAAGACATTAATCTGATCATACAAAACATTCGCCTGTTTTGAGAGACAAAATATCACAAATTTGGTGATACGCCCCTCTAATCTGATGCCCTCGAATGTATCTATGCAAGGAAAAAATGTGAACAAAATCTGAGATATCGAAGCAAGGTCATGTTTTAAAATTAGGTGATTTGGCATGAAATTAGCCTATTACTAATGTAGAAAAATGTTTTGTATCTGTAAATTTGAAATAAAACACATTAAAGGTAAATCAGATGTTTTATTGTCTAAAAAGAATGGTGAAGTTTTGTGAACAAAACATGACTTCATTCAATTTTTATAAATAATTAAAAGAAGTAACAATCAATTCTATTAACAATTTGATTTAGTTGTGACATGTATACTTTAATTATGAATATTTTGCTTGCCTTGACGTAAATAATAATTTAATTTCTTTTAAACTAGCCAACCTTGCAATAAAATTTTCATTAATGTAAAAGAACAAAAAATTTGGTTGTTACAAATAATCTCGAATTATGAAGAAATAATACGAAGAATGAAACAATTCTGAAGCATACTTACGGGAAGACGGCCTACATTTCCTACAACCTAAGATTTAGTTGATCTAAATAATTAGTTCTATGTTACAACTATTTTACTTATGTTATGGCAAATAAGCCATAGGTTGTAGGAATTATATTTAGTTCTATGAAACAAACAATATATTTGACTTAACTTTCCGCTTTGTTTCTTTAGAAACACTTTTATTTCAGTTACATAATTCTTGACTCTACTAAATTATTGCTTAATTGTAATATCGAACTTAAGCCTTTGGTTCATATAACTGTATCTTTTTTTCGCCGTATTCAACTTTAGTATTTGTTTACCTCAAATAAATTTTAGTTACATCTAATAAACCTTTTTCTCAGTGTGGAACATGTTTTCAGAAATAATGTTTCACATGTTCAGATTGAATATATTAAAAAAGTTGAATTAGTTAGACATACATAACACTTTATTAGCAAAATTTTAAAAATGTCAACCTTCTAATTCTAGGCTCTAGGCAATGCAGTAAAGATCGAACAAGCTACCTTGTACAAGAGAAATAAAATAAGTTTGTGAAAGTATGCCCTATTAGCTGTATGTGAAAACATCTGTATTCTCTGAAAATGTTTAATTCTCATTATTTGTCAAACGTAGAAAACGATGGCTTTCCTTTATTTAAAAAACATTTGAGATTTAATATTATATAGATATGAATGTAGAATGTTGTTTTAATATAATTTATTGTATGTATTTTTAATATGATGTATTTGGTTTAGTTAAACTTTCAAAGACGAAGTGGGGTACATTTTGTACCCCAAAACTGGTTTTTTTCTTAATAACTTTAATTGTGCATTATTTTCGTGCCTTAAGTTTTTACATTCTGAGAAGTGCAATACCTTTTTTATTTTTGAATTTATAATTTACACTAAAAAACAGGCTAAAGATAAGTGAAGTGTTGAAAATCCATTCCCAGTGGAGTAAATCAGTTAATCAAATTTGATATGAAATAAAACAAAATAAAATAGCAGTAGCAATTGACTCTAGTGTTGGTATAATGTTTAATTTTTAATTTTTATTTATTTTTGTAATATGAAAATAATAGTATATTATATACCAAGGTTGTGAAGAGTTTTTTCTAGAGCCGAGCATTATTAGATCCCGAGATGCGCAGCATCGAGGGATATAAGATGAGAGGCTCTAGAAAACACTTCACAACCGTGGTGTATATATTATTTTTTTCACTACTAGTACTTTTATTCCTTTTATTCTTCTCACATAAAAAACGTACTATCGCGATCACGGATTTTTTCCTGGATGCCAGTGTATAATGGGATGAATTTTTGCCCCGTGTTACACTAAAATCTGGATTATTGACTAGTAGTCAATAATAAAAAATTATTTACCACTAGGCAAGAAGGCTAACTTCACAAGGTGACAACAGACTAGATAATAGTATGTTTTAAAGCTAGTAGTGAAAAAATAGATTTATATTATGAAATTATTTGTTCAGAAAAATAAAACTTGTGAGTAAAATTATGTTGGGGCACAAAATATACTCCGCACCGCCCACTACGTAAGTAACCAAGTCTTCCAAATGCTAGTATGAATATATCCCAGAAATATTAAGTGAATATTTATCTGACTGAAATTTATAAAAAAAAAACTAAATCAGAAACTACATTTTTTTGGTAGATACCATACATAGGTCAATCTAGTCAATATTTAAAAAAGAGAATGAGTCAACACCAATATACTATAAAAAATAATAAAGACTGTACTGCTTTATCTAAACACGCTCTTGAAAATCATCATCAATTTAATTTTAAAAATGTTCAGATACTTACTACAGAAAATCAATATAATAAAAGATCAATAAAAGAAATGATACATATTTAAAAAGAACCCAATTCAATTAATTTCCATTCAGATATAAACAATCTAAGTAACATTTATAACAATTTACTTAAATAAATTTCTGCATCTAACCAATTGTTCACATTACTGTATATATTCATAATTTAATATTATTTACAAATATGTTTGTGTTTGTTATCTTATCCATGTTTTAACCTTTTAAAAATTTTTACTTCTCACTTTCATAAATTACTTGACTTTCATCCAAACACATTGAGATGTATAATAATTGTTAATCTGTAAGTTAATTGTTTTTATTTATACATTTGTTATTGTTTTCCTTGTATTTTTAGATTCTGAAGATGGTACCTATACATTAAAGGAAATATACCGAAACGTTAAAAATTATCGTCTTTTTATTAATCTGACCGATTCCCACTAATTTTTACAAATATATAAACACGGTCATTAAACAAAAATTATAGTTACATAAAACACAATAAAAATCTTAAAAATACCAACTCAACAAATACACAAACTAGGACTTGCCAAAGATTGACCTCCATTCTAGTGAAATTTTATTAAAACTATTTATGCGATTTCATATAATTGTCATATTGGAAGGTTATGTTACAACTAAAGCATGCATCTCATTGGTTACCTGCATGATCACCTATCGCATATTGACGTTATTTTGTTCTGTACAACTCCTATTTAACTATTTAATTCCACACCAAAAAAAAAACACCCAAAAATTATTATAGCAAACAGCCACAAGTTATCACTTTATAAAATGTATGATGCAAGGCCAATACTATTACTGAAACCAGTCAAAACTGCTTTTACAAAAGGAACAAACATTAACGATTTGAGAGTCTCAAATTTAAAAATATTATACAGTAGAACTCCATAATCTAAATACACTGTATTTCAACTATCCAGTAATCCAAACAACTACATTTACAAGCTATAATCCAAACAAATCTCTTTATCCAAAATCCTCCTTAATCTGAACAAAAAAGTTCTATGTACTACTGCGAGATAATTATCACGGTAGATTTTTCCTGTTTAAATAGGGCTTTCTCCATAGAGTACTTTCATCCATCGATGTAACATGCCAAAATTCTTAAAAACCCCGCCTACTTTATAATTCTATCGTACCAATTATTTATCTTGCAATAGTACATACTAAAATTGAATATGTAGAGTTCTTGGAAGGTGAATACTATAAATGAAATTATAGTAGGTTGCTGACGCGATTTGTTGACTGATAGTGTTACAACCCGATGTAGAAAAATTCTACGAAAATCAGCAAACACTTTTATTATTATTTATTAATATCAAGAGTACTAAAAATCCTGAATATGGTTACTGATACCAACACAAAGGCACCCTAAATGTTTTGATGTTGCAGTTTTGACGCAATTGTTTCTGTAATGACATCATCTACCTTAAAACTTTTTTTAAACATTGTTATTATACACAATTTGTATATAAGGCGTCGAAATCTCATTATCTCATTATCGTCGATATCTCAGAAAATGTCAAACTGTGTTTTAATGATTGATTTAAAATGTGGTGTTGGTAAATCGACAGTCACCGATATAAAGAAAAACAAAACTACAATCCTAGAATATCTCTCGTCTACTGACAAAGGTACAGAAAATAGAAAAACTCTGAGATTAAGATCAAGACACGTAAGCACACACTATGGATGAAAAAGAGAAAGAAATCATTTAAAGCAAAAAAATTACTGATTTTTTAATTAGAAATAAAGGTGTTGTAAAATAATTATAAATTGTATTAGTTAAGTTCTTTATAATAAAATACTACGGCATAAAGCAATGTTTTTATTCGAATATACAGCAATCCAAATTGCTTGTTAATATGACTTTGCCTTGCATTTATAGGTTCATATTAAAGATTTCTACTGTATTTTCGCAATAATTTTTAAACATTTTTAAAAACAAAATAAAAGCTTTCAGTTTCATATTTCAACACACGTTTTGCATTATTTTATGTTTTAAGTTTTAGTATTGATGAACTATTTAATATTTACCCAATCTATAATAATATGTCCTAAATTGGAAATATTTTTTAAAATATATATGGGTCATTCTTTCTGAACTCAACCACCGGCTAGGTCCAAAAATTGGTACAACTTAGAAAGGCCAGCAGGGGCTCATTTTAAAGCTTGAAGCCTCTACTTTCGAATGTCACATGTCTCCTAAATGAATAAATTTATATTTGACCCCTAAAACAGGGTAAACACGTATGCTGTTCCAAAAAAATTCATCAAGTAAAAATAAGCATTTTTTAATCTATCATTTTTTTTTCTATCTGACACAATCTTCGAAGAAAAAATGATAAACTTTCAAAAATGGCAAATTGTTGTTCTCAATTTTGCTCAAAATCGAAGCACTCTAGGAAAAAAAACGCAGTGGACATTTATGTATTCTTTGACGAAGAATGTTGATGCTGTTAAAAAACATTAAAAAATATTTCTTTTTCTAAGTTATTCAACTTTTAAATTTTCTTTTGGAACTGGATACATGTTTACCCTGTTTTAGGGGTCAAATATAATTTTTTTCATATAGGAGACATGTGACATTCGAAAGTAGAGATATCAAGCTTTAAAATGAGACCCCGCTGGCTTTTCTAAGTTGCGCCAATTTTTGTACCTAGCCGGTGGTTGAGTTCAGAAAGAATGACCCATATCTTAAAAAATTTGTAAACTATGAAGATTTAATATAAATCTAAATATAGTTTAGTGAATACTCTATTTGCATTAAAATCTTTATCAGTTATAATATCATAAGTGTCCACTCTCATGTTAACCTAGTGCTGTCTCTGGCAAACACCATCCAGTTTACCCACAAAAGAGCAATAACATAATTCTGTAGTACAACCTAATTTATATTTTGCCACATTCTTAATTCACACATATTACAGCATTAATACAAATAAGAATTACATATTAAAAGAAAAATCTCTGTTCGTAGAGATAATGTTACTGAAAAACGATGTTATTAATCCAAGATTCAAACCAACACTAAAAATACACTGTGGTCGACACACGTAATTAATTCAGCATACATACATCATATTTTGATTGGGCAAGAAAAGGAATAAATAATTAAGAGTGTCTTTTTGGGAAAAGCAAGGTTGTATTGTATATTGGTTGCCAACGACATCTGTATTCAAAACTTAAATTGTATTTTAGATTTTCTAATTTTAAATGTTAGTTTATTCCAGCAGGGGTTCGGATATGAGTTAGAAACAGTCGGACCCATGTGTAAAACAAAAAGCCATTGCAGCAGATACTAATTCTGATACAATATTTGATGTTCCAACAGGCTTGATGATGAGTTATTGTCAGATTTCTGATACTAAGCTTGTTCACATTATGGTACATTTAGAGGTTAAGAAATTACCTATTACACATTACAAGGTTAATGTTCATTCTACTTAAAAAACTTTAAATATCAAGATTAATGACTGGTTACATAGAGTTGGTTAAATTCAGATTAAGTTAACTTAGATAATTGGAATTAATCATAGTTCGTGAAACCAACCATAAGTAATTTTAATATTTTGTTAAGAAAAGTAGAACATTTTTTAACAAAACATCAGTTTTTTAGAACATCAACTTTGTTTATATTTGTGCACAGCAGTCAGTTTATGATATGATGAAAATTTATCAAAGTCTCTTGAACAAACCTAATTTAGGATTATTATATAGGGCCTAGAGACCCTCACAGTTCTAAATCTGGTCCTCTTATGTACCTTGTAGTGATACAGATCCCTAGGCTAACCTCAGTTAGAATCCCAGAGGAGAGTATGGCATACTATAAGTGCAGAAGGAACACTAAAAGTAAACACTAAAAATATTTTACTTTTAGAAATTCTACAACTTGTTGACAGATCCACCACATAGCAGGATAGAAATCTAATCCTAGAACAATAAGACGGGACGAGGGAAGACACATCCAAATATATCCAGCACCTACTAAGCAAACCATCAGATGCTAAAATGTGGTGGATGGATTTAATATGAAGTACTGTTCGTCCTTCAAAATGTTTAGGGAAATTCTTTTTTCAGTGTTTTGTGCTTTATTAAACATCATATTATGAATGTAAATTATCTGTTGGTATATTAAGTCAAGAATGTACATTGTGTTTTTTCCTGTGTGTGTTGACGAACGTGTGTTGTTTCCTTATTTTATACAGGAAACTATAAGTAAAGAATATTTTTTGTGAAATATTCGATAATGTCCAAAATATTACCATTTGGGATTTCTCAAGTATGTGATTCAATTTGTTGATGTTCTAATAACACTGTAAATCATCTATCCTGTAAGGATACAAGATTCCAAGAATGTTTTACGTGGAGCACCTGTCATTAGACTTAATCCCCACGTTCCTTCCAGAAGGAAGTAACCGATACGCTCAATCAGCGCGCATATGCTGGGCACGTGCTCCCAGTTGCTCACTGGTCGGAGCGAGGTTGCCTATCCACCCTCTACTAGCTATCCAGGCTAGTACCGGATTAACTTAATACGTGCTCACCCGCTGGCACCCCCCGTCCTCTTTTATACGGCATCAAGTGCCTCGTCCAGCATTAGGACTATTCCCCCAACCTAGGTCAGTACATCGTAACCCTCCATCATCATCCATCATCCTCTTTCATACATTCTAAGTTCCTTCACCGAGCCAGGGTTGGGGCCACTACCCGATCGAATCCAACCTCAGATATGGCGTGACTTGGTTTTTAAGCAGTTTTGCCACCCCGATCTCCCAGTTATAGCCCTGGTGTGCCCCCGACAGAGCTTCGTTTCAAAGCTACCTTATAGGACCCATCAAAGTAGCGTCCCGGTGTGTACCCGTTAAGGTGAAGTTGTCTTGAACGTGAGAGGCTATCTATCTTCGCATCAACGTCCTTTAAGTGTAGACGATTTCTGGGTTCAATTCACATAAATATTTAACATTAAAAAAAATACATAATTCACAATACCTGTAGTTGTCGATAATTCGCAAACCAAATTAACGCTAAATTGCACAAAAATGGCTCTTGCACACACCAAAATAATTACTGCTAGACGAATGGAGAAACTGGAATGTTCGTAGATTTTTACTTCCACATTATTCAAGGGTGCAATTAACCCTCGTAATGCATGTAGGCGGTGAACTATTATTCACGAATTCACCCAAAATAAAGTAACTGAATGCAACTATAAAACTTCCATAAGATTTGGTTATTAAATTAATTTTAAGAACCATCGGCAAATGTTCGTTGTTTTTCTTTAAAACAACCCACTTATTATTTAAATCTGAACTAAATTTATAAAGCACATAACTCGGATTTCATTATAGATCCGAGATTTCGATTACTGAAGATAAAGTCTGTAGTTATTAATTTTTTATCGGTATTTCGGTACGAGAACTATTTTTATGGGTAAACTGTATTAAAGCTATTACACTTTTAATAAGAAAAACTAGATTTCCCATTCTTTAAAAACACAAACATCCGGAAAAATTTTAAACTTTATAACAGTACTTTTATTAACCACAAATTCTTAATTAATATCCGGAAAACTTACACAACGGTACTTTTATTAACTGCAAATTTTTAATTAACAAAGCACGCATCCGACACCGGCCATTGTCTATAAACTGTACTGTATTCAGACCATCGGCTGAATTGTTAAACTGTACCGTCTCGGAACCGCAACTCAAGGCAAGTGTCATCTCTCTTAAAAACTGAAGGTTATTTTATTATATACTCAGGATTCTGAAGGGTGCAGTTCTGGGTACACCAATCAAAAAGACGCCTGTCCCGATCTGAACAAATCAGGGCTGTGTAGTCCACGTGGAGTCAATAGAGAAAATTTTCTTAATTTTGCTACTAGACTTTGACCTTAAAAAACTAGATACTACGCATTTTGTGTTCCCGCGGACGAATTGTGCACACAGATGTTATTTTAATAAAACTAACAAACACATTAAGTTGTTTTTTAAACGCATGTGCAAGTAACCCAAAAGAGATTTTTAACACGTAGCAAACATAAAATTTGATAAAGGTGACTTGCTTTATAATATGTTCACGGAACCCCAATATCTATGGGAACTGAACAAAATTAAGTTTATCACGAACCATATTTAATAGTTTCCAAGATTTTAACAAAGAAGCTATTTTAACCAATATACACGTGCATAAATAAAATACAGAAAGGAATAATTTATTGCCCAAATATTTTTATAATTCTAAGCAAATTCGAGACAAAGCCTTTTTAAAATAGTTTTTTATAGAATTGTTTATACCAAATGCTAACACAAGTTTATATTTTAAGAAGAACGCAAGTTTGCAGAACCGGACTTAAGATTTTTCAGTAAATATATAGACAAAACTACATTTGTTCAGGACTGATAAAAATATACCGTTACACGTGTAAACCTCCGTGTAAACGTATACCTCCACGTTCATTCCCTTGCGAGGAAGATACGCTCAATCAGCGCGCGAATTGCATAGCAATTGCTTCCAGTCTACTCACTGATCGGAGCGAGGTTGCCTATCCACGCTCTACTAGCTATCCAGGCTAGTACCGGAGCGATCGACTTAACACGTGCTCACTCGCCGGTACCCTCCCGTCCTCTTTCATACGGGGTGAAGTACCTAGTCCAGCAATAGGACTATTCCCCCAACATAACTCAGTTGATAGAGGAACCCTCCAGTTCTATTTCATACCTTCACAAGTTCCTCCCAGAGACAGAGGTTGGGGCCACTGCCCGATCGAATCCAACCTCAATTGTGGCAGGACTTGGTTTTTTAATGGTTTTGCCACCCCGATCTACCAATATATAGGCTTGGTGGGCCCTCGATACAGCTTCATTCGTAAGTCTACACGTTATAGACTCCCAGTGTATACCTCAGTAAGGTGAAGTTGTCTTGATTATGAGAGGCTATGTATTCGCTTGAACTCTCCTTAAGTGTAATGGCTTTTAGAACTTCTCCCAATCACTGTACCCGGCTGCAGTCCGGATCATAGGGTGGTTGGGATCGCTCCTAAGCAGTTACCTGGCGGCATGCAGTTTTCCATAGGCATGAACTCCTTCAATATCGGGATAAACCTCACTTCGATTCTCCTCCTTAAGATTCAGTCAAACAGCGGGTTCCGTTCGGTGACCATAAATGACCTTATCCAAGGCGAGACTCAAATCCGCCCACACCAGTATCATATACCAGGGCTCCCCCTGATTGGTATAAATGACCGTCGAGAATTCTGACGAATTTCTCTACCACACACTTGACCTGACTGCTTCATCCATTGCCCAGTTTCCTGTTTCCAGGATCCAAGGATAGGGTAGAAGACGGCCAGTTTTATGGGTGAACGTCGTGTGGTCTCCCGAACACCCACGTCTAGGTCAAACAGTGGGATACTTAGCTCCATAAAAGACGCTGACGTCAGGTGAGACTCAATCCACCCACATCGGACCCTCTTGTTAGTAGAGCTCCCTCCGCAACGTTTTAGAGTCATCGTCGAGAAACACTTCGGTGAACACGTAGGTGTAACTCTACCACACATTTTCTTCTGATCGCGTCATCCGTTACCCAGACAGGCCTGGGATTGGGTAGACAATGACCAGTTCTATGGGTAAACGCCGCCGTGTGGTCTGTCCACAAGCTAGTCTCAAATCCTAGTGCTCCCCGACACCTCTAACGACTGCCCTCTCTCCGTCTTCGGGCTAGTCTCGGATACTAGTGAAGTCCAACATCTCCAACGACTGCTTGTCCGTTCACCCCAGCAAGGATACACTGTAAATCCGCCCTTCTCTATGATAATGTAAAGTAAAACTTTAAATAGGGAGTGTTGGGTCGTACGTTCTACATATACAGCTTCCGCCCGCTAATTTCATGATTGTGCTTTCGAATCTCGTTTATGAAATTAAAACTCGAAAATTTTACGCACACACCATAACAAAAGTATTACATGAATGAGAATGGCAATCTATTGAAAACCACATTTTTTCAGGAAGTTTCAGTAACAAACAATGGGGAAGCCTTGGAATCAGAAGTTTTAATAACCATTTTCGGCATTATCAAGATCTTGTTTCTTTCATGGACAATTTAGATACCACTTTCTTTAAAAGATAATCAATTAGTAAATATTCTAAAAGTTGAAATTTGGAGTAAATATTCAAAACAATTATCAACAGAAGCAATACAGCCGGAATTATAGAGAGAGCGCAATAATAAATAATAGGAATACTAGACAGTGGTTACCATAGCAAAGTCATGTTGACTAGCCTATAGAAAAGAAAACAAAAACAAAAAATACTCTTTTTAAAGAGGTGCATTTAAGAGGATTTTATAGAAAAATTCACTCATATTACGTTATGGCAGCTATCAACTACGAAATATTGACAAGAGCTTAGTAATCGTGCAGTTCGAAGTCTTTTAACACAAGTTTTGTCAGAACAGAATCGTGAACAGTAAACCAGAATCAAAATTTAATTTTATTGTAAGACCATTAATCTTAAAATGTAAAGATAATATCTTTCAAATTACCTGATTGTATGTTTAAACAATAATGTTTATTAATAAACGTCGGTAGTAAGACTGGCAATAAATTTTATTTATGTGAATTTGTTTATTTATTTAATGAATTAAAGAAACATTTTGATTCAACTTGAACATCTTACAATTGTGCCATGGTGGTGGGTTGAAATTAAAATTTTAACCATTATTGTAAACATTGCAAACGTACATTTACCTTGTACTCCCTATTACCTCACCTTACCCTGTTCAGTTTTCAAACTGTGTTTTCTCAAAAATCGCTTTTATGTTACTTGAAAAATGAAATTTTGTTATAGTTAAGTAATGAAAATAGATATTTAAGATATAAGTGTAAAAAGTCATTCTTTATTGCGCGAACGGTTTAACACACAAGCGAGTGTCTTAAAGGATGTGAGTGCAATGAAGAGACTTTTTACACATATATCTTACATCTACGATCATAACGCTTTACTAAAGATTCATTGTATTTGATATATTTTTTTAAATTTATGACTTATGTCAGGTGTAGGTACATATATTAGCGTGTTTAGATTTTTATGTGCTTAGTTGTTTAGCAACCAGTTTGTAAAATATTCATAAATCATTATAGGCCAGTAAAATTAGACCCGTTAGGGACCGTTGGTGGAAATAAATGTTGGAAAGCGGTAGATCGTTTCGATTGCTTTGTTTAAGGTTAACTATAAGTATCCAAGGTTTGCACGATTCCTCGACTCCAGCTTACCTGAGGGTATCAAAAGATCCATTAAATCTTCGGACCTTTTTTAGTTTTTCGCTTATAACTCCAAAGCGGTGCTTTCCAATGAAAACTTCATTATTACAAGAATTAAAGAGCATTAAATTCTGCATCGGATGAGTATCAACACTCTAAATTCGGTCCAGTGGTATGGTCGAAATCGACGGCCGAGAAACGACAATTTTACAAATTTTCGATTTTTCGTCAGACCGGACGCCCAGAGGCTTTCCGTATAAAAAAACCCGTTGGACTCATTCTGATTGTTAATATTAGTCGAGAAATACCTAAGCTTTGATATTATAGAGGTTCTCGGATTAAATTAATGGCCATTTTTTCGTCATTCCCCATCATAGCAATTAGAATCAATTCATATGAAGCAGTGCAGTACTGGTCACTCGATCATTTCGAAAAAAGATAATTTTTTGTGTTATCACCCGTAAGTATTGATAGATCAAAACCACTGTCATTTTATTTTTATTCCATTTGATTGAAATATGGAAGCCATATTTGTTTCGTGGTGCACGACGTTGCTTGCAGTTTTTGGATGTAAACGTAACTCTTGATATCTGAAGAACGGTTGATCCTAGAGACCTGCGGTAAAAATGATTGTATTGCTCACATGTCAGATTACATTTTTTAATCATAAACATAATATTGATATGGACGTATCATAAAGAGAACTTCAAAACCCATAAGTACCAAAATAGTAAAATTTCAGATTTAAAATATTTTATACATAAACTACCTCTAACCGTGTACGTTTAAATAGAAAATCCGCCCTAAGACTTCATTTTTATCTGGATATATGAAATATGTCCCCATAAAAGCATAAAAGAAATTTTTGTAAAAACTTTAATCTTCGCGATTAAATCACACTCATAAGTAAGCGTCCTACTAAAATTATGTTTAGCTTAAAAAATGTAGTACGATATGTGAACAACACAATCATTTTTACCGCAGGTCTCTAGGATCAACCGTTCTTGAGATATCAAGAGTTACGTTTACATCAAAAAACTGCAAGCAACGTAGTGCACCACGAAACAAATATGGTTGAAATATTTCAATCAAATGGAATAAAAATACAATGACAGTGGTTTTGATCTACCAATACTTAGGGGTGATACAGAAAAAATTATCTTGTTTTCGAAATGATCGAGCGTCCAGTACTGTACTACTTCATATGGATTGATCCTAATTGCTATGATGGATAATGACGAAAAAATGGCCATTAATTTAATCCGGCAACCTCTATAATATCAAAGCTTAGATATTTCTCGACTTATATTAACAATCAGAATTAGTCCAACGGGTTTTTTTATACGGAAAGCCTCTGGGCGTCCGGTCTGACGGAAAATCGAAAATTTGTAAAATTGTCATTTCTTGACCGTCGATTTCGACCATACCACTGGACCGATTTTAAAGTGTTGGATACTCATCCGACGCAGAATTTAATGCTCTTTAATTCTTGTAATAAGAAAGTTTTCGTTGGAAAGCACCGCTTTGGAGTTATAAGCGAAAAACTAGAAAAGGTGCGAAGATTTCGTGGTTCTTTTGATACCCTCAGGTAAGCTCGAGTCGAGCGACCGTGCAAACCTTGGATACTTATATTTGACCTTAAACGAAGCGATCGAAACGATCTCCCGCTTTCCAACATTTATTTCCACCAACGGATTCTATTTTACTGGCCTATTAATTTATTAGACACTCTTGTTGACATTAGCGTGCAATAAAAATTTTATAACACTAGCGCAATAAACGTTAACTTTTTACACGGAAATCAGTGTAAAAAGTGGCCACTTTTTGTTATGATCGTAGATGAAATATATTATATGTATAATTTATCTTCTACATGTGTATGAAATGTGTATCTTAAGAAGTAAATGCTTTTACAGATATTTAAAAACCATTTGAATAAAAAACAAACAATTGAATGTTAAATACTTACCTCAAATTTAAGAATTTTGATATTGGAAAATCGATCCCACTTAGAAGATCCATCACTGTGATAACCATTAAAGCCAATCCCAGCATTATTGCAAATTGCATCTGCTAAGATCCATGCAAAATAATACTTAAACCTAACAAGAAGCGTAGCAACTCCAATATACCAAAATTTAAAAGCCATCGATGTATTCTCCACAAAGTCATCTTCTTTTACAGCTTGTATACTAAACATGGGCAGGAATTTAACAAACATAACTGCACAAAGGCAGGAGAGAGTAAATTTTTTGAATACTACTATACATGGAGAAGGCTCTAATACAACAGTCCTGCTATTTGAATTTTTGTCCAAGTTTGTCTGTAAATAAACAATTTATAAGTAAACACAGATTCAATGTGATAATAATATAACATACACTTGCTGGTTTATAATTATTGCCATCTATGAAATCCATATAATCTTTATAAAATAAAACAGGACCAGCCATTAAAGCTGGAAAACAAAGAGCATAACTGAAATATTCTACTGGAGATGGAAGCTGATAGACAGCATAAAATCTTTGGCTTTTCGTTAATTCTGAGTCATTTCTTGCAAATCCATCATGGATACTGAATGCTAAACTTGTTACTTTCTGTGTTATTACCATTAAAGGTCCTAAAAAGGTCCTAATTGTAATCAATATGGCTTTATACTATTTTTAAAAATATAAATAAACTAGTAGGTATGTTAATATCACTTTAAAAAACTTTTATGATGCAGTATTTTTAAATACTAAAAGCATGTTATAAGCATGTAAACAGCAAGTGTTTAAAATGATATAACTTACCTGTAATGTCTAATGTATATGATCCATAATCATATATTTGCCTATGTAAATGAATGCAAGACAGGTATATGAGCGCCACTGCTAACACCATTCTGGAATTTTAAAATGTACTTATTTATTTATTTCTACTTTAAAAATAATAAATACCTTTGCATGATCTGTGGGCTTTGTGTTCGTATGACAATGTAACACAATGCGGGTAGTCCTGCCAAATGGATGGCCTGCCTGAAAAAATGCACCCTTAATAATTCAAATAGGTAAATAATACTTTTAGAATGTATAACTACAGCAATTACTCTCAAAGAATGTTCTTTTTAATTGCCAGTTACACCATATTCTTCATTACTACTTAATAGTTAGTGTAGCTTAATTCCACATGCCAATGTAAATGAAACTCTTCTTAAGGCTTAGTAAAGTTTCTCACTTTAAATATAAGGTTGATGCATAAGTTCGTAGTCTTTTTATTCAATTCAACATTTATTTATTTTAAATAAACAAAATACATAAAACCAGCTTTTGCACTAGAAGTTGCTTCTTTGTTAGGTTTCAGCCATTTCCTTCTGTTTTAGATGTTGCGAACAAGTAAAGAAGCACAAATGATTTTTGTTGTGTTCGTCCAAAACACGTGGTACCCATACATCTAATATTTTAACTTTACCCTTGGAATGCACTGTTGTACGATGGTTAATTGATCACAATTCATCATATTTGCCAATCCTCAAGTTGATTCATGTAGATTATTGTGAATTAAGTTTAATGGTCTTCATCATAGTCCTACCGTCTTCCTAAATTTCCCCGATGGTATTCTGCCCATAAATGACACAAATGGTTCTAGCAGCCTCTGATGCCTTTACTCTTCCATTAAAATTAAACAAAAGAATGTGTCAGAAATGTTGGTTTGTTTCTATGTGACACTCCATTTCCTTTAGCCAATAATTAACACAAACTTTCCTAAAAATTAAAAAATTCAAGACATATTCAGTAACACAATACTATGACATTTAAATGACACTGACAAATCCCAAACAAATTTTTTTCAAGGTAGTATTGCCAAGAAAACCAAAAATGCTACAGTCTTATGCATCAACCTAAAGTTTGTTCCAACAACGATCATGTACTAGTTTGAAGTTTTTATTTTAACACAAGAAATATAAGATGATATGTAACTTGGCCTACTTATTTTGACGGCTTCGAACTAGTCCGTAACTGCTGTTGGAATAAATCTCTAATATAATTATCCTTTTTTATAAACTAATCTTAAGTTTATCAAATCTAATTCTAAACTGAACCAAATGTAATTAATTGTTTATGTTGGTAAAATTTGACAATCTCTTCAATAAATTTCCAACAAAGAAGCTTACCAATGGCAGTGGTAATTTTTACCCATGGTCCAAAAATTAGATGACAGTAGTGGCAGGGATAGGTATATACACTGTGGAAAAAAATTGTGTCATTGATAGTGAGACTATAGATGACTATGACACATGCGTATAGAATGTCTCCTCATCTCCAGAGAGGATAAGCTTTCCTGATTCTTTTATTCAAAATGACCTCCCAACAATCTGAGAATGTTATTTTACACATTTAATGACTCGTCTATTAATTTTTTCATTGTTTGTTTATGTACTGCATATTTTTATAAAAGATTAAATAAATCCAAATATTGACTGTATAATTAATTTCTTAAATATGGTAAGCCAATAACAACTTATTACATATAATGATAAAAGATTAATAATGGAAACTAACTAATTAAAATTTTAATTAGAGTTAATTAAAAATTAATTATAAACAAAGGACCCCACACGTTTCTTATGGAAATTGGATCCCGGTTAAATTGGCTGAAATTGTGATATGTTGTAGCTTACATTATCCTTATCGAAAGTCTCAATGACCACAAAGCTCTATATAAATATATAAAATTTGTGATTTCAAATGGAACACCCTGTATATTTGTTCATAGTTGGAAAGCTCATTGCTTTCCTTTTCCGAAAGTGCCATACTTGTCATGGTTATTATACAGGGTGATAGTTTTATAAGCTCTTAAAGTGAATACTTCATGTTGCTGAAATGCTATGAAAAAAGATCTTGTTTTTAACAGCATTACTCTCAAGGTGTTAAGTAGAAGCTATGATAACTTTGTAAAGCGAATAAATAAATGTATCCAATTTGATGGATGGCATTTTGAACATTTTTTATAACTAACTAATCTTGAGTGATTTATTTATTTCCTAATTGCTTAATGTTTAATAAATATCCTGTTACCCTTTGTTAGATCAAGTTTCATAAGTACATTTTGAATATTAGCAATTGAAGTAACATGTAATTATTGTCAATAAAGTATTGACATTTACAGTGATGTTTTATTTGATTCCCATAGTCTACATAGTACATATTCACTTTAAGAGCTTATAAAAGCATCACCCTGTATAGTAACCATAACAAGTATGGTACTTTTGGAAAGGAGGACCAATGCATTTTCCAACTGTGAACGTGAGCTAAGAAAACTTTCTATCAGGATAATATAAACTACAACATATCACAATTTCAGCCAATTTGAACAGGATCCAGTTTTCATAAGAAATATGCGGGGATCTTTATGCTGATAATAATTGATTTCATGTAAAATTATTATAAATAATTTACAGTTCTATACATATACTACACCGAATATCTCAAAATGCTCATTACATGTAATAAGAGTTAAAGTTAAAGAAATCAACCAAAAACTATTGTGAATGGCTTAAAATGGTCGTTCAGAAAACCTTCTTAAACACTGGTTGCTTAGCAACGTTTAAGAGATATTGCTAAGTTGATTAATTTTTCAAATTGCACCCTCTGTTTTCTTCATGGAAATGTATTCTTTCCTTCATTGTGCTTATAGTAGTATGCCTTACTTAAATATCTAATGTGCATTTAAGGGTTTAAAGAAATATTTATTCTGGGGATATTTAAAATCAAAAGTGTATACAAACCGACCCCAGAATCTGGCCGAATTAGAGCAACGAATATAAAATGAAGCTGCAGCAATTTCTCCCAGATCGCTCAGAAATTCTTTTCAAGCTTTTCGTGATAAGTTGGGCCACTGCCTTGCAGTTAATGGTGAACATTTTGAACACTTATTGCCATGAAAACCATTTTATTGCTAATTTCGTTTTGTCTTCAAGTTTTATAAGAGAAGTACATAATTTTCTGTTCATTTGTTTTTGTTCATTTGTTTTGTTTTGTACATTATGTAGATGCACATCTGTTTATTTTAGGGTAATAATTCGAGATACTTTACGATCTCGGATATCTAGATTCATGTTATTGGTGAAATTAACTTAATAAACATTTTTTACATTTTTTTCAAAAATTTTCGGATATAAGGGTACTAAGATTTTAGGTCATCGAAAAGAGAAAAGAAATCTCTATCAAATGAGCCTAATGAAAGGGTAGATTGCTATTTAAAAAAATTAAAGTGTTATTCATTACTCATTTGTTTTCTGAAATAAAAACAATTGAATGCTATCTTATTATGGAAAATAAAATGTTAAACAACTTTTATATAACAATTTTTTTTATAAAGTCGATATTTACCGAGATATATACTATATTCCATACATAATGGGCACCTTGTATATCAAACTTACTTAGTTAAAATATTTCTAATTGTTTAGCTTTTTTTTATTCAAGCTTTTGTATTTTTCTCCAACAAAACTCAATAGACATAGAAACATAAAATTAAAATTTTATTTCTGAGTTACACTACTAATCCCCCTTATAAGAATCTTTGAACACTCTATATTTACTTTCACAAAGTCAATCTGGGACAGGCATGTAGATAGCCTCTTTTTTGCTATACAATCTTTTGCATTGTTTGCTATATAAAAATATGAATATGTTTATAATTATACCAGCAGCGATTACTACATACCCTTTTGGATGTTCTGTTAGCGAGTGGCAAACACTGTATCCATATAAGTGGCTGTGGAGCAATCAGTTAATATGCTAACCGCCCACTAAGAGAACATCCAAAAAGGTATGTACAACGTGATCCACTTAACTTCCCCCCCTACTTTTCTCTGTTATTTCTGTAGTTACAAAAAAATATTCTAACAAAAGTTGTAGGGCTTTTTCAAAAGTTTTTAAATATGACATCAAAAAAACAATTGAAAAATAAATGCTAAAGTTATATATATATAAATTGAATTTTCTTAAATTGAACACCCTGTATTTTATTGCCTTGTTTGACGTAGAATCTCAGTCTGATTTCAACAATATAAAATATATAATACTTACTTTTAACAGTTTTCAAAATATTTGCTTTTAAATATATAAATTACACACTATCGCATATTCGATCCAGTATGCTCCGATTTTAAAAACATTTGCTTTGAATTGTTACTTTGACATTTCTAACAATAAATAAAATGGGCATTAGTGAACATTTGTTACAGGAACTCTAAGTTATTTTTATTAATTATTGTGCAAAATTCTACATAAAAAATGCAATACAATACAGGGTGTTCAATTTTAAAAAATTCATTTTATATATATATATAACTTCGGCATTTATTTTTCAATTGTTTTTTTGATGTCATATTTAAAAACTTTAGAAAAAGCCCTAAAACTTTTGTTAGAATAATTTTTTTGTAACTACAGAAATAACAGAGAAAAGTAGGGAGGGGGGAAGTTAAGTGGATCACCCTATACAAACTGTTGCTGAATTATATGCATTTGACCTGGACCTCCCAGTTCCCCTTTGGCTATGTGAGGGAGCTGGAATAGTTTATTATTTAAGTACAATAATAAAAGCATTATGTACCAAATGATTATATTGTAAGAAACTCGTTTGAATATGAGGTTTGGGATTATTATGTGTATATGAGAATGTACAATTTTTTACCAAGTATTTACCATTTTTATGTATAACCACCATCATTATTAAGATTTTCAAATGAAATTTGCGAAAGTTTTTACAACTAATTTGCGCAAGACTTGGGAAATTTTAGTTCCCTAGGAGTGATCTTAAGCAATAATTTGATTACTACAACTAGGTTAGGTATTAATATTTTAATTCAGTTTGTGTAAAAATTCAATAAAAAAGTCAAATACATATGAGTAAAATAAATGTTAATAATAAGAAAGAGATGCAAAAAGAAAACATCATTACAGTCATAGATGGAAGCATGCATGCACTACCATCTCAAAGCGCGTGCTACATAACACAACTCAACTCATACTAAACCCTTTTGATCTCCACTCCCAAGTAGCAAAATCTGTCTATACCAGGAAAAGATTGCGCGCACGTGCTAATAAAAATATATGTGATATTATTGATGAAATGTAAGTACGTGCACACAGTCTGTATTTGGTATAGTCAGATTCTGTTACTTGGGACTCCTTTATGGACATGGTTGGTGTAAACCTTTTTCAACTATTTATTTTTTATGGTATTGTTAATTTTTGGCAATAATTTAATAGTATTGTATTCTTATCATAAAATCTTCACATTTTATATTAAACAGGACATGAATTGATATGTTAAGAAACAGTTGGCTTCGTTGACCTAGTTTCTTCTCGTCAGTATTCATAGTGAAGGCTTTGTACATTTGAAATTGATAATCATATTTCATTGTGATGTTAAACTAGGGTTGTATAAAAAAATACATATTTGGTCACTCTGAGTCTATCCAATTCGTCGATATTATTTCAAGACATTGTGTATACAGCTGAGTCCACTTTTCTAGGTGTATGGTGTTGCAGGCCGCTTGTATTCGGCAACACCAAGCGCGTATAATGGAAGGGCATAACATAAATATGTGGGCGTTTCTTACTTAATTACTCTTAATTACTACTTTTTGAGAGATCGTTTTTAAAACATTAATAACAGCATTAGTTACACAAAATGATATATTTATTTTAAAAATTTATTAAAACACAAATTTTTATTTTAATCAATTTAGAACAGGTCTTTACAAAAAGTACATTACAAAAGTACATACCAAAGGAATTATTCCAAAACAGAGAAATGATATTCTTAACAAAATATTCCTTCAATATTAGGTTAATAAAATATTAGTGACAATCAAAGTATCATGACTACCTAATTGTAAGATACAAGCAGATGTGGCTCGCCGGGCGAGGCAGCGAAATCAAATAATTACTAAATGAAATCTAAATATTTTACCGTCAATTATTTTTTTATTACTATGTTAATAAATTTATTTTATCAATACTTTCTAGAATAAATATTGAATTTGAATATGAACGCAGCGCGATAAACAGAATGGATGAGGCTCAAAATTTCAAGCTTCAGTTCATGCATCTGTATGCATTCGCTGGCTCGTTACAGCGCAGCGGCTTGGATATCGATCTTATACTCTTCCTATAGGCAGAACTGAAGCTGAGATGTCACAACTTGATGAATCAATGAAAGATCAAGATTCGTATCATATGTTATTTTATCGTCGCGACCTCCGTCCGAATACTATCAAAGACGATTTCTTTCGTGTTTTGTTTTACTTTTCAAAATCGTATTTTAACGTGATTAACTGCTTTTACAAGGTATTCACGGGAACATTTAGGTATATTAGTGAAAAAGTCGGGGATTTTAATTAAGCAGTTAGTAACAAATTTTTGTTTTAAGTGCAAGGAAATGATCCACAATATGATCATGTGATGTGTTTACTATAAACACCATTTTTAAGGCGTAATGAAATAGAATAGCAACACATTTTAGAGCAACGTCCGACGCCAAAAATTGATGTTATGTCTGCTGACAAATTACAAAATTGGGCTTTTCATAATTTTTGGTATGCAATGCATAAGTGGCTCTGTGGCAGTAATTACTGAGAACTGTTAAAAATGTATGGTTAAAACCGGTTAAAACAGTACAGGTTATAATGATTAAAAACATTTTGCAGAGGCATAAAAAATATAACGATTCGAAAGAACGCATTAAAAAATTTCTAGATCTTAAGCATATTGAACATAATGCTTCTACAGTTATAGAAGCTTTGCAAAAACACACGTATTTAAATACAATTTTATACAATGAGAATGTAGAAAAATCAGAAACTTATGTGTTACTTAACTGACGTTACAATTTTATTAGGCAGTCAGAAATTGTCATTTTGTCAAATTGTCGACTACTTTAGATAAACGTGGCAATTTTAAATAAATATTAAATATTTGAGTGCTTGATTAAGCTCAATGTAGAAATTAGCGAACATGCTGAAGAAGTTAAAAACATTTTTACTGGTCCTCAAAAACTATTCAAAATCTATTGACAGTGAAATTAATAACACCAATTATTTTGCAATCATTGCTGATGATACAACAGACATTAGTGAAAAATCACAATGCCCCATTACTGTCCGGTTTGTAAATAATGAAAATTTAAAAGAACGATGTTTAGGGTTTTTTGATGTAAGGACTGATAGAAATGCAAATGCAGTATTTAATCTAATAGCTAACATTTTATAACTCTTTTATTTTAAACAAAAATTAGTTACTCAACGTTAGATGATAGCATTATGGCCAGAGAGTTAAAACTGTCTGAAATTAGATCTGGTGCACCTTTAGCATTACTAACACATTTCACCGCCCACAGATTAAATTGGGTTTTGCAGCAGGAGTTTCTTTTCGAGCCTCACCTTCCTAGGAAGCCACTAGATACAAGGTAATTGAACATAAAAAAATAAAAAATGCTACAAACTTTTTTAAAACATAAAAGACATAGGACTGATTATTGATGTGTGACACTTGTTTTTTTGCTATACCTTCTTAAATACCAGAAAATACAACAACACTATAATTAGATTGCCACTGAAACAAAACTAACATCTTGAAGGAGTTGCTTCCCATATGAATTTTCAACATTTGAACATTTTTGAGGTTATTCTTCGAATAATTATTAATAGTCATTATTAATATTAATAATTAATATAACATTAGAAAGAGTATTCATGGATTAATTTATCATCTAAAACTGTGCAATAGTTATACGCGATACTGAATATGCTGCCGAACACATGCAGATTCCAACACCCTCGTACATCAAGGAAAGTGAACTCAACTGTATGTGTTCTGACCTAGAGAGCAATATGTTCAGATCTTATTACAACTCTTACAAATGTTTACTGTAAATTAGAACCTTTAATCAAAAAATCTTTTTTTTTTTATTGTAATTCTTGAAAAAATAACAATTAATTTTTTTCCACTTTTAATCACTTCTCTCTTTCCATGTCACATATACATAAAAATTAACTACTACGCACACACATTTATAAACTTAAATGATGAATGTATTGCAGAAAAATCTATTCTGATGTATTAGCAAAACTTCTATACTATTATTATTATTAGATATTATTTTATGATTACAACTCACCCTAAAAATTTGAAACAATATACAGCCCCATAGGTGGCTATATTGTGTACGGTAGTATATACTGTACAAATGTCCACTTAGCCAAAAACTTTTTCCAATGGAATTCTGAGGAAGGTAAAATAGATATCAAAGGTAATCATAACAAGGAACACTCACAAAAGTTTCTCTCTAAAGCTACAATCAAGTTTACAACAGTAAATTTACATATTCTTAGATAAGACCATTAGTTTATACCATAAAACTAAATAAAATGTTTCAATGTAGTTGAAATGACAAAAATTAATAACTACTCAATTAGGTTACTCTTTGCTTGAACTGTACTTTATTAATTTCAAAGTTTTTCTCAACTGTGCTTTTCAGCAATGCTGTTAGTGAGAAGAATATAAAAAGTATACTCTTCCAACAAGAGAAAATTATTGTATGTGTGTTATATCACAGTAAATGGTATCCATACACATTAGGGTGGTTCTTATTTAGGTCATGTTGGAATTTTGAAAATTTTAAGACCAATACGATAGTGAGAAGAATATAAAAAGTATACTCTTCCAACAAGAGAAAATTATTGTATGTGTGTTATATCACAGTAAATGGTATCCATACACATTAGGGTGGTTCTTATTTAGGTCATGTTGGAATTTTGAAAATTTTAAGACCAATACGATCTTTCTATCTTTATTCTAATCATTCGCTGTAACGAGGAAAAGTTTCCCATTTAAAATACAAGCTTTTTCAATTCTTTTGTATTTATTTGACCACTGGGACAAATTGTTGAGAAAAAATTTGAAAATTGATTTTTTTGGAATTAACACTGTTCGATGCTACTTTTAGGTACAAAAAGAAATTATATGGAGCATTCAATTTTTTCCAATAATTTACAAATAAATTCAAAATAATGCACCGTTGATCTTAAAACCTTCAGTTGTTTTTTTTAAAATCAAATGGGCACCTGACAAAACGGAAATTTCAACATGACCCAAATAAGAACCATCCTAATACACATATTCTGATCGTACTATAACTGTTATTTATTGCCTTGAAAATTTTGAAATAATTTGAATAATTAAAGTAGGTAAACATAAAATGGTCCTAATCTAAGCATCAAAAAAGTTATTGTTGCAAATTTCAGAGGGTAATTAAAAACACTTTATTGTTAGTAAAATTAAGTTGTTATACATGCAAGACCATAATTTGCTAATATTGTACCAAACTACGATTTTTAAATGTCATATATTATGTATTCATCATTATGTACCTATGTATTTCTTTTTCTAACATACAATGTGCATAGGTGAAATGTGATTAATAATTTTCTTTAATAATAAAGTGTTTGGGTGTAATGTATGATAAAATATGTTCATTATTGAATATAGACTTAAAATCATTATTAATTTATTTTTAAATTATTAAAATAATAGTGGGATGAAACTATTGAAAAAAGCAGCAATTATTGGAAATAATTAAAATATTTAATTTTTCTTTTGTGTTACGTTTATTATGCAATCTGTTAGTATACAAACAATAAGCATAGATGATGGTCGATACAGTAACATGGTGGAGATGTGTTCCAGTGTACACAAACTCTATAAAATATTTAATTATAATAATCTTTATAAATCAATAATAAAATGAGAAACTTTTCAAGATTTATCTTCCATTCATTTTAACAAACTTGCCATAAATATTGTAACAAGAGAGAAAAAGAAAGAACTTCTTCTCGAACAACAAATGGAAAATTCTACAGCTATCGAGAGCATTACTCATCGCACAAAGCCTGTGAAATAGACGCGGTTATTCTAGCAATATACCGGTATGTTCGAGCGATTTCTAGAAGATTTGTATGGTGGTATAAAAGCGACTTTGCGGATAAAAAGGGGCAGTCAACAGCAAGTCATGAACTGTGTATCGCGAAATAAATAGTGAATGTAAAGATAAATGTTGTATTAGAAATTCATAGTCTGTAAATAATAGTTTTAATGGTTTATAATCATAGCGTTAATTTATAGTGTATTCATTAGTGTTTGTAAATAAATATTTCTTATTAATAGACGATTTAAACAGCACTTTTGTTATTATTTTTAAAAAGAACGTTACAGTGATGTCAGGTGTGGAGTTTTAAAATAAATAAAATCGCGTAATAATTAATTAAAGTGCTGTGAGAATAAAATTTTTGGTGTTAAAACATAATTTCAACAAACAATTAAAATGGTGATGAAACTGTTAAAAGATCTCAAAGTAATAGACTTGAAACATGAACTTGAAGAACGAGATTTAGACACAACGGGCCTTAAAAGTGTGTTAATAAATCGGCTAAGAGAATGGCTTTTGGAGCAGCAAGAAGACCCTGAAAGTTTCCTCTTCGAAATACCTGGACCCGCAATTGATGCTAATTTGTTATTATGTAAAATAGAAGAGAATTCTAGAATGTTAAAAGAGGAATTACTGGAAAAGTCGGAAGAGAATTCTAGAATGCTTAAAGAAGAATTATTGGAAAAGTCCGAAGAGAATTCTAAAAAGTCTGAAGAGAATTCTAGAATGTTAAAAGAGGAACTATTGGAAAAGTCTGAAGAAAATTCTAAAATGCTTAAACAAGAATTACTTGAAAATACTAAAGCGCTGGAAGAAAAAGTACTGGAAAAACACGAAGAGAATTCTAGAAGGTTTGCAGAATTACTAGAAAAGGCCGAAGAAAATGTTAGAATGCTAAAGGAAGAAATACTGGAGAATTCCAGGAAATCCGAAGACAGTTCTAGAAGGCTTAAAGGAGAATTGTTGGAAAATGTCAAAGCGTTGGAAGATAAAGTTTTCGAAGAATTTTTGGAGAATGCCAGCGCGTTAGGACTATTGGAAGGTAGATTGGCGGAACAAGATAGGGTAATAAAGATGGTAGAAGAGAAAATAACCCAAATGCAATTACCATCAACAGCTAAGAAAGACGACATAACCGATATGTTGGAAGATAGAATGAGGCAACTACGGTTTCCCTCAACTTCTGAGTTTAATGAAGTAAAGAAACAGTTTAAAGAAGAAAAGGGTCCTGTCGTAGGGATAAAAGTAAAACCACCCACGTTCGATGGAAAGATACCTTGGTCCACTTACTACAAACAGTTTGAGGCGGCTGCTGGGGCCAACGGATGGACAGGCAAGGAAAAGGCCGTTTCTTTAACTGTGGCTTTGCGTGGAGACGCGTTGAACGTCCTGCAAACAATCCCAGCAGGACAGGAAAATGATTACCAATTGTTAGTGTCTAGATTGGAGATGAGATATGGAGACGCGCATCTTCAACAAGTGTATCACACGCAAGTGAAGAATCGTATCCAGAAGAATGGAGAAAGCCTGCAGAAGTTTGAAGCCGATGTTGCGCGGCTTGTCCGATTGGCGTACCCTACGGCACCCGATTCATTTCTGGGACAACTGGCTGTGCAGACTTCATTGATGGGTTAAGAGACGGGGAAACACAACAATCATTGAGGCTGGCACGACCAAGAACAACTGATGATGCGCTTGCTCACGCCTTAGAATTTGAAGCTGCAAAACAAGCGTCCCGAGGTCACGGGCGTGTTCGAGCCGTTGTGGAAGATGAAGAAGGTTCTAAGGATCACCTAGAGGAGTTAGCACTGAGAGTTCTTCGGAAGGAAGAAAGCCGTAAGAAGAATCATCAAGAAGTTCGAGGGCCTCGTTGTTGGAACTGCGGCGAACAAGGACATGTAGAACGCCGTTGTCCCAAAATAAAAAAAGTACAACCGTCGGAAAAGTTAAAAGGGGTTGGCAAGAGGGGGCGAACGTTGACTGCGAGTGAAGATGCCCCGGAGATCACGATCCATTCCGTAACATCAAAGAATAGTAACGGCAGTTTGTTTGTAGATGGAAAGATTGCTAACCGAACTGTTCCACTACTTATTGATACGGGGGCGACAAAATCCATCGTACGCCCTGATGTTCTACAATCAAGTATTAAATTGTTACCGACAACTACTCAACTCCGTACAGCAACAGGTGAAGTGATACCAACACGCGGAGTGGTGAAGATGAAGATTGGCATTGAAAGTGAAGAACGTGAACATGAGGTGCTGGTAGCCGATATCACTGATGACTTCATCTTGGGAATGGACCTCCTGAGAAAATTTGGTTTTACGTTGGATTTGAAAGAGGGTGTTTTGAAGGTCGGTAACGAAGAACTTCCGTTGCACCCACGAGAAGATCCGGTTGTAAGGGTTTTGCTGACTGAAGATGTGATATTGCCGGGTCAAAGCGAGATGGTTGTCGAGGCAGGTTTGGATGGAGATCTTCGGGTAGGATGTGTGCGAATGATGGAGCCTGCCTGTGATAAGAAGATCCATAGTGGCATACTGGTGGGAAAAGCGCTGATCAAGGTTGGAAAGATAGTACCGGTGAGAATTATGAACGTTAATGTGGATCCGGTGACATTGAAGAAGAGTACCCTTGTGGGACAGTGTGTGCCAGTATTCCGAGTAGCCAGGTGTATGTCTGATGTTCCAAAACCAGCGCCCAAAGACCATGGTGGTAAATTAGTGGGTATGGTTACTAGTTCGTGCGAAGACCTTAACAGAACGGAAGTGAAAGAGGTACAGGGTTTGGTTCACCGATACCAAGATATCTTCGCTCTTGACGATAGCCAGAAGGGACGAACAGATATAGTAAAACATAAAATCAATACAGGCAACTCTATGCCTGTCCGTCAGCAGCCGAGGCGTCTACCTCTAGCAAGGCGAGCAGAAGCCGAGAAGATTATTACCGATATGGAAGAACAAGGGGTCATCGAGCCATCCAGCAGTCCATGGGCATCACCGGTGGTCCTGGTCAGTAAGAAGGACGGGTCAACGAGATTTTGTGTGGACTATCGGCAGCTCAATAACGTGACCAAGAAAGACAGCTATCCCTTACCACGCATCGACGACACGTTAGGTACCCTGTCTGGTTCACGATGGTTTTCGACTTTGGACTTAAAGAGTGGTTATTGGCAAGTTGAAATGGAACCTGAAGACCGAGAGAAGACTGCGTTTACTATTGGTTTCGGACTATGGCAGTTTACAGTTATGCCATTCGGTCTATGTAACGCTCCGGCCACCTTTGAGCGTCTAATGGAGACCATCCTGAGGGGGCTGTCGTGGAAGATTTGCCTGGTCTATCTGGATGACGTGATCGTAGTTGGAAGATCATTCAGTGAACATCTGAAAAATCTGGAGGAAGTGTTCCGGAGACTGCGTACAGCTAATCTGAAATTGAGTCCGAAAAAGTGCCACATATTCCGGAGGGAGGTGAAATATCTCGGGCATGTCGTATCACAAAATGGAGTGGCAGCCGACCCCGATAAAATCCGTGCAGTCCAAGAGTGGCCAACCCCAAAAGATAAACACCAAGTTCGTAGTTTTCTTGGATTGTGTACCTACTACAGGCGTTTCGTTCCTGGGTTTGCCAATATAGCGAAGCCTCTAACAAGGTTAACTGAAGATGGGCGCGAGTATGTTTGGAGCGGATAGTGCGAAACGGCTTTCCAACAGTTGAAGCGTGCCTTGACAACAGCACCAATATTGAGCTATCCACGGACAGAAGGGAAATTCATACTTGACACAGATGCAAGTAATCTGGCCATTGGGGGTGTACTTTCTCAGGTACAGGATGGACAAGAAAAGGTCATCGGCTATTTTAGTAAGGTTTTGTCGAAAGCCGAAAGGAATTATTGTGTGACCAGAAAAGAACTATTGGCCGTCGTGAAGTCCGTTGAGCATTTCTACAAATACTTGTACGGACGGAAGTTTTTATTGAGGACGGACCATGCAGCGTTGAAATGGCTTCTACAATTCCGTAATCCTGAAGGCCAGGTCGCAAGGTGGATCGAGCGACTACAAGGATACGACTTTGACACAGAACATCGAGCGGGCACTAGTCATCGAAATGCCGATGCTCTTTCAAGAAGACCCTGTCCAACGGATTGCCGTCATTGCTCTCGCTTGGAAGAGAGGGTTTGTCAAGTATTAAGAACTACCATCGTCAACGACAATTGGTTACCGGAAGAATTGCAACGACAGCAGAAGGCTGATCCCGAACTAAAAATGGTACTGGAATGGAAGCGCGTGGGAGAAAGGCCTGCCTGGGAGGCCGTCAGCCCTTTCAACAGAACGCTTAAAGCATATTGGGCCCAATGGGAGTCCTTGAAGGTGGAAGACGATCTCCTGAAGCGAGTACTGGAGAGTGAAGATGGCACCACCATTAGGTCTCAGTTCGTGGTTCCAAGAAGCCGAGTGGCTACAGTATTGCGACATCTCCATGACGGTGCCTCAGGAGGACACTTCGGTGTGAAGAAGACTTTGGAGAAAGTTAGAGAGCGTTTTTACTGGGTCAATTGTAAAGACGTGAAAGAGTGGTGCCGTAAATGCGAACTATGTGCCACGGGTAACGGACCCTTGGGGAAGCGAAGAGCACCTATGAGGCAGTACAATGTGGGTAGTCCTCTGGAAAGAATAGCTATAGATATTGCCGGACCATTTCCCGAAACCGACGATGGGAATAAATACATCTTAGTGGCAATGGACTACTTTACCAAATGGCCAGAAGCATATGCCCTACCAAACCAGGAAGCTGCGACTGTTGCTGACGTACTAGTCAAAGAGTTCTTCAGTCGCTTCGGAGTGCCAATGGAGCTGCATTCGGATCAAGGCCGCAACTTTGAGTCTGTACTATTTGGAGAAGTCTGTCGATTGTTGGGCATTCGCAAGACTCGGACCACACCGTTACATCCGCAGTCCGATGGAATGGTAGAACGCATGAATCGGACAATGGGCAAATATTTGGCCAAGGTCGTCTCCGATCATCAACGAGACTGGGACCAATACCTGCATCTGTTCCTGATGGCTTATCGTGCATCGGTCCACGAAACAACCGGTCAGTCACCAGCGTCTGTGATGTTTGGACGCGAGTTACGGTAACCGTGTGATCTGGAATTTGGGTCTCCACCTATAGAGCAGGAGGTAGCCGGGAATGATTATGTCATCAACTTAAAGAAGAAGTTGGAGGATATTCACGACCGAACCCGAAATAATAGTCGAATCGCGAGTGACCGGATGAAGGCTACATACGATGTGAGAGCCCAAGAAGGAGGGTTTCAACCTAGAGAGCTTGTCTGGTTATACAACCCGCAAAGACGTCGTGGCTATTCTCCAAAGTTACAGCGGAATTGGGAGGGCCCATACCAGGTGAAGAAACGAATAAATGACTTGATTTATCGCATCCAGAAATTGCCAAGAGGGAAACCAAAGGTGGTACACTCCAATCGTCTGGCGCACTATGAGGGAAATAATGACGCAGTCCCGGATCGGGAAGATGAGGCTGAGGTGGCTATCAATACCGTAAGGCTTGAAGATGATCAGCCAACCTTTAGAGAATTTATGGCTGCGTTCTCTGGAACTAGAAAAGCGCGATTCGGAGTCACGACTGAGATGCAACAAGATCTCTTCCGGGTCCCTGGTGATTATTCCATTGCCCACTGTGTCTCCGAGGATCTCCGTATGTCCAGGGTAATTGCAGTAGTGTTTAGAAATAAATTTGGACGGCTGAATGAACTTCGAGAGCAAAATCCCTCTGTTGGTAAATCCTTACGCTTGCCTGATCATGACCGATCCATTTACTACTTGGTAACCAAGCAGTTTTACTACCAGAAACCGAGTTACGCCGACTTGTGGAGGACATTATGGAATTTGAGGATCGAGTTGCTTACCAGGGGTATTAACAAATTGGCAGTTCCCAAACTCGGCTGTGGGCGGGACCAGCTGGATTGGAGAATCGTTAGAAACATGCTGGAAGTTATCTTTAGAGGTACGGACGTCAAGATCTTCGTCTGCAGTTTTGACCCACAGCCCGCATTAAGGCCAACGAAGAGTGTAGACTGTTACTTCTACCGTAATGGAACGTGTAGTCGAGGTGAAGACTGTCGATATCGTCATGACCCGTTCTACAGGAACCAGAGCATAAAACCTGTTCTGGGACAGAACAGACTTGAAGAGGGGTGCAGTGTAACAAGAGAGAAAAAGAAAGAACTTCTTCTCGAACAACAAATGGAAAATTCTACAGCTATCGAGAGCATTACTCATCGCACGAAGCCTGTGAAATAGACGCGGTTATTCTAGCAATATACCGGTATGTTCGAGCGATTTCTAGAAGATTTGTATGGTGGTATAAAAGCGACTTTGCGGATAAAAAGGGGCAGTCAACAGCAAGTCATGAACTGTGTATCGCGAAATAAATAGTGAATGTAAAGATAAATGTTGTATTAGAAATTCATAGTCTGTAAATAATAGTTTTAATGGTTTATAATCATAGCGTAAATTTATAGTGTATTCATTAGTGTTTGTAAATAAATATTTCTTATTAATAGACGATTTAAACAGCACTTTTGTTATTATTTTTAAAAAGAACGTTACAATATTGACTTATGTTTAGGCTATAAAACTAACTTCATATGTGTAACAACAACATAACAAGCATGTTTAATATAGGCACATAAGTTTTTAATCGCCCACCATTTATTTTAATTCTAGTTATTAGGTTTAGGATATTGATAAATAATACTAGCAAATTGATAATATATATTCATTGAATCAGGCAATTTCATTCTTTATATAACTTATGTTTATTAAATTTTACAATTACTACCTCATGAAGATTATAGTACTTTCTGTAACAATAGATAATATTAGAAGTAATGATAGATATACTAAGAATGAAATTATATATTGTGATGTGGCACATATTTATAATAATATTTTCATTTTCTTTCATTGGTTGATTTCTACAGAAATGACTAAGTATGAAATTCAGGTCCTAATATAATGACCTTATGTATAATCAACAAAATTCATTGAAACATTGATTGGCATGTAAGTTAAAGGTATACATTAAATTCTACTTCTTTTCTCATTAATGTATTTATCTACAAATTATTACTTGTAAGGTTGAGATATTAACATACTGTAATTATGTCTAATTAAGATATTTTAAAAAGAAGATTGTTATTACTTTTAAAAAGTATTTACATCCATATTCTAATAAAAGTATTTTTTTTCTCAAGTGCTCTATAGTTTTCTTTAAATTGTAAACATAAGTTAATGTTAGATTAATAAAACAAATCAAACACCTTGAAAAATCCATGGAACTTTGTTCATGGTCCATTCAACATTGTTCATTAATAATAATTATAAAGCGGAAAGTTCATGTTGTTTTGTAATGAATTTTCATTTCCAAGCCATATTTATAATCATACTTCTTCAACAAATAAAACTGCTTGTACTTACATTCCAAAACAGAAATAACCAATAATGAGTCCAAATATGAGCCCGAACCCATGTCTAGTCCCAGAATTTGTTTTTGATGGATGTAGAACCGTTCGAAATAGTGATGCTAACGCAAGCGCAACAAACTGACTGATGACAAAGTTTACCTGGAAAAAAGAGAGAAATTTGTTAAATTTCTTAATCTAATTTAGAATATCAATAAATAAATATGTATAAATGAGCACAAAGAAGTAGTTATAAATAATGCTGATATTATTTAAAAATCTTGTTTGAATTTTCTGAAAAAGATATTATACATCATATCATTACTATTAAAATAAGGGCTAGCGCAAATTAAGGACTTTTTGTTGTCCAGCAGTTTATTACTGACAAAACAGTTTACCGAAACTTTTCTTTTGAGACTTGTCACAAACCCGAATACAACTGAACTGTTGGCCAAGACACCTGTAACATATGATTTCAATATCTCTGTGCACAGTAAACAGCTGATTGGGCAAAGAATTTTCATCTGGACAATATGTTTGTCAGTGTGGTTGAAAACTTCTGTGAATGCCATGGAATGATTTTTAATAGTTCATCAAAACTTATGACACGCTTATTCTATGGAAGTTAAAGAACTTGCTAGGATATGCCCTCACATCTTCATACAGTTTATAAAACTGAACCTTCAGTAAGCGTTTGCTGGTTAATGGTGGAACGTAATATCTTGATTTTGATCTATTTTGATTTTTGTCATGTCTAATAACTAATATGCAAGCTACCTCTACCAAATTGTCCAAAATCATTGTGAGATGAGACTGTATTGACAACATGATAACAATTTAATTAGTATGCGTGTTTAGCTCAGGCGAAAAACATTAACCAACCGAACTGTCGTTGGATAGTTTAGTTAAGCAATTTATTTAAAAAGGTCAATTACAAACAAAGGCAGATCATTCTTCGACAGAGAGAATATCAATGTTTTCTGTAATATCACTTTTACCAATTTTGAGCTGATTATTATAAGATAGTCCTTAATATAATTCAGATAAAGTTTACTTTGTCATTAAGTGGAACATTCACCTTAATGGTTTAGTCATCTCTTTGTAAAGTCTAGTCTTAAGGAGACTATTGTATACTAAACATTGTAATTACACCTACTTAAATATTTGTGGGAAATACAATTTAAAAAACTTTTAGGTAATTTCTCCGCCCTAACTTTAGGTTTATCAGTAAAAAAGTTTTGTTTCAAATTCTGCACCTTCGTTTTGCAGTTTCTATTTATAAAACCGCCAAATTAGCATTAATAGCAAAAAATATTACAGTGATGACATTTAAACAATGTCATCGATCTATACTATGCACTATGGTCAAAGATCAGGGGCGGATCTACTTAAGGGCTTTTTGGGCTACAGCCCAGGGCCCCGTGGATACAAAAGGCCCCCAGCGTCCATTAAAAGCAATAACGATATTGTGAAGAAAAGAAATATCTAAAATTTAAAAAACCCGATCATAAGGTTGGCAACCCTGACATCAATCAACCCTTGTGCGCGTCTATCGTACGGAACGGATTCCCCGTCGCTTGTAAACAAAAAAATAAATTCGTTGATTATGTGCCGGGTGCTGCGCATTCCCAACTTTTTGGAGTAGTGCAAAAAATATACGATTTCTTTTCTGCTTCGACCCATAGGTGGAAACTGTTAAATCGCGAAACAAAACTAAAATTTACGTTAAAAAGTTTAAGCCAGACCAGGTGGACTTGTCACTATGATGCTGTCAAAGTTTTAAAAAATAATAAATTATGATGACATTATGACAATTTTCAAAAGTTTCAGCGAAAATGAGGACGAAAAAGTTGATTTCCGAAAAGAGGCACGAAATTTATTTAATAAACTGGCGAAACTCGAAACTGCAATTTTGATTATTTTTTGGGAAGAAATTTTGGAGAGATTTAATTTAGTTAATAAAAAAATACAGAGCCCTGGTTTAGATATTTGTAAAGGCAGTAAGTTAATTGTGTCATTAAAAGAGTTCGTGAACAACATAAGGCAACAATCAGATCAGAAGCTAAAGGAATATAAAGAGAAAGCAAAAAAATTAAGTACTAATGTGGGAGCAGACTACAGTGACATAAATAAGAGACGCATTACTTCAAAATTTTCAGGTAAGTCTACAGATAAAGTCTCAGTATACGGCGGAGAAAAATTTAACAGAGACACGCTAAACGTTGCGTTGGATAAACTGATTATGGATTTAAATAAAAGAAGCCAAGTCTATGAGACATGTAGCAAGAAATTAAAATTTTTAATGGATTTGCAAGACAAATATGAAACACATAGATCTGGAAAGTGTACGTAATATTATTGATTATTATCCAGATGACGTAGACGAACATTTAGTGAATGAGTGCATTCAGTTAAAATCTTACTTATTACATTCTAAGCCAGAGTATTACACCTCTTGCAATTAACTTTTTATGCTAATTTATGAAAATAAACTCGTTTTAATGTTTTCCCAAATTGCTATACCATCTTAAAGATTTTTTTAACGTTGCCAATCACAAAGAACTTACAATGTAATGAGCAAATAAAGGAATTTGCAGCACAAAAATGCAGAAAGGTTGCTTTATAATTTATATAACATAACCACACATAACCTGTCAATTTATTTTGCAATAATGTCGTACAGTTGTTGTTTGTATACAGGGTCTCCCACAATGCTGTTTACACGCAATATCTCCCTTATTTGAAAAGATAAAGAAATCAACTAAAAACTATTGTGAATGACTCAAGATGGACCTTCAGAAAACATCCTTAAACTCTGGTTACATAGCAACGTTTTAGAGATCATACCAACTTGATTAATTTTTCAAATTGCACCCTCTGTTTTTATTTCACGGAAATGTATTCTGCACTTCATTCTGCATACGGTAGTATGCCTTACTTACTATTACCTAATGCGTATTTAGGGGTTGAAAAAAATATTTTTTATAAATTGTACACTTCATATTCACTAACTAAATTATTTATTCAAAAAATATGAATAGAGCCGTGTCTACAAGGAAACTACTAAGGCACTTTAAAGCCCGTGTAGAATCCACAGAAGGGCATTTTGAGCATTTGCTTTAAGTTTAAGATAAATTCAATTTATAAAAAATATTTTTTCAACCCCTAAATTAACATTAGATAATTAAGTAAGGTATACTACCGTATGCAGAATGAAGTTAAGAATACATTTCCATAAAGAAAAACAGACGGTGCAATTAGAAATTTAATCAAGTAGGCATGATCTCTTAAACGTTTCTATGAAACCAGCGTTTAAGGATGTTTTCTGAAGGTCCATTTTAAGTCATTCACAATAGTTTTTGATTGATTTCTTTATCTTTTCAAATAAGGGAGATATTGCGTGTAAACAGCATTGTGGGACACCCTGTATACAAACACTAAATCATATTATATAGATAACATATTTTATTGTTCTATTTTTTTCCTATACCGTATACCTACATAACTATAGAAAACTGTTTTTTGACAAAATGGCAATTAGTTGAGTAATTAGGTAGGCCCATAAGTAGTATTAGCCCAGGGCCCCACAAATTCACGATCCGCCCCTGTCAAAGATAACGATATTCTTGCCAAAATTAAATTCTTGATCTAATAAAAATATTCTATTCAAAGCGTTCGTATACAATGCAAGAATGCCTGTTTAATAAAAGGCACAATAATATAAACATTTAAGATTAAGTGGGTGGTTGAACATACAGGGTGTCTCAGATCCGTCCACCAATTTTAAAATTCAGGGTCTTCATACGTTTTAACTAAATAAGTTCAATGTCCTTTATCCGATGATGTAAAAATTGAAAACCCCTGAGCCATCCTTATAGGAGAAAGGGGGTAACTTTGACATGTTAAATGGATATCCTGATATTTTATTGCAAATTCGGATTCTAAACCCTGAAACATGTATATTTTATTTGGAACATGTTTTCGATTGGTGACAGATGTAATCGCAAAAAACTGGAATTTTGCGATTATCACTCGAAATACACTTCCGATCAAAAGATTAAAATAGTGTCATTTAATATTATTGAAAGCAATATTAAATTGAGCTGAAATTAAGCCGTCCTCGCATCCTTGGAGTTGTGAGACTTGGGACAGTTTTTACATTTAAAGTTTGAGTCTGTAATTTTTCAACATTATTCAAATTCCTAATAAATAAGCTTTTCTAATGAACAAATTTTCAGTGTTCTGAATTGCATATGTCAAACTGGAATTAAACATTTAAACTAATAATGGATTCGTTAATAAATTGGTTCTAATAAATTTATTAACGAATAATAAATCCATAAATTGGTTCTAATAGAACCATAAAAATTATGGTACATTCCCTTATATGTTTTTTAAGTATATTACTGCAAATTTTTCAAATTATTTTTTAGAAATAACGAAAAAACTGAAAATGTTGTCATATAATGTCACCCTGTATATATACAGTGTACTTTGAAAGTTTCAACATGAATTTTGTTTCATCAAAATTGATTAAACATTATTTTGAAATAATCATAAACTAAAAACAAGTGAATTTAAAGAATAACAGGGTAATTCCAATTAAATTTCTATAAGATTAAATTGTCGAAAAAACATGAGTGACATAGAGAAATTAACTAAAATTTAAAAAAATCCTGTAATGATATTAATTTAGTTAACTTATTATAGTTATAAAGTTATTATAATTTATAATAAAGGTACAATAACTTATTCGTTTGTTTAGGGAGAAGAATCGGGGTGGCAGAAAGTTCCTCGTACTTTATGACACCTATTGCTATGATCGTATGGCCAATCCTATTTGAATTTAGCCAGTAGAGATTAAGTCTACAGTTTCACAGTTTTTTCTACAGCTGTCTAAAAATGTTGACATTTTTTTCATTAATATCCGTATGCTCAATGGTTTTGTTTACTTGACAACGTGTACGAAATATTTTTCGCTTTAGAGCTAAAGATATTTCGTGCATTTATGCGATTTATGCATATTTGAGCAATGTTGTTTTCGCAGCAACAACGAAACTGTCCACTTTGTGCTAAAATAAAAATTTCCTTGTGTTATTTTTATGATTTTTCCTGCTTTTTCGGTTATTTCAATAACGCTGTAGAATCTCAACAAGTTAATAGAATCGTATTTCGTAACGTCTCCGCCGTACAAGGCGATAAAGAATAGCTCTCCAGCCAATGCGATGAATTTTGCGTCAACATTTGGCTGCAGAAATTGATTTGCGGCAGATTTAAGTGCAGGTGTATTGTTGAGATACAAACGCTTCACGAAATTCGTCACGCACAAAAATTTCAATCTGGCAGCCCTGCCACCTACAAGAGAAACGGTAAAAATGCATGCATTCAGAACATATCACCAAGTTCAACAGTGGCTAGGAAATAACACTTTAAAAGAGGCCGCATATTTATACCGGTGCCTACCACTGACCCTCCCGCGCCTTCAGCTGTCATGAAATTAATTTCATGCGGCTGTAAATCGAAGTGTGGTAAGGCTTGTGGCTCCCGAAAAGCCGGTTTAAAGTGCACTGCCGTTTGTAGCACATGTGCCGGAGAATCGTGTGAAAACGTGGAGGAAATGGTGCTTGTGGAGGACGATAACGAATTCAACGGTTACGAGGGCGAGATGTATCAGTTCCTGCACTTTCCCGGAAACGATGAAGAACTTGAAACGGCCGATGAAGTGGACAACTGTACCTTCAGTGAAGTTGACGATGCACAACCCGGTCCGTCGAAGAGAGTACGAGAGTAAAAGAAGAGTGTCGAAGGAGAAGTAGTATTATTCCAAGCATACTTCGTGGATTAGGCCTACAGGGGAGAATGAAATCAAACACAAGTTGTAAAAAACAACTATATACTAAAGACAATAAAGAGAGTACAAAAAGGTTAACATACATGTTGAGTACATATTGTGAGGACGTACATGTCCTCCTAAACTAATACAATACAGGGGAGGTCGGAACCAACCCTGTTCTAGCATTAGATCTACTAACTAAGCATAGGAGCTAGCCTCCTAGTAATTATAACTAAGCTGGGAAGCCTGGTCACAACTCCCCATAATTTCGCAGAGAGTGGGCGTTTAAGCGCCGCCCACTCAACTAAGCACTAAGCATAAAATAATTGAAAGGTACTCACCAGCTTGCTTGTTGTGTTCGAGCCATAGTCACTGACTGGTTTGAATAGCTCAAGCAAGCTGGTTATATACTGCTGAACGAGGAAGTAATTAGTATCGTAGTGGGAATCAGTAGGCAGAAGTTCTCAGTATGCAACTAAGGAAGTTCATGCTACCTGGTAGCAGTCTTGTGGGTAGACTGCATTCGCGCTGCTGGTGCCTGGCACGAATCGGCAGCTGTGCGGAAGTGTTGTCGATGGAATGTGCACCTGCTTGCAATTCGTGTGGGTTACCTCGCATGTACGGAGTAAGTAGGCGAATAAGTTGCATGCCAACGAATACAATGGTGGGCGAAGCGAGCGCGCTTCGGAGAAGACCTCGCAGGTGTCCGAACATGGCACCAAGTTGTCGATAGCGAGATCGCAGCTGCTAACTAGCGTGGGTAACTGAGCGTGGCCTTGCACGCTATATTGTACAAACGGAAGAGAAGTTGAGTTTTGTATGAAATATTTAATTGTAAATATTTCCGTTTGTGACACTTTCCCCCTCTTCGACGGAAGAGCTGTGCAGGCGGTAGTGTCGATGGCGAATAGTGTAAAAAAATAACGTTACTGACTGTTTCGAAAGACGTTTTTAGGATGAAAGATGAGAACTGCCTTGCCTGGAATTTCGAAGTGTGTATGGCATGGATGCGAAGCAAGTTGATGCTACCATAGTGGCGTGATGAGTCGGTTATTGGTAAAGGTTCCATAAAAGCTATTGACCCATAGTCATAGCGTAGAATATGTTTAATATGAAGTAACACATCTGGAGAGAATATGCTCATAGAATTATTCTTCTTGACCAAATTATTCGATTGCAGCAGTAATTGATTGCAATATTGGTCTGGTGATGATTATTTTCAAATTTGAACCATAGGTGATGTTCGATAGAAACCAATTGGAACAGCCATAGTATTCATCCAGTTAAAAACCATTTAGTATTTAGCCAATGCCGATGGAAGATCCATTTGTGCAGGCGGAGAAAGAAACAGTTCGTAGTAAGTAACAATGCAAAAACAAAATTTAGAAAAGTGAACATCTGAGGAATTCAATGAACGTACTTTGAGCAGTATATAATATAAGTTTATCAAGCAAAAATACAAAAATGATTAAACATACAAATAACTAAAACGATAGATAGGTCAGTTTACATAGCGATTATCAAAAGTAATTCTTAAAGTAACAAGAAAAATATTAGGTAAATACGTAATCAAAAGATTAAAAGCTAGAAAAATAGCAATTCACAAAAGGTGAATAATATAATAAGACTAATAGCAAATTATGGTAGCAAATGTAAAGTTTACATATTTATAATTAAAGGAAATACATTATAAAAAAAGAAATGGTTACTATACTTTTCATTTGTTACACAAAATAAAATTACATAGTTAGTAATATGACACTATATTCCCACTTATACGTGCCAAGAAAGTAATATTACTGACAATAACTTTCATAAAGGAAAAATATGACAATTAGAGTAAAAAAGGAAAAAATCTAATTTAGAAGTAATAATATAAAATATAAACCGTAGATTGCGAAAGAAAGTGTCAGCATTGCAATATAAATTGAACCAAAGGTTGTTCAAATATTAAGAGACATAGAATTTAATAATTTAATAACTTTAATAGTTAAGTTTAATAGTTGAACGTGGCAAGTGCAAAGTTTACATAATAATAAAATAGGTGAAATTCATAAACAACATAAAAATTCAGTTAATTTGATTAAGAGAGATTCTAAAAAGTACATAAAAAAAAGTGTGAAACACATGTAGGCAATTAATTTAATACTTTGCAATTGCGACAAAAAAACAAATCAATAAAGATGTAGTAATCAAAATGATATTGACTGTAATGTCGGTGAAGACAAAAAAAAGAAAGGGGTGATCGCTGATCAGTCATTAAATTGTCTTACAGGTTACGGTAAGATGTCAAAATAAGGGCTGACAAAAATCTAAAAATTCAAAGGCCTATAAAAAGTAATAAAGGGTGGATTTCTGTTATTCATTTAACAAATGAATCGGGAACATGCGAAACATTTTACGCAAGTGTTCCCATTAGAGTATAAGGCTTATAGATGATAAGAAAAATTTTGTAGGGTTTATAACCAAGGCATTTTTTGGAAATAAACAGCGATAAGAAATAGATAAAACTCGGTACAGTTATTAATAGTCACAGACGGAGAACATATAATGTATGATAGTTGAGATACATGAAAAATTATTTATTTTATATGCAAATTATAAAAAGCGGCAACGGTAATAATTTAGAAAGAGAAATTCTGAATATCGAATAAGGGGGCTAAAAAGTACAGAAACTAAAGTTCCATTTGTTCCATAAGTTTCGGAAACAAATAGTGTAAACAATTTTTAACAATAGATTAAAAATGTAAATTAAATAACAATACGGGGTTGTACCGTGCCGATTTATTAGAAGTAAATTGCAGTTGACAGATGAAGTTCTGTCACTGAATAAGAGTCAATTTCCGTGGTCACAACGGGTATGACTGCTAGGTTACTGCTAGGAAAATCTGTAAAAAGAATAACAAAATTAAACATGTAATACATAAAAGTAGGTTACCAGGCTGCCTTGTGTGTTGCCAACGGAAGGAAAACTAAATACCACCCATAGTATATATAAAAAAAGAGTTAAACCACTTATACTCGATAATGTCGATTCCGGCCAACTTGATTAGCCCTGCAGTCTGATTCTCAGATGCTTTCCCGGTACGTGTTACATTGGGCCCGTTCACATACAAATCCCGCAGGATAGAAAAAACACCTTCAAATGAGAGTGGAAAAAACGAGAATGCGCCAGGTCAAAAACTGGCAACGAAGTCTGACCTGTCATAGGTAGAATACATCAATACCCGCAAACACATAAAAAAATAAAACATAAATAATGCATTCATCGCACTGCGCAGTTACAATAATAATAATAATACATATAAAATCAAGGCTGCAATTTATAGCCATATTCCCCAATAGGGCTGGTTCAGGCGAATAAATAAAGCCAAAATATAAGAAACCGACCTTCAAACAACGTAATTTATGTATGCTTGTTAAAAATAATAATAATAATAATATAACAATATAATATACATCTCCCCTTCCAGGCGAAAATCAAAAATTACAAAATGAAAGAAAACCCTAGGCCTGGGAAAAATTAATTAACTAATAATACAGAATAAACCTGGTAAAAAAAGGGCCCTCCATAATGGGGATTATGAAGGTGACCAAAACGTTGAATTACCGTTAAATTCACTATATAAGTTTAAAGTGGCGGTATAAACGATCAAAAAGGGTACGTAGACAAAAAGAAAACGGCGATATATAAAACTTGTGTGTAGAAAGACAGAGCACTACTTAATAATGTGTGAACGAATAATGTTTAGTTCGAAGAAATTCAGAATTAAAATTCATCATATTTAAAAAGGGAAGAAATAACTTCAATGGAAAGTAGCATTAAGTACTTTAATAACTTTAAATTACTGGAAATTTAGTTGGAACACGTTTTTTAAAAGGTATAAAGAAAAATGTCATTATGCTTTTATGAGATGCATTAGGACTTATGAAAGTACAAATGCGTCTCAAAATTAATATACCCCAGAGGAGTACAGGAAAAGCTGACCCTAAGTGGATAGGCAACAAGGATCTCGTCAAAGGACAAGTGGATACAGTTCGTGATAAGGTAAGGTCAAATAATACGAAGAATGCGAAAGGAAATAGTTGGAACAAAATAATGAGGAAATATTCAATTTCCATGAACTACAGTAGAAAAATTAAAAATAAAAAAGATAGACAATCATGAACAATAAAAAGAAAATTTAAAATGATTCGAATATTGTAATATGTATGTTTTATTCCCAACCTACATATTATATAAATATACGAACGCAGCAGAAGAAATCGTGGTGTCGCTATCAGCGCGAATGCGACAAAAGTAGAACTCAAGGAGAGCGAAGATAGGCCAACGATTAGCACAGCTGTTGTATGTGTGTTCTTGGATCCCAATCAAGAAAAAGAGATATTCAATTTGAATTGAATTATAGTAGGAAACATTGGTAATAAGAAAAGAAAGAGATACGAACGTGAACATAGTAAAAGAAAACTTAAAATCATTCAAATAGTCGAGGAACTTTATAATACTTGGGCTTACTATGCAATTGAACGAAGGAATGCACTAGTTAAGATTAGGCGGAACGTGATATAAGTAAATTTCAAGGGAAAACATTTTAATGTCATTGGTGAACTCAGCTGCACTGTGGCAACTTCGCATAACTGAAACGTTCTTGATAAAGAGAAGAAATTTTAGAATGAAAATTGTAGCTATAAAAGCAATTACCCAATTTGGCTTTGTACATGACAACCAGAATTGACCTTAAAAGGACTGCTCGTTTTTGAATCGCACTTAATAGATAAAACCGATGTACGAAGGTAGCGGTTTTAAGATACCTTGTAGATTGCAGAAATTCATATCTGAAATTTCTGGGAAGACGGGAGTGGTTTAGTGCATAAAGCAATACAACGAAATGAAACAAAATTAAGAGAATTGTCGAAAACATGACGCGGAAAAGATATAATAATTAAGGATCGTAGTACTTTCACCAACAAGAAATTAAATTTCTGCCGTCGATATGGTTTTAAAATGGATAACGTAAGAGGATTTGAATTAGGCATTAGAATTAGTTTTCCCATTTTTTACTATAACTAAAATTAGAAAGAGACTTACTTACTTAACAAAAAGGATTTGTTTTAGTACTTCTACAATGAAATGAAGTTTGAATAATGGACGATATTGGAAAAGATAAATTTTTTTATATATTTGCGACAAGCAAATACAGCTAATAAACAAGACACACAAAAGAACAATACAAGTTTAGTATTACTATACAGGACCATATCCGCACTAGTTGAAAGTAAAACTATTACAAAAGGAAAGAGATTACTAATGAAATGCATAATAAAACAGGTGAAATTCATAAACGACATAAAAACTTAGTTAATTTAATTAAGAGAGATTCTAAAAAGTACATAAAAAAAGTGTGAAACACATGTAGGTAATTAATTAAATACTTTGCAATTGCGACAAAAAAAAAGATAAATTAATAAAGGTGTAACAATCAAAATTAGATCGATTGTAATGACAGTGAAGACAAAAAAAAAGAAAGGGGTGATCTTTGATCAGTGATTAAATTGTCTTACTGGTTACGGTAAGATGACAAAATAAGGGCTGACAAAAATCTAAATATTCAAAGGCATATAAAAAGTAAGAAAGGGTGGATTTCTGTGATTCATTTAACACATGAATCGGGAACATGCGAAGCATTTTACGCAAGTGTTCCCATTAGGCTTATAGATGATAAGAAACATTTTGTAGGGTTTATAACCAAGGCATTTTTGGAAATGAACAGCGATAAGAAATAGATAAAACTCGGTACAGTTATAATAAATAGTCACAGATGGAGAATATATATAGGGAAAAATTATTTATTTTAAATTATGAAAATTATAAAAAGTGGCAACGGTAATAATTTAGAAAGAGAAACCCTGAATATCGAATAAGGGGGCTAAAAGTACAGAAATTGAAGTTCCATTTGTTCCATAAGTTTAGGAAACAAATAGTGTAAACAATTTGTAACAATAAATTAAAAATGTAAATTAAATAACACTAAAGGGTTGTACCGTGCCGATTTATTCGAAGTGAATTTCAGTTGACAGATGAAGTTTTCTCACTGAATAAGAGTCAATTTCCGTGGTCACAACGGGTATGACTGTTAGGTTGCTGCTAGGAAAATCTGTAAAAAGAAAAACAAAATTAAACATTTTAATACATAAAAGTAGGTTACCAGGTTGCCTTGTGTGTTGCCAACGGGAGGAAAACTAAATACCACCCATAGTATATATATATATATATATATATATATATATATATATATATATATATGTAAATAAAAAAAAGTTAAACCACTTATACTCTATAATGTGTCGGCTCTGGCTTGGAAGCCCTTCACTCAAAGTCATAGATACTTCCCCGGCACGTGTTACAATGGGCGCCCGTTCCACGTACATATCCCGGAGGAGAGAGGAAACATCTTCAAATGAGAGTGGAAAAAAAACGAGAATGCACCAGGTCAAAACTGGCAACAAAGTCTGACCTGTCATGGGTAGAATACATCAATACCCGTAAAACACATAAAATATAAAAAAAGCATAAAGAATGCATTCATCGCACTACGTAGTTACAATAATAATAATACATATAAAATCAAACCTGCAATTGATAGCCTTATTCCCCAATAGGGCTGGTTCAGGCGAATAAATAAAGCCAAAATTTAAGGAACCGACCTTCAAGCATCGTAATTTATGTATGCTTGGTAAAATAATAATAATAATAATAATAATAATAATAATAATAATAATAAAACATCTCCCATCCAGGCGAAAATAAAAAATTATAAAAAGAAAGAAAACCCTAGGCCTGGGAAAAATCAATTAACTAATAAAACAGAATAAACCTGGTAAAAAAAAGGGACTCCATAATGGGGGTTATGAAGGTGACCAAAAAACGTTAAATTACCGTTAAATTCACTATATAAATTTAAAATGGCGGTATAAACGTTCAAAAGGGTACGTAGACAAAAGAAAACGGCGATATATAAAACTTGTGTGTAGAAAGACAGAGCATTACTTAATAATGTGTGAACGAACAATGTTTAGTTCGAAGCAATTCATAATTAAAATTCATTATATTCAAAAAGAGAAGAAATAACTTCAATGGAAAGTAGCATTAAGTATTTTAATAGCTTTAAATTACTAGAAATTCAGTTGGGAATGTTCTTAAAAGGTATAAAGAAAAATGTCAAAACGACAATCATCGTTGACCCTATGTGGATAGACAACAAAGATCACGTCAAAGAAAAAGTGGATACAGTTCGTGATAATGTAAGATCAAATAATACGAAGAGTGCGAAAGAAACTAGTTGAAACAAAATAATGAGGAAATATTCAATTTCCATTAACTACAGTAGAAAAAATTGAAAATAAAAAAAAGATAGACAATCATGAACAATAAAAAGAAAATTTAAATATTGTAATACGGAAGTTAAGTTTATATAGTCACAGGATTGGGTTTTACCGTTCATGGTCAAATAACATCAAGAAAGCGAAAGAAATCAACTATTTATTAGGAACAAGGAAAATTTAAGTATAACAACGCGTATGAAAACAATATTTAAGAAAATTAAAGTAGGAAAAATTGGGAATAATAAAGAAGCCAGGACAAACATTCATTACAAAAGAAAAAATTAAAAATGATTGGAATAGTTGTTGAATTTAAACGCTTGTACTTATTAGTTATTACACAACAGAAGGAGGTCTACCACCAGGTGTCCGTTATCAGCTTAGCGTGATATATATAGATTAGAATTCAAGTAAAATCACATCAAGGTTATGACGGAACGTCGAACAGATGCAAGTGCTCTTCTAATGAAACGGTTCAAATAAAACTTTAGAATAATAGGCGTAGCCGGAAATAAAAATGTAACTAAAAATTGAAAGGAAGAGTATTGCATCAGGATAGGGGTTAACTGGGAAAATACCAATTGAAAGTATATTAAAAAGATTTGAACAACTACGTGCATAGAGCTGATACAAAAAAAATAAATTTTAGTTCGGAATTTATTTACGTTGACAGAGAACGCGTCAAACGACGATAAGATTTAGTAAGAAGAACGCGAAAGGCATTAAATAAAGAATAAAAAGATATTTGGAGAAATATTTTAATTAGACTATAGTAGAAAACATTAGTAATAAAAAAAAAGATGACATTTCAATGTCATTGGTGCGCGCACGGCTGCACTAAGCAACTTGCATATTGGGACGGTCTTTATAAAGAGAAGAAATTTTTAGAATCATTTTTAGAATGGAAATCGTAGTTATAAAAGAAACTACCCAATTTTGGCTTGATATATGACAACCAGAATTGACCTTAAAAGGACTGCCCGTTTTTGGATCGCAATTAATAGATAAAACCGATGTACGAAGGTGATGATTTTAAGAGACCTTGTAGATTGTGTAAAGTATTACAACGAAATAAAAACAAAAATTTTAATAACATATATATATTAAGAGAAATTATGAAAAAAAAGAAAAACTGTAGTATTTTAAAATTGTCAAACATGATTGTGAAAAATATAACCATTAGGGATCGTAAGAAAAATTTTCGTTTTAATAAATCATTCATTATTAAAATCTTTAATGAGATAAGAGGCAGGAACTGTAATAAAGAGGAACAGTTTTTTGATTATGTGTAGACATCTCGAAGACAAGGGTACACAAGCAAATAATTAACAAAACAATAAGTAGGGGGTTTTCCCCCCTCTGTAAGGTAAGTTACAGAAATTCAAATAGATGTTACAAAAACAGCTAAGCAAAAAGAAAAAAGAAAAATAAATATTATAAAACAGAACTGGAAAAGGAATAAATAGAAATTTTGCGCAAAAAGAAAGTCGTAATGAACTGTAAGTAGAAGGAAGTCACAAGGTTATTTGAACGGTAAGATTTAGCGAATATAGCTGTGATAGAAGTTCCGATGTGTAGAGTAAGCGGTATGCATCATGATAGTGCACACGGCTGGTGCCTGCACTACGAAATTGGTAGAGAGGGAATGCAAGAGAAAACATTAATTAACTGTGGCGTCGCGTCGCTTGCGCTAATTGGATATCTAACACTAGGGAAAATATTCATATACAAGTAAAAGCGTTCAACACTAATAATTTAAAAGTAATACTAAAAATAAAGAAAAGGGGCAATTTAAATAGATAAAAATATTCATAATGGGCTTTAAACTTAGATTTAAAATCTTGCGAAAAAAGAAAGAAAACGGGGTTTTAAAAGAGTAATATAGGAAAATGCATTACCGAAATAGGATATAACAAAAATTCATCGTAGGGTCAAAACTTTTTTTATGGAAAAAACTATTAAAATTTATAGTGTGCTGTTTGAATGTTAAGATTGGTATGATATGAGATTTTAAATGACTCGAAAAAGGATTTGAAAATAGAAAGAATCGCAGCTAACAAAGAAATAAAAACGGGGTTTCTTTTAACAGGGAAAAGTCACTGTAACATCGTGGGGTGAGTAAAAAAAAGACGTCATTATTAAAGAGGAAATCATAAACCATAACAATCATAAAACCAGTGATCAGAATATTGTATCATTAAGGGGTAATCAAAAGGGACTCCAGTCCAGAGAAGTCAGCATATGAGAAGGCAGAAAGATTGGTTACGCAAGGTGTGCAAAACAACTCGCAGGGGTGGGGTCTCTCCTTATTAGGGTGATCAGAATACCAAAGGGTAGAACGGTACAGAAGCATGGTTATCTACCATATTTGGAGTGGTTAAAATGAACTTGCAGGGAGGAAATAAAGCGAAAATACCGAATAAGGGTTATCCGGAAAAGAGTAAGGCATCCACCACAAGTGGAGTGGTTAAAAAAAGTACGTAGTGCAAAGAGGGTGCGCGAGGGTACCCCCGAACAGAAGCACGCGCTTCCACCACAATGTCACGTGGGGTTTTCGTGACTGGAGGACGTAGTCAGAGGTAGAATGAAATCAAGCACAAGTTGTAAAAAACAACTATATACTAAAGACAATAAAGAGAGTACAAAAAGGTTAACATACATGTTGAGTACATATTGTGAGGACGTACATGTCCTCCTAAACTAATACAATACAGGGGAGGTCGGAACCAACCCTGTTTTAGCACTAGATCTACTAACTAAGCATAGGAGCTAGCCTCCTAGTAATTATAACTAAGCTGGGAAGCCTGGTCACAACTCCCCATAATTTCGCAGAGAGTGGGCGTTTAAGCGCCGCCCACTCAACTAAGCATAAAATAATTGAAAGGTACCTAGTCACCAGCTTGCTTGTTGTGTTCGAGCCATGGTCACTGACTGGTTTGAATAGTTCAAGCAAGCTGGTTATATACTGCTGAACGAGAAAGTAATTAGTATCGTAGTGGGAATCAGTAGGCAGAAGTCCTCAGTATGCAACTAAGGAAGTTCATGCTACCAGGTAGCAGACTTGTGGGTAGACTGCATTCGCGCTGCTGGTGCCTGGCACAAATCGGCAGCTGTGCGGAAGTGTTGTCGATGGAATGTGCACCTGCTTGCAATTCGTGTGGGTTACCTCGCATGTACGGAGTAAGTAGGCGAATAAGTTGCATGCCAACGAATACAATGGTGGGCGAAGCGAGCGCGCTTCGGAGAAGTCCTCGCAGGTGTCAGCGCACATGGCACCAAGTTGTCGATAGCGAGATCGCAGCTGCTAACTAGCGTGGGTAACTGAGTGTGGCCTTGCACGCTATATTGTACAAACGGAAGAGAAGTTGAGTTTTGTATGAAATATTTAATTGTAAATATTTCCGTTTGTGACAGTATGAAAGTTGTAGACAATCGTATTGTCGACAGAAATGGTGGTGACAACTTTTTTTACTCAGACGTAGGGTTAAGGAGATAAATAACTTACCAGTAGGACGAACGTTATACGCACTTACCTGCCTCGTTTTCGACTTACCTCCATTCGACCGCTGCTTTCCACTATACCAAAGAAAGGAACCAAAAAAGTGAGTACACGAAATTGTTCGTTTTTAAATTGTCTACAAGAAAGGTAAGAACACTTTTGCTCGTACGACCAAAAATAAAATAGTTATTTCACCCCAAACATTTACAACCCCTAAATTTTTACGGTTATATGTTTATAACTTTTTATTACAAACATCTCAGAAAAAAGTGTAGGGAGGAAGTTGTAGAGGATCGCATTTCCGACCAAAACGTTATTAACTACTTTTTTCCTCAGACCTACGGTTAACGAGATAAATTGAAAAAACACTTTAACCTCTTTTTCCAAGATGGAGGACACTTCGCACCCTCCGATTTATACGAAAACTTGAATGTAGACTCACCACACACCCCCTTGCATAATAAGAAAATAAAATTGCTGTTATCAAGTCTTGTGACTTTTTTTGCTATTTCACCTGGACTAAACGTCTACACTAATTTTCCACTGATAACATCATTCATATCTCTTTAACTACACTCGGGCCGCCGAACAGATATAGTAATTAAAACCGCCTACAATTACCCCCTTTTTTTAACAAAACCTTCCTATTAGTAGCATTCAAATATACCACTCAAATTGAAAGGCATGTTTAATTGTACCAAAAAGATATTAATTCGTGTACTGTCAAACTGTCTTACTTACAAACTTTTAATGGCATTTTTATTAAATTAATAAAACTGCAATTTTTTTAAATGTATGGTTATTATTTATACTAGTATCTCTCGAAGTAAAAATATTTATAATGAATTAACAATTCATATGGAAACATGTTTTATTGTAAATTTCAATTTCACATAAAACCAATCAGAACAATCCGTGCTGTCTTGATTTTTTTTTGTACTATATCTATTCGGCAGCGCGAGTATAGTAAGGTCTATTTATAATGCTGAAATCTGCATTACATGTACTACAGGAAAGTACAAAATCAAAATAAAATCGACGAAAAATTTCAACCATTTTATAGAACATTTATGAAACATTAGCGAACATTTTTTAAAAACATTAGAAACGCATGAAGGAGACATTGTTATCATTCGAAAATGGATGCTGGATCTGCATTACAAGTAGAAAAAAGTGCAAAATCAAAATAAAATCGTCACAAGATTTCGTCTATCTTATGGAACATGCAACATTAGCCACCAGTTCTTAAAAACATTAAAAACGCATAAAGGAGCCATTGTTATCCTTAGAAAATGGATGCTCGATCTGCATTACAAGTAGAAAAAGGTGAAAAATCAAAATGAAATCGTCACAAGATTTCGTCTATCTTATGGAACATGCAACATTAACCACCAGTTCTTAAAAACATTAAAAACGCATGAAGGTATCGTTATTATAGACACAAAATGGATGCTGAATTTGCATTGCATGTAGAGAAAGTGCAAAATCAAAATAAAATTGGTACAGAATTTCGTCCATTTTATGCAACATGGAACAACATTAGCGAACATTTCTTAAAAGCATTAGTAACGCATGAAGGAGACACTTAGTCCTATGTTGGTCGTATGATTATTGTAACGCGTTTTCAAGATATATTTCATAGGTTAATTTAAGGAAACTGCAGCATACTGTCTGAAATTAGTTATCTCAAAACCGTTTTTTTAAAACCCAAAACCTAAAATTTTATTCAGTAGGTAGACTTTCTTAATCTAGTGAATAATTTAAGGTGATTAACTATATTTCAAGCAACTATCCATTGAGTGTTCCTTAGAGTAACATTTGTAAGGTGAAAATTGACTAAAACGTTAGTCAAGTTTTGAAATATAGTAGGTAGTTACTATTAAATCATTTCAAACTTTGTCGAACACAATATACAAAAGCCTAAAAGCAAAAGTAAGAAAACTATCACAACCCTATTTATCAATATTAATTGGTAATAATTAATACCCACGATAATTAATTAATGTTGGATGTGTTAGATAATGATGTAATTTATAACGAATTGAGATCAAACTCTAGTAATAACAGTCAAATGATCTATTTAGATGCTGGTATCCAGAATTAAATTTAAAAAAGCTTGGTAGTAATGATATAGTTATGCTTATTAAAGTCAAAAAACACCAGACGTTAGGATTGTTTTGCAATATAATAATGTACTTGATTTATGCAATTTTAATTTTTTTAAATAATAATTGTTTTAAAATAGAAATTTACCGGCGAAAAATTAGATATTAATGATTGAATTCAGTATAACCACTAAACGACTTCTTATGTGTATACTACATAAATGAAACATTTTAAAGTGAACACTGAACACTAATAAAATGTCCTATGTTGTAGGTATTTTTAACAATAAATTTGTTATGAAAGACGATATAAATATTTATATTTATGCAGACACCACGCATTGTCTGACCTTTATTCATAAACATGCGTTTATCTTTAGTTGAAAAAAATAAAATAAATTTGCATCATCATTCTCATATCGACACATTTTTATTGGACGGAATTAAGTGGCACGATACATGTCAACGTTCGTCACCGATTAAAATAATTGTGTATGTATAATAAGTCGACCGTTTTACTAATAAAGCATGACTAGCCTTTCCGGTTTCTAGCTCAAGAGCGAAGAAAATGGTGTAATAACATGGATTTGCAGCTTACTTATTGTTATTCTTATTTAACAAGATTCAAACACAGTTATCAAAATGCACGTCAGATTATATAAAAGTCTTTTAAATAAGAAACTAGCAGATGAGGGTGGACTTTTAGCCCTTGTTGGAGAACTACGTATATCAATGAAGAAACAACTTTGGCTCATCAACCAAAAGTATCTTCTTTGAGAATTTCATATCTCATTTATTTGTGAATTAAAAGTTCTTAATGTAGGGATCTGTAACCTTTCGAAAATTCAAAAAGAAAACTTAATTTTTGTTTTGTATGTTTCTACATTTACATGTTACTACATATATACATATTTTGTTTTATACACGGTGATTCAGTACTCAATGATCGGACTTTGAGGATAAGCTTCTCTGGTTATTAGAAACATAAAACCTTAGTAACTTTTTTTGATTAAATGAACCTGAAAATTTCGAAAATTTTGACCGACGTTTTCAGAAAAGTACGTATAATTGATGCAGGTCAGTGTAGTTAAGTCGAATAGAAATAAATGCAAGATCTTTAGAAATTGACACCATCAGTAAAAACGTGACATCTGTTTAAACAAGCACAAGGATGCAAACGACGCACATTCCATTTTTTAGATGTTAAAACAAAACGATCTATTAATCCGGGGGATTCCCCTTTATTCTAATAGTAAACGCAGACAGAAATGACATCATTTTAATACTGACCCATTTAATGTATCATTAAATTCGATGTGTATGCGTTAATAAACAGATATTAGTTTTAAAGTAAAGACATGTTTAGCTAATTTGATCTATCCATCAATAGGTATTGTTATTTTTATTGGAATTCTAGAATGTTTCATTATTAAAACCTTATTATTTTTTTTGATGTTTTAATTCAACGACCCTGAATGATTGATGGATTTGTTTACATAGTCAAGTACAAGTACTGTTATACGTTTTATTACTAAAAGCTGCAGTGTAAGGGGTTTGCAGTTTGTTATCATTTGAGAAACCAAATAGTATCGGGTATCTCCTTGATCTTGACCTCAAAAGATGTGTCCCTATCACGAGTACTATAATTTTTTATTCACAAACCTGCAGTATTGTATTACACATAGGGGTTAATGTGTCTATTAAAAGAATTTGAAATTGTCTTAGTCATCAGAAACAACACAAAACAAAAATACCATTTTTGAAACAATATCCATCGAGAGGTCGTTCTCAACATGCTTTGTTTATTTAATTCTGTTTATCTGTTGTTATTCTACGAAACACTTGGCCAAAATAAAGACGTTTTTATTACTTTACGCTATCCTTGCACATTCTAGTAGTATTGAATATCTGCTTGAACTAAAATATGTGTCATGTGCATTCATACTATTAAATTTGAAAACATTCGGCTGAACTTCGATGCCGTTTTTCTCCAAAAATATAGAAATACGAGAAAAATGGTATATAGGAATTTTCTTTCTTTAATGGTTATCTAACCACTGGCAAAGTCTGAGTATGTCTTAATGGGTCACGGTGTATTTAGGCCGGTCGTTTGATGAAGAATACCTACATATATATTTTTTATTAGCAACATTCAATTAACAATAATTACATACACAATTCAGATATTTAAATAATCGTAAAAGAAAAACATGTCATTTTGTTCACAATCCTATAGTTAATGCATACTCTGATTAATAAGGTTGTAGTTTACAAAAACAAGGTCGGTAGATATTTCTTCATTTATGCGGAGTGTTGTTTTATTGAATATAAATACTAAAACTAATGTTAATTTATATTTTTTTTAAATAAAACATCTATCAGTCTGTTGGAACTTTGGAATCCTCTATAGTATCGTTCGTTGGATGTAACTTTATTATATCTGTAAAGTTCTGGTATCGGTTTCTAGCAGTTAACCGGCTAATAAAGGCAATTTTGTTAATAGCTATGCATTTTACGTAAATCTAGATAAACAACTAGTAATACATATTTGCATAGGATTTTCCGATTTTGTTTGCCAAAAAATACCGTCTAGTATAATATTTATCATTAAATTGTTCTAAGTAAAAATAAATCTCTATGATAATTAATTAAATACGTTTTATATTAATATGTGGTGTCAAGAAAAACAATTTGAATGCACATACATATTTTATTGGTATCGTTTCCACACCACAAAGTTTAAATAGATGTATAATAAGCCACTGCATACTTTCTGAGGTAAACGTGTAAAAACTGTAGGTACGATCACTACGACGATTTTTGCGAGACTGATTTGATTGATACAATAGACCATTGGAGTGATTCGGATAAAATTGTTTTTTGTGTAATTGATAACTGATAACTTACAAAAATGTGCTGACGTTTGTTTTGAATTCAAATGCATGGAATTGGGAGTGTCCGTATATCTGGCAGACCATTCGGTAGACTACTATCCATTTTTTTTATAAGTCCTCTGACTTTGAAAGCGTATTGCTCGTGAATTACTAAACCAAATTAAATATTTTAAAAACGAGCAAATAGTAAATTTATTTCTACATGTAACAGTAAAATATTATATTTCTTAGATACATACTTACATATCTAAGTGCTATACTTTTGTTTTTATCGGACGATACGTAATAAAAGGTACCCATTTTTAGGGATAATTTCGTTAAAAGTAAGTTAAATAATTTTTTCTCAGAAACTATATGCCATATATCTATGAGATTTTTGTAGGGGTTAGAAAGAAACCTTGCGGTTCTTATCCTATTAATTTTCAGACAAAAAAGCGTTTTTATTTAAGATTTATAAGAAAAAATAGCGAACTATGTTTTCTTGTTTATTAATAGAGATAGTGTCAAATTATTTTCGCTAAATCAACACTTTTTATATGTAGGCATTATTTTCTCCAAAGAAATGTTTCTAATTTCAACAATAAAAGAGCAATAATAAAAAAATATATTTTTTTTGACCAAATCACTTGTCACTAAAAATTGTTTTTTTGTTATTGCATTGTTATTGTTAAAATTAGGAACATTTTTTTGAAGATAATAATGTCTACAATGTGAAAAGTGTTAATTTAGCGAAAAATATTGACGCTATCTCTATTAATAAACAAGAAATCATAGTTCTCGATTTTTTCATATAAATCTTAAATAAAACGCTTTTTATTCGCGCGGGATTCATATAATTCTTCTAAATAAGAAATTTCTCTACTTCTCTAATCTTTGAATGTTCATTTACCAGTACCGTTGCAATTTGTGGACTACACCACTGTACTTATTTCTCCTCACAGGCGACCTTTTTCAATTGTCATATTTGCACAGACATCTTGGGGTGCCTGTAATTGAACAGGGAATGTGGAACAGAGCTTATGCAATAGAGTTTCAATTGAAAAATTATATCAGCTCTAACAACAAGGAGGAATAATTTTGCAATTGAACTTTTATTGTCCAGTACTACATTCCCTGTAAATGATGTTACGTGTTAGCTCTAAGAAATATTTTAAGAAAAGACACAAAATAAATCAATGTAAAACATCTCGACAACCTTTTCATGTTATGACTGTCTTTCCCATGAAATGCTTTATTAGTTTACCTACGAGATCAAATAATTACTTATTAAATTTTTATTATCAAGATTCTAACGTGGTAAAGATGTGGATAATAATTTTTCTGCTCCACTTGCTGTACAACAGTCACAGCAGCAAATTCCAGGTTTTCAAAAACTTGTATTTAATAAAAAGACATTACTACACGATACGATAGGTTTTTAAAAAATTGACGAGAATAAAGTTGATAAGACAGATTTAAACCGCATCTTTAGGTCAGAAGCCCCCATGTACCTCTGCGTCATTCGATGTAACTAATAAAGTATCTATTAAGTTGCGTAAGCTACTTTATTGTTTTCATTTGTCACGCATCTGTGTCTGTCTTGTATACACGTGTGAACGCGATACCTCCCTTCATATTTGAGGAGCTTTTACCAAATTTACAATGAAAAGACGATCCCTAAAAAGTAAAGTAAAAAGGGAGAATGTGAACCATTTCTTCGAAAAAAACTTTCGTGCTTTCAAAAACTTTGGGAAATTAACTGAAAAACTTTTTGGTACTAGAAGTAATGTACTTCAATAAGGTATATTTGAACTACTTGAAATATCGTTACAAGTATGTACTGTAATTACATTAATATATCACGCAAGTACTTTAGAGAACTTTTATTTGAATCTGCATAATCTATCCAGATATTAGATGTGTTTATCTTGGCATTTTAAAAAGTGAATGATTGTAGATGGCATATTAGTTCTTTTTCGGGATTGATTTTAATTCAAGGTCAGTATACAAGTCTGGACGGTGCGTGTGAGATTCACAAACGGTTAGCCCTAACTAATGAGATTCCAAAAAAGTCGAAACAGCACTGTCTTATTAGGGTATCGTTTGTAAACACACGCTTCATCATTTAAATACATTTTTAGGATTTGCTCATCCAATTATTATTTATTAATCAAAAAGAGGGTTTTGTAATGTATCATCACAGTATCATCAACTCATATTATTTTGAGGTTAAGAATAACCGCCTTGATAACATGCAAACATTACGTAAATTACATGTTAGAAGAATTTCTAATTAAGAATTAAGTAGTCAGGGATTACTAAATGACGTTCTGTTATTCCAGCAAGATGGACACATCAATAACATTTTTTGAGAATTTTGTAATAACCGTATCATTTCTGGTTTTAGAAATTTGCCTTTGCGTCCTCCTGTCCTATAGTCCTGCAAAAATCGACTAGCTAAACAAACTAATTCACACAGAAATTGCATGAATATAATATGGAGCCGTTTCGTCCTGTATAGCACAAACTTCTAGAATTAAAACTTGCATTGAAGCTGGTGGCAGTCATTTAGAAGTAATTTTTAAAATTCAGAGTCAAGTTAAACAAATGTTTATAATATATAACAAATTTTAAAAAGTTACTGTAATAAATTCCAAGTACCTAATTGAAATAAAAAGTTTAATGAAGATCTGTCGTCTTCAGTCATATAGTTAACATTAAGCTATACATTATATATTTATATAGTTAATATGAAGATTTTATTTAATATATTATATGGACTAAAATGAGCAGTTACAGCTGCAGCCCAGTAAAACTTTACGCGCTCCTAGAAGAGATTTGTGAAGTTCTACAATGCTCATCAACAAAAAACTAATGATAACTTATTTGTTGCTTAATACAACACCATGACAACGTCTATTAGCCTGTCCTACCGCCTTTGATAATAAAATGTCTTTTATAGACAATATACAATAAATACTAAAACATGCTGGTGAAGATGAAAATAAAACTTTGTACACTGCACGCTTTGTAATTATTCTTTACTGGGCTCACTGGATTATGCATACTCGATCCTTCTTCGCTCGCCCCACAAACTTTCCAACTCGCCCGTAAAGATTCAGTTACAAAGCTTGCCACGTAAATAACTATTATTGTCAAAGTATCTTCCAATTTCTTTCCTAAACTATTGATTATAAATAGGTAAATCTTGTCTACAGAGTACGATCCGATTATAACTTTCGTCTGTTATAATACATATACAATAGTCAAGTAGTTCAGTTTAACCTTAAAAATGACCTTTAGGTAGCATTATTTTCCCTTCATCGTGCCAATGTTTCCAAAGCATAACTGATTTTTGGAAACACAGAAGTTTTATTTTCTTTACTTTTTCCGGTTACAAATAAAAGGAATCCGTATCGAAGGGCACCATTCGATTGGTAAAGTTTCTTTTTATAGCTTTCTGGAATATGATTACTGTAAAATAACTAAAGGAGAAAATATTAAGGCTTGAAGAAAATGCACGTAAAACTGTGTTTGCGTCGGGTTATTCTACGTTATTCAATTACATTAGAGAAAATGAAGGCGCGTCCGTAATTCTGCGCGATTTTGGCGGACAGAATTCAGCTGATGCCAGTGGCGTATCAGCTTAGAATGTTCTTGTTTGAGTAATAAACGATTAAATACGCTAAAACTACCTATTAAGAACAAAGCGGCGCAAAGAATAAGAATTTAGCAAACACTGATGATAAACCATAAACTATACCGAACGCAAATATAAAAATACGACTCCAAGCGACGCCTCTGAATTTATCTCAGCTATTCAGAAATATGTTGTTACTAGGCAATGAGTACACATTCACAAATTCATTTGTGCGCTTAATGGCGAGGGTTACCAATGTCTAAGGTAACGGAGTTTACAGCCTGTTCGTTCTCAAACTCGAATATATGCATTTAACAATGTATTGAACTTTTTTAGTGATTTCTGCTCGCCAAATTCAACTACAAGAAAGATAAGGCATCAAATAGAAAGAGAAAACTATTGCTCATCAAATGATACTAATAATAATATTAAGAGTGCGATTTTTATTTTAAAATACTAATTTAAGAGTTAACTGTTGTTAAGTATGCCAAACCATGATTTTCAAATTATTTCATTTTAGCGTATAGACACTTGCTTACTAGGATATTAGGAAGTTAAGGAGGATACAGCGAAATGTAAAAATGTAGAGAATGACGTGAAATTTAAACCTCGAGTTCTTTGACGCTTATTCTATTCGGTAACTTTTTTTTATAATCTTCTTGTGTACCATTTCCGAGAAAAATGGAAAATAAAATCCAGAATTTAACATGGGCTCTTATGGAGACCATCTAACCTTTAGCAGTTTTAACGAAAAATTATGATGAAGAAATGTAGGGAATCTGATAAAAAACTAAAATGACATACTCTCATATTCGAAGAACAATGCTGCCCAATATTTTTGAAATCTTGGGTCTAGTTAATGCACAATAATAATTTAAAGTAAACAAAACAAGAATTTTTCACGACATATGTGGAAAGACAGCAGAGATGTGACAACACCTCATAGCGCGCGAATTCAAATAACAGAACAGAAAGATGACATATAATGACTGTTATAATAATCTATATTTTATTGTATTAACTAATAATCATATATTTTATTAATCAAATTATGTTGAACAATTCAGTCTTCTGCGTTAATAATATCAGAATACAAATGTTAATTCGACGGAAATATTGCAAAATGTAAAATTACCTTTTGCAATGTGATGAATACAATTTATCATCACAATCAGAATATCCACGAAATCAGTAATACAAACATACTAATTTTAAAAATATATGTATTAAACCTCAACAACTTTTTATATATTTCTTGTATCTGCTTAGCAGATTGTAATCTTTAGACTATACAAAAGTTAAAAAATAGAATATTCCCATCTGTAATTGCATACAAAATTACAAAACATTCAACATGTTTTCACTTATATTTTGGGATTGACATTTGGAGGTTAGGATGTCAACTCAATCGAAAGCTGAAACCTAACACTGCTACCAACAAAATCGATTGATTTCTTTGAGGTGTTGCCACGATTCTTAACCTTTACATTTATATTTACACTTTCAACAATTAAACAAATGCACTCCAATCGACTTAAATTATTTTAATATATACAAATAATTAATAAATGCATTATAGGCATTCATAATAAAATGATTTTGTTCAGTTTTAAGAATGTTAATTTATTTTTTTATCGATTGGTATTTCTTGTTAGAGCCTATGTAAAAGCATAGGAGATATCCCCTTGCCCTTCACCCCGCAAAGATCCGCTGTAACCTCCTTAATAATGACGGTTTCAAACATCGAATTGAATAACGACTATATAAACTGTTCATTACTTTAATATGGAGGTATTGATTTAGTATAGAAGAATAGCAAAATACAAAAAAGTAAAATGGACAATGTTATTGTCTATGATCGACTTTGAGAGTGGACACCCGGTATATGAAACCAAGAAAAACAAATATATTTTCTACTAAAAATCTTATTAATAACTGCATTTGTCTAGACTCAACTGATAGTGATGATGGTAGATAATATATAAGCAAATCTAAAACTTTCATAGATCGAGAAGTATTCTGCTTTAAAGTAGCCATCTGCTGTAAGTGCGGCAGGTAGGTAATGTGCAGTGGCGTGCGGTCCATGGAAGCAATGGAAGCAATGCTTCCCTTAAGAATTTATTAAAAATAAAAAACAATGCTAACAAAAATATTTTTATAAAATTATTGTTATCGTTTATTTAAATTTGTAATATTTAATCAACTTAAAACTTAATATCAATTCCATACAGCAAAAAGTATAATTATTTAGAGTAGTATTTTAAATTAGGCTCATTAAACTTGCGCGGAAAGGTAATACCGATTCAAATGTGTTACATACGCTGCATATAAGCACCGATTTTGTTGCTTATTCGGCGGGTGCCTTGTAAATACATCGTAGTAAGGTCATATTATTTTTAGTGTGCTCCATGCCCAAATGTTTATTTATTATAATTTGGTTATTTGTTCGATTTAGTGTTTGTTAAATGTAAATCTGCGAATGAGACTGTATTTTGAAACATTTTATTATTTCAATTTATATAGGTTGGATTTTTTTAAAGACAAATAATTCTATTTAGTTTGTGCTGTATGCAAATTTAAAATTGCATTATCGTCATGACTACAAATTCAGCTGCTTCGGTCGAAGGTTCGAGTACTTTCGATACAACCGAATCGCGGCGATTTTGTTGCTCAGTTTGTAAATTATTAGATTTTTCTGCATACAGTTTTGGAGGGAAATTACAAATTGTTGAGAAAGGCAGATCAAAACCAGAACTTTGAAATTTAACAACAAATATTAAAACCTGCACTAGGTATTTTGCTAAAAAAGACCGGAAAATCGAGTTGCATTATAAATAGTAGTACTTTTTTAAATAAAGAATAATAGTCAACAAATTCCATAAGCATAAAGTATAAAAGTTCTTCTTTGAAAAACTTTTAAGCTTGTACCTAGGAGGGGCGGATCCAGAGAATTATTTTGGGGGGGGGGACATTTTTTGAAAATAATTGTTTTAAATAAATTAATAATAATTACTATACAAACATTATTTGTTTTTATTCTATGTATATTTATTTATAAATGTTATATATTGCACAATATTTAATAAGCATCAACTACTTTTACATTCAAAATTTATTTAACTATAATACTAAAGTATATATCAAAACTTTGGAGGGATCCCCTACTTTTACATTCAAAATTTATTTTACTATAATACTAAAGTATACAAATAATATACAAATAATACAAAGTATCAAAACTTTGGAGGGATCCCCCCACCGTGGATCCGCGCCTGTACCTAGGTTTATTAAATTTAAAATCGTAGTTGCTTCCCTAGCCTAAATTCTCACCGCACGCCACTGGTAATGTGGTAATCAACACTTTGTTGTAGAGTGAAGAATTAGCTAATTGCTAATCGAAATTCATTCCATATGTAGGTCAGCGACTGAATACATTTTCGCACATTTTCTATTTTTGTACCGATAGAAGTTAGTTCGTAGAAGTTCTTTACTTTCCTTATTAAGTTGGAGATTTCGGTGAATCTTTTGTAATAAATTAAATACAAAAAGGAATTGATTTGAATTTATTTTCAAATAAAATTACATAGATAAAATCAAACTATACTTCTGACAACAATACAAACTAAGGAAATAAAATGCTATTTCAATAAGTTCTTGGCTATTCATTTCACTATTCTATCCAAGATAATTTTATAAGCATTCATTCTGATGCTGGCAAAAACTAAAAATAGTATATTATATAAAACTACCTAATTCGTGAAAAATTTTCGTCGTAGAAAATCCATTATTCCATCTCGAAATGCATTCAGATATAACACCAATAAACCATTATATGACACAAATGATCTTTTACCATAAGAGAATATTTTTTCTTTTGCAGAAATACCAATTAATGATTCTTAATATTTATACTCCATTGTCTGTTAGTGTTCGTAATGGTGACCGACTATAATCAGATATAGAACTGAGTTTGGTCAAATTACGAAAGGAACTCAGGATTTGCTTATGCAATTTGTACTGTTTTGCAATATCTTCTTCTATTTTCTCCAGTTGCTCGTATTTGTTTTCAATCATTATACCAGTCTGGATACTTACAAGAAATATATACATTATCCAGAGACACATTACTAAAAAGAAACCTGACATCAAAAATACACGCCTTATTTGCATGTTAGCCTAAATCTGTAAAGACATGTGCAATTAAAGACTGTTAATTCTGCACGCCAAATGTAAAATGTTGTCAAATGAGTCTTAGGTTAAAATATTCTAGGCAATCCAACGATCTGTCAAATGTTGTTATTGTGCCGCCGACGGGAATGTTTGCCCACAACGACCATTTTGGTTTGGAACGATTAGACCCACGAACTTTCAGATTTCACGAGACGAAGTCTCTTATCGGGCTTGTAGTCCAGTCAATAGAGATGTGAGGAGTGTATTTTTGTGTTAACAGTTATTTTATTACACAAACCTACTCGGAATAGTGTGTAGAATAATATATGTGACGTGGAATGAAGAAAGGGACCAATTGTATGAAAACCAGTTATTGCAATATTAGCAGGTAAAGTATAGCGGTACTTTTATTGTGTGGGGTGGTATTTACAACTGTCACGTGCGGTTTTAGTTACTCCTCTCGGTTGTTAAACTATGTTATCTTATAAATACTTTAGCTTGTTCAAAGAGATTCATTATATTTCGTGTGAGTTAGTGCGTTGGTGTGTTGAATGTGTTTTTTCCGAGACCTTTTTCATCGCGGCTAGTAGTTATTTTGTACTTTTTTTGGCGAATATTAATGTAATACGTACCTATCAAGTTAATTATTAGGAAAATTATTTTACGAAGCACTTACAGCATGGCGTTACAGAATGAATTGGACGAACTGAATGAACTGTATTATGTAGAAAACGTAAATGAATACGACAGTGATAATGTAAGAGGTGATGACAGTGATACTGAAAGTGGTGATCAAAGTAAGGATGCTCAACGTGCATCTGTAGTTGGAACAGCTTCTGAATGTGCACCTTCAACATCATTTGCTAGTGATTCGTTGGATAAATCCATAGAAGATATAAGGGAGGACGAAGCAATTTTACAAATGTACGGAGAAACTGCTCAACCCTGTTGCACTTCAAAATGTAATAGTCTCATACCTAAATCTATCGCTATTCAGTTTCGTAATTCGTTCAAAGAACTGTCGAAACACGACCAATATTTAGTAATACTAAGCCATTTAGAATGTTCTAGGAAGCATAAATCACTGGAAGATAAATACGGTAAGAGAAACGTTAATGACTTATTGTAAATACAACAACTTTCTCATTTTTAAATCTACACATTTGCCGTGAAATGTATTTGTTTATACATGAAGTTGGAATTAAAAGATATAAAAATCTGGTTAAACATTTTGATGTACATGGTTTGGTTGGTCGTACACATGGTTTAACTAATAAGAGTCATTGTGTGACATCACACAATGACTCCTCAAAATAATATTAAATTCCTACATTTTTGTAATAACAAACGCAAATTAGACATTTTAGAAGCCTTTGAGATATACAAACACAAACTCAGGGTACCTTTAATGAATGAACAACTTGAGCTCAGTAATTCTCCGTTACTGGAAGTATTAGATATTTAATTCTGATTATTATTATTTTATCTAGTTACCTATTTTTGTAGATACAAAAATGTCTTTTAACAATTAAATATGATCCATTTTTTTAACGTGTCGGTTATTACAATGTCATTTACAACATCTCAACATCATGTCAAATATCGCTAAAACATGTGATCATCATCAGCTAAAAACCCTTCATACAAAGGTGAATATTGGTCGTAGAGATTCCAAACCCATTGCATTAGATGTATCATGCTTTTGTCTATAAGAATCACTTAAAAACCTAAAATCGATAGTTTGCGACATTTGGTCCCTTTCTTGATTCCACGTCACATATGTAGTTGCCAACCTCGGTGGATTATGTTTGTTTCATAATCCAAGAGTCGCAGGTTCGATCCCCGGCCGAGCTGATAATTTTTCATAGCGGAAAAAATTAAAAACATGCCTTCTTCTCGGATAGGAAGTAAAACTGTAGGTCCAGTGTCAATGCGATGTTTGACACGATAAAAATCCCTACTGGGGATGAAATTCCCCCAGATTCGGCTGAATTCTAGTAGGGTTAGTCAAATGATCATAGCAATCGGTGCCATGAGCTACGAAGGATGCTCTGCTATCACGATTTTTCGCCCAAAAATAAATAAATAAATAATATATGTATGTAGTTGCGTACTAAATCGTACTACTAAAGTTGAGTTATTAACAATTTAAGACGCGTACAACCGTTTTCAAGGAGTTTGTTTTCCATAGCTCCTCAGTATGACTTCCTACGAAAAAATGTTCAGTATATGATTTTTTTATAATAAAAAAAACTACAAAAATTAACGAAACTGCAAAAAATCGCGTATTGTTTAAGTACCATAAAAATTTAAATAATCAACCCATATTGATGAAACGTATGTTAAATTATGTAATAATCACCCAAAACCCGTATTAGTCCAGTCAAATTAGAAAAATAGCGGAAAATTGAGGAAGTCCATTGATTTTTGCACAGGCCTTCCTGGAGGGCTGTTAAATAACCCCCTAAAAGTCACCGTCTGTAGGTGGCGAGCTCGAGGAGATAATGAGGGTAAACCACGCTCCTTAACGGTTTTTGTCGTTTTTTTCGGAAACTATTAGGTTTATCGAGATGAAGGAGATTAGGTTAGGAAGTTTATTTAAATGCCTACCAGAAATGTCCGAATGTTTTTTCGTAACTCGCCTTCTTTTTGTGTTATCGAAGAAAGAAGGTATGTCATACATAAATGAGCAATTTGCTCCAGTAAATTTGCTCAAGGAACTTTCAGACGTAACGTTTTGTGGTCTCATATTCGTCATGAAATAGATAAGAAAAATTCGTTGAGACCCGAACTCGACCGTGGTCCAGTCGTATGTTACCTTAGCATCTTTTCGGTAAAATCCATCAGGAGATATTATCGTTATCCTTGGTGCCAGTCGGATGAAAGTTTCGTATTGGCAAATTAGTTCTTAGGAGAGTACACTGTGCTAGTCAATTTTTGTATCTAATCTAAGACGTACAAGGTGTTTCGCTTTTTTAGAAATCCTTCTAATTTCCTTTATTTCTAAGATTTTGGTATTGTCCACATTTACAATTTAATACTGATACAGTATGTTGCATGCATGCTAAATGTGGAGCAAAATATTTATAATTATATGTTAACAGACGTTTTAAGATGCAAAACATTCTGCGTTAGTATCTTGGTTGCTAGTTTACAACAAAAATGCACCTACATAAATATTTCTAAGGATTTCTAAAAAAGCGAAACACCCTGTACGTATTGGGTTGGATACAAAAATTGACTAGCACGGTGTACTCTCCTAAGAATGAATTTACCAATACGAAACTTTCATCCGACTGGCACCAAAGATAACGATAATATCGCCTGATGGATTTTTCCGAAGAAGATACTAAGGTAAAAGACGACTGGACCACGATCGCGTCCGGATCTCAACGAATTTTTTTTATTTATTTCATGACGAATATGAGACCACAAAAAGTTCCTTGAGCAAATTTACTGGAGCAAATCGGTCATTTATGTATGACATATCTTCTTTCTTCGATAACACAAAAAGAAGGCGAGGTACGAAAAACATTCGGACAATTCTGGTAGGGATTTAAATAAACTTTAATTTACTGGACCACGGTCGCGTTCGGCTCTCAACGAATTTTTCTTATCTATTTCATGACGAATATGAGACCACAAAAAGTTACGTCCGAAAGTTCCTTGAGCAAATTTACTGGATCAAATTGCTCATTTATGTATGACATACCTTCTTTCTTCGATAACACAAAAAGAAGGCGAGGTACGAAAAAACATTCGACATTTCTGGTAGGGATTTAAATAAACTTTAATTTACCTAACCTTCTTCATCTCGGTAAACCTAATAGTTTCCGAGAAAAACGACAAAAACCGTTAGGGGGCGTGGTTTATCCTCATTATGTCCTCGAGCTCGCCACCTACAGACGGTGACTTTTAGGGGGTTATTTAACAGCCCTCCAGGAAGGCCTATACAAAAATCCACGGGCTTTCCTCAACTTTACGCTATTCATGAAAATTTGTTCTAAATTGACCAAACTATATGCCAGGTACGCAAAACTTTTTGTTTAACTGCGCCTAAAACTTTGGAAGTTTGCAAAAGCTGTTTGAAGCTTTGAATATTATTACAACTGTGCATATAGATAGTGTAAGTCATTAGAAATCGAACGCAACTTGCAAAATTCGATTGCCTTAATTTTTGAAATTTTGGTGATGTGGTTCGTTGTGTTTGTCGAAGTCGTCATTTGTAAGAATTGTCTAATAAATAAATAAAGCTATTAAAGTATGTTATTTATTCAACCACTAATAAAAACGTACTATTGGTTTCATAATGATCTAGGACAACAAGGCTAACATAATGCTATTGTTTATTATTTTATCCTATGCATTTACATTACACAAAAAAAGAATAAAATAGCATCAGCCTTGCTGTCCTATATCATTATGAAATCCGTAGTACCAACAGAAGTGAAGGTACAGCATCATGACCAGAAAATGTTCTTTTATAGCAATTTGTTTGAAAGTGCAGGCTACAAACAAAGGCTCTTTTAGGTAACTGTAATTGTTGATCTATAGAAATAAGGAAATATATACATCAATATGATTTTTACTGTTTCTTTTTTCTGCTTTTACTATTACACATTGCAATTGCAATGCAATGCAGTTATTCTTCTTTTGCTAGTACTTGCCAATACTAAAGCTTACGAAAAAAACAGCACGGAAAATACTAAGAATTAAACAGGGAAATAAATAATTGTAATAAAGAATAAAGAAACTGCTTTAAAAGATTAGGAAAATATTAATATTAATGTACCATATTCTTCCACCTGTATATGGCACAGGTTCTTCTATTCTTGTATCCAGTTTGTACCAAGTTTGGCGATGCTGAAGTCGCTTATGACCAAGTTCCCTGGACTTTTTAGGTGCGTAGTACCTATTAATACTTTGAATGTGGCATCTGCCAGTAGCTGCCCCTTTAGGAGGTAATATCCGGCGAGTTTTGAAAAAAGGTCATTCAGAGCTTTAGATATTAAGCGTTATATTCGTTTTCAGAATTCTACCTTTCAAAACCAAAGTGATGAACTTGGCGATGAGTGACCCAGAGTCTCCATACTTGTTACAAATTACCAAGAGTGTTTTACGTGGAGTGCCTGTCGTTAGACTTAATCTCCACGTTGCTTTCAAGAGAAATTAACTGAGATACGCTCAATCAGCGGGTATTTGCGCTCTCCAGGCTAGTACCGTAGCTATAAACGTGTCCCCCCGTCGTAACTAGTCCGCTCTCTTTCATGCGGGGCCGAGTTCTTTCCCCCCAGCCTAAGTAAGTTCATATAGGCCTGGTGTGCCCTGACAGAGCTTCATTTCGAGACTACTTCATAGGGCCCATCAAAGTAGCATCCCGATGTGTACTCGAGGTTGTCTTGGACGTGAGAAGCTATATATTCGCATCAAGACTGGTGGCATGCAGTTTCTCATAGGTCAGCGAGCGAACTCCCTGGCCGGGCTAAACCTCACTTTAATTCTTCTCCATTCGTCTAGGTTAGACAGCGGAAAACTAGCACCTTATCAGACCCTGCCGTTAGGTAAGAATCAAATCTACCCACACCGGATCTTCTTGTTAGCAGAGTTAAAGCAGCTTCCTCCGCAACGTTTTAGAGACATTGTCAAGAAACACTTGCGTCTAACTCTATCACACATTACATTCTGACTGCGTTATCCGTTGCCCAGACAAGCCTGGGATTGGGTAGACAACAAAGAGGAAGCAAGTATGCATAGAATATAGAAATTTGAGATAAGGGAATGGACAGAGAAACTTCAACTCTCAGCTCTACGTTAATCCGTCAAGGTGTGCGTTAGCTTTGTTTTAGTTTGATAACCATAACCATAACATAACAATTTTAATTACGCTTGAAACGTATCTTCGCAATAAAATCGCACTGATTTTCTCTAAAACAAATTCAACTTAAATGTCAAGTATAAGGTATTTCCATCAAAAAGCTGTATTAACGGTTATAATGCTATGATTTTTATGTTACGCTTGGCTGAGTATGCCGAGTTTATATACGGAAACTCCAATTCTGAATTTTCCGGTCAGCTGAGCAGAGGCGGCAAAAATTATTTTCGCTTTGGGCGCCAATTTTTCCCACGCCCACTCCCACTTCTATTATTATTGTTTCGCAAAATGTTTTTGTTATTCTTGTAGGTATTGTAAGTATTAATCTTTCATCGTTCAATAAATACATATGTACACTCCAAGAAAGATGATTGCTACTAATTATATTCGAAGGAATGTGCTGTTAAATGAGTTTAGACAATTATTTTTATACGTAACGTTTTTAATACTTAAAGATTACAGGAACAAAAATGTAGCGCATCTTTATCATTGTAATGGACTGGAACTAATCCAGGCTTCAAAGCCACTGGAGTATTATTAGATCAGAAATAAAAATACATATATTCGTCTTAGACTAAAGTACAGCATAACAAAACCTTTGCTTCTATTACGAATACGTCTCATGATATTTAAATGCTTCTCGGGTACTATTTAACAAGTTTTTTATTTATTTACTATTTGAGGAGTCTTTTTATTTATTGTAGATTGTAATGATTAATTTTTGCATATTCTCAAGGAATTTTACTAGTCTTTGGTTAAATTTAGGCAGTCAAGGTTACGAAGATGATTTGCAAATGTGTAAAATGGTCTAACATCCAGTTTAATAAATTTAAATGGTTTCTCGCCACTTGAGTTCACCTATATATACGAGTTGGACAAGTAGTGCTGTTGGTATGATTTATCATTATGTAGAAAACGGTTTTTGTGACCATGTATCACTTATGTAAAATTTAAATGATTTTAATCATTCGGATTTATTGCAATCTACATTTTTTGCATCACATATACATAATATTGAAATGGTTTTTCACTATTTGATAATCATGACTAAGCAAATATTGCCTTGACAACCAAATCGTAACTAGTGTTTCTGAGTATTGACAATATTTCTATTCCCGTGACTCCAGACATTTTCTAAAGCTCCGGGAATCTCGTATAGAACTCTTACATAGGTACCTAACACAAAATACAAACATTCGTTTTTAAAATCAATATACTTAATCCTTTACTTAAGCTTCCATCGTAAAACAACTACATATATTTAATGAAAAGCACAGCAGTACATAAATAAATTGTCCTACCATAAAACTCTCTTTTTTTCTCTTTCTCTCTTTTATGGCAAAAATCTTCCTGTTTAGTGTTGTATTGATGTGAGGATGATTCTGCGAAATAAATGTTATTTCAAAAATTAATTAAAAATTTAATTTTAAGTCGGTTGTTCAGAACTGCCTTTTAAACTATTAATTTACTCAAGAAATTGAAATAAATAAAACCTTAGTTCTAAACTAAAAATTTTAGTTAATATCTTGAATACAAAAGTCCCGTGCCTCGGTTCATTTTTCCCGGGATTCGAGACAACAAAAAAATTGAGCAACTTGTCTCCGGGGAAATTCTCGGGTCGGAAACACCAATCGTAACTCTAAAGAGTTCTAGGTTAATTCAATTTAATTCACTCGGTGCTTCCGTAAGTTTGTAGAACAGAAGGAAAAAACAAATGACGCCATTTAGCTGAAAATATAGTTAAATGTATTTCTCAAAAATACATCAAGCTTTTTCGATTGCCTACTAGCAGTAGACAATCGAAGGAAAAATAGGAGCACCTATTTTGAATTTTGACTTATTAGCCTAATTGTTTTTGTTTATTTAATTAAATAAATTAATTTAATATGTCAAAAATATTAACATAGCCAAAGAGATATGTCAAAAATATTAACATAGCCAAAGAGATGGAAGCATACTTCTTTTGAGAACAATGTTTCATCAACAACATTGTTATCGTTTAAACTACTCTGAAAACTACTATCTATGTATTTTATCTAAACAACATACTTTTCGTCTTATGAAGATGAATTTTTAGGTTTTTAAAAATGAAAATTTAAATGAATTATGAGAAATTTTTCGAGAAATTAAAGTTTCTGTGCCTTTAGCAGCTAGAAACTTATAAGACTCCCCTAGATGTATTAGGAACACGCATGTTGGTGACTTCTCACTTTTGTTTTAATTAATGATGTGCGCAGGCAATCCAGGCTTCCAGTTGCATTTAGAAGATGCAAAACAACAAAAACAGAAGATCACCTAACAAACTGCCTCTGCCCCTCTCTATAAGTCAACTTAACAAAATTTTCGCATCTATAAGCCCGCATATAAAATAAGAAAGAAAATACAGAGGAAAACACCGTAGGATCAGATTATTATCATTACCACCACCATTTAGTTACTTGTATAAGCTTTTTATAAATTAATTTCCATTCACTTTTTTTTATTGATTAAAAGTTTGCAGAATCGTTTTATGATTTGGATTGTCTTGTAGCAGTTTACTATTCAAAAAAAATTGCCCATATCTAAAGTCAACTGGAGTACCTTCTATTTTTCAGATAATAGAAGGTACTCCAGTTGGCTTTACCCATATCTCATTTAGAGCTCCCCATATTGTGTTCACGCAGTAGCAGTTTACTATTCAAAAAAAAATTGCCCATATCTGAAGTCAACTGGAGTACCTTCTATTTTTCAGATAATAGAAGGTACTCCAGTTGGCTTTACCCATATCTCATTTAGAGCTCCCCATATTGTGTTCACACAGGTGTGTGTGTGTGTGTGTGTGTGTGTGTGTGTGTGTGTGTGTGTGTGTGTGTGTGTGTGTGTGTGTGTGTGTGTGTGTGTGTAAAGAAGTTGGCATGGAATCGAGTCCTTCAGCCACAGACTTTTTTAATATTCAACTAGGTATAATATAATATCATAGATTTAGCATATCTGTTCACACAGGTGTTTACTAGAAAATCTTCAAGACTACGCAGGAATGACTATTAAAATATTGGAATATTTCTCTGTAAATCAGTAATCCCTTCCCACACGGCATAATTGTTTATTTGTTTGGACGCCTCTTATAAGTGGGAGGTATTCTTGAACACATACGAACAAGTCTCGCATACGAGTTGACGTAATTTTTACGCCATAAGATACAACTTAGCCAATCAAATGTTAGAAGGTAGTAGAGAATTACGTCATTTCGTATGCGAAACTCAAAAATACGGGCCCTGGCAATAAAATCCTTAGTAAAATCTTTGTAAATTTTTGTTTTAGTCGTTGTTATGTATTTCTAAACGGATTTAAATTAATGAAAACAAGATTATAAATTGCAGAATAACATTGAAACAATTCTAATTGTTGCCTGAAACACTTTTTAACTCCGTATTTTCACATACCATAAACCGGATTACAGGGTTGTTCGAAATGCATTCATGCATAAATTAAAGACTGCTCTTTCGTCCGGACAAAATAAATCTATAAAATTTAACAAGTTACAGTTTCTTCCGAGGGTGTATGTTAAAGCAACGTCAAATTTATGATTGGGTATTTCGCGGCAAAACGTCCTTGCGTCGAATCGCCTGCGCTGAAACGTCCCATTCTGTTCAAAACATGTGACCGTGAGAAATCTTTGCTATTTTTATGCTCTTTGTTGGAGATCTTGGAAGTAGGTCAGCAATTGTTCTGGTTTAAAAAAAATCAGTCCCTAAACAATAACTGTACGAAAATTGACCATCCTCCAACGGCCATACACTTTAAATTTTCACTTTCAAGAATATTTTTGAGGTTGATTTAAGGAATTACTTAAGTTTAGCAAAGCAGCCCCGATTTCGCCAATTTTTTTTAAGAATAAAACACCCCCTCACAACACTCACAACGCAAAAAAAGTGCGGAAAAGCGTAGTTTTCAAGAAAAAAATTTTGAAAGTTCACCACAAAAGAGGCTTCTCCGAGCAGTCATGATCAGCTGCAACGTCACATTTGCAGGTAGGAGACACCACAAAAAGCACAGTATGAGAACCGCAGGTAGCGATGTCCTGGTTGCCATTTGGCACCTAACCTAACCTAACCTAACCTAACCTAGCGATATAGTACTAACCTAACCTAACCTAACCTAACCTAACCTAACCTAGCGATATAGTACTAAATGGCAATTGAAATTACAGTTTTATACCAAATGGCAATTGAAGTAATACTAATGACGAATATGAGAGAAAATACAAACACGATCAAGACAATCATACGATTTCCAAATGAAAATAACCTCACTTTAAACGCAGTTTCGGGTGCAATGTAAAATTTTTTTGTGGCAAATACGCTTTTCCGCGTGTTTTTTTTTTGGTGGGGGTGTGTTCTTAGGGTGTGTTTTATGCATACGAAACAAATCAGCGAAATCGGGGCTGTTTTGCTAAACTTAAGTTTTACCTGATTTAATGATCCATTGTTAGTTCTGAATGTAATCAATGATACATCTACTACTTGTATTTGCAGGGAGTTAACGAAATACCCCAGAGGTTTACATGTATAATTTAGAGGAACTAATTAATATCGGAATATCAAATAATAAAAAATAACTAACAGAAATCGTGGGAGAATTTAAAGGAATTAAAGAATTTCAGGTTTCTTCTACCTCTTCTAGTTGTATACAGACTATTTTATTTCCACTACATATTGTAAAATGCATCACCCGGTATAAATCGCGTGAATTTGAAAAAAAGTCTATACTTAGTAAATTTATATACTAGGGACTTAGTAGACTACTTAGGAACTTAAAAGTAATTCGAGCAATTTGGAGAATTTAAAACGATTATGCGGAATTAAGAATTTTTTCTAAGTGATAAGTTTACTCAAGAGTCATTTTGTCTATCTGCGATGAACATTATTAAGAATGTGCTTAAGCTTGGTGGTGGTATTTACTATATCAGATCATATTATCTGCACCACATTGCAATTTCGAGCTAGCTCAGGTGGAACAAAGCATGTTCACCTTATAAATTAAATATGTCAGGTTGATGGTTCTTCATGTCGGGAAAAGTTTCAAATCGTGCGTTCTGTTCAGATAAGGAAGTATAAAATTAAAAGTTTTGCAGCAAGGCGATGTTTACCCAATAAAGATTGTTGCTGGGGAGGAGGAAGGATAATTCTAGTAGGATTGGTGGGTATGTGCTCAATGTAATATATGCCAAGAGATGTATAGTATATAGTCCCAAAACTATTTCAAATATGTCATGACGTTGGGGTTTAAAGACTAAAAGTTGGTACATAGTTTAATATAAAGCTTATGCAGATTATCTGTTAAATCTAAAGTAGTTCTGTACAAAAGGGCACTATTCAAAATATTCCAGATTTACACGATAAACGATTATTTAGTGAAGCTATATTACTGTAAAAGAGCATTTTAGTATCTGTGGCGGTTATTCGGACTGATTCGGAAAACCACAATTAAAATTAAGGAATTTTAAAATTACTGGCTTATGAAGGTTTTAAAAGCTTCACACGCCGTTTACTTAGTTTAAAGCAAGGTAAAAAATCTCAAATTGTCTCAAAACCTAAGCCTTAATAATTATATAGTTTTCACCACTTCAATAGCAGATAAAGGTAGGTAATGTTTTTCCTTTTACAAACCTTGCAAAGGAAATACAGTTTACAAATGTGACATTCAACTATTACAGTCATTTGAGATACTAAATAAGAATGATTGATTGATTGATTTATATTTCTGTCTGATGTATCAGATCCGATCGCATAAAAGTATAGGAAATTTATCTCCTTAGACTCCTACATTGATGGCGTAGAGCAGGGTTTCCCAAAGTTTTGTCTAGGTGGGTCGAATTGTAAATTCCAGAATATTTGGCGGGCCAAAAAAAGTTTTATGGAAAAATACGTTCAAATCGATAAGGGAAAGATTTATACTAATTTTATAATATAATCGTTCTTTATTTATGACAATAATTACTTTTTATTACAAACTATTTATTAACACATTTCAAAAATAATTAAACGAAAATAACTAAGTAAACAATTTCAAATAAAAAAAGAAAAAATAAATAAATTCATCAATCTGAAGCGTGTGACTTGTGCACTTGTTGTTTTCTTTTAATAATATCATTGAGCCTTGGTTCTAAATCGGTTGAAAGTATTCTTAACACTGTTTGTAGATGTTCATCAGTTAATTCTGATCTCATTTTGGACTTACTAATACTCATGATTGGGAAATTTCTTCTGAGATAAAATTTACTTATTTTTTTTTGTAAAAATGTACGAAATCTATCAATTCAAGATCGCGGATGATCTTACATCGTGGACCGCATTTCTAGGGTTTGCGGGCGCATCTGGCCCGCGGGTCGCACTTTGGGAACCCCTGGCGTAGCGCTTTTCTTTTTTGATTTCTATTTTATATAATTATGAATTTAAAAATTGTTTCGGAAGATAATTACATGAAGAAATGAATGAAAATACCACAAATAAATAATAATAGTAGTTATGATAAGGGAGAAAAAAATTAAACAAGTGAGATTTTCATTTTTATAAATAGAAAATTTAAAATAAACAAGCAACAGTAGATCTACCATTTATCACGTGCTTGTTTTCGTTTATAAATAAGTAATATTGAAATACTTGAATGAATGGTAAAAAACAGAATTATTTTTAATAGACAACACTTTCAAAACACCAGCAATCCTGAACTTACAGTAGAGTACAGACGGTAAGAACCACATAAACGTCATATGACCGCAGGTATTTTTAATGTTATCTAGTGGTTTGATATGATTCCTTTCTTTAGATAGAAAGATAAAAATGATAATAATAGTAAATTTGATTGACTCTTACTTAACTTTAAAAATTATTCTTAAAATTCCCTTTAAAAGTTTTTAAAATGCTCTATTTTACTGTTTGACGCTGCACCTGCATTTCTTAAATTGTGCCCACCCTAGTCCAAGGTGGTGAATGATCAAATCCCTAGTGTTATTTTATAGTAGAAAATTTTAGGCTGGATGGGTAATATTGAAAGTGTTGTTTATTAAAAATAACTATTTTTTCACCATTCATTCAAGTATTGCAATATGTAGTTATTTATAAACGAAAGCAAACACCTGATAAATACAGTGTTCGGTAGTAACTGAGTAGAAGTAACTCGTTACTAGTAACTAATTACTTTTCATTTTTCTAACTAAAGTTAGATACTTTATTTTTCTCTAAATAATTACTAAATTTTTAGTTTTTGCAAGTAAAATTAGATTCACGCTTTCAAGACAATAATAATCTACTAAAGTGTTAATAGCCCTTTCAGATGAATAAGGTTTTTAAAATGACAAATATATATATGTGAGATATATGAGCTGTGTGGGTATAAAGTATAAACACCTATAAATCAATAAATGGCAACCAAAACAGGTAATTTTCTACAGTCCCAATTTCTAAAAAAAAGTTCTTCGATGTCTTATTTGAGAATTTTCTTAGAAAATGATTCAAATAAGATTTCAGTGCAGATAAAACCATTAGGTATTTACTTGTACTTGGACTGTTAAAGGATAAAAAGGATAAGGAACTGTAATTGTAAATATTAGTGAAAGAAATAAATATTTATGACAAGAAGTTTCTTTAACAGCTTTATAGGTTACAGCAGAGAACCTAACAATGATTATTTATTGAATACCAATTTATTTGAGTCATTCAACACATTTTTATTTTTTGTTAGAATTTGTAAATTGCAATAGGTATAAAGAAAACCCGTTACAGCACTCACTTAGGATTCATCACTCGACCTGTGCGTTTATTTTTGCTTTGATTTTCTGTTTAACTCGAATTATTATTAATAAAAATGAATTAGAGGAAGCGTGTACTAAAGAAGTAACTTTAATTGTATAAGCTACTCTATGATAACTACTCAGTTACTTTTAGTTCTCTGTGAAACTATTATAGTACTCACTTGGAAACGTATTCAGTTAGTTTTCTGTAAAGTAACGAAATAACTTAAGTTAGTTTGTCTTAGTAACTTGCCCAGCATTGAATAAATATTATACCTACTTCTTGCTTGCTTTTTTATTTTAAGTTTTCTATATACAAGGCGTAACAAAAATGGTGGGCTGACTAAAAGCAGGCGGCTTCTACGACTGAAAATAAGGAAAACAGTTTACATAAAATAATATATGTCCTAAAATGGTTTTCAGGACATTTTTCAGTTTTTTATTCAAGAAGATAACAGAAAACGGAGTTGTTTAATTGAAATCATAATAAATGTTCAAAATGATCTCCATGGACAGCAACACACTACTGAGCTCGTCGGATCATGAACTGCCTCACGCGCTCAAAAATTTCTAGTGTGTACCGAATATGCTGGCATCCGCCTTCCACTCTCTGTCGAAGATCCTTAATGTCTTGAACTGGCGTAAAATACACCATAGATCTTAGATGCCCCTATACGTAAAAATTGAGAGGATTTAGATCGAGAGACCGTGCAGGCCAAGCTACAGGTCCAGTACGACCAATCCATCTTCTAGGATATACTGCGTTTAAAAATCCACGTCATTTGTGACTGAAGTGAGCCGGTGCACCGTCATGCATGCATCTGGTGGAACAGCTGTCAGCAAACCTGGTAAGTCATTTTCTAAAAAATACCGATAATTCTGACCAGAATGTCGCCCGGGTAGTACAAAAGGACCAATCAAGAAGTCGTTAAGATTCCTACCCACACATTTAATGAAGACTGCTGTTGATGCCTGGACTGAATAATGGCATGAGGGCTTTCATCTTGTCACTGATGTAAATTGTGAAAATTGAGGAAGCCATCTCTTGTAAAGCCAGCTTCATGAATAAAGAGCACAGATGGCAAAAAGAGAAGATCGGCGGCGCATGCTTCTAACAACCATATACAATAAGCTTCTCGTGGTGGGAAGTCATTCTTACTAAGTCCCTGCACTATTTGCACGTGGTACGGATACAGTTAATTGGTTCTTAAAAAACGTCACACGGCCATATGATACACCTTACTTCAATGCAATTCTTCGAGTACTCTCACTTGCGTTTTCCTCAATACGACCCAACACACGTTCTTCCAAGTCCAAGGTGCTTGTAGTTCGTGGTGGTCTGCCATGATTTCAGACTACCGGTTTGAAATATCCTGTTTCCCTTAATTTAATATGAAGCCTTTAAGATATTTTCTCGTTTGGTCAAGGTCGGGTTGGGAAATGTCTTCTTGCTTCCGCCCTATTACAATGTATCAATAATAATTGCTACAACCCATAAACTGGAAACCAGGCCCCAGAAGCTATAAGCTTGTGCGGGAGGGAGGTGGCGATTATTATTATTACGTATGCCCTATGTGCAGCTGCAGCCGACTTACAGATGGAACAGCGCAAATCCCACATTTGTGTCACAGCTAAGGAAAACTGCAGAAAACCTTAACCAGATCTGCCGGCACCGGGAATCGGCCCCGGGCCGCCTGGGTGAAAGTCCGACACGCTAGACATTACACTACCAAGGCTGTGATATACAGTAATCAGTACATTAAATGCATGTCGGACATCTCTTCGAAAAAATAATATGCTATTTTTGTACAATTAATTAGAAAATAATACTAATGACATAAATGACTTAATCAACTGTCACGAATGAAAACAAGAAGCTGGGATTACCTACTTGATAATATTCTGAATAGCTTAAATACGTGTAACTGAATTTCTTTAAATTTACTGCTATAACTCAGTAACGAAGCATTTTAGGAGATATGTTTATCTAAACATGTTTTCTTATTTTTAGTCGTAGAAGCCGCCTGCGTAGTCAGCTCACCATTTTTGTTATACCTTGTATAAAAATAATAATTTCATTCTCCCTTATCATAATTATTACTATAATTTATTTGTGATACTGTTGTTCATTTTCGCATTTAATTATTTTCAGAAACAACTTTTAAATTAATAATTATATAGGATAAAATATGGCCAACTACGAGCGCGGGTGTAAGTGGGACGCGGTCAAACAGTCTTAGCATGCATTGTTCAATACTTCATGTTTTATTCATTCTTATCTTTAGTATTAATTAAGAAATTATTCCGATGTAATCATCATAATCGCAAGAAACGGTGGAACAATCTTACATGAAAGAGATTTTGTGATCAAAGGCTTAGGTTTTGAGATATATGGAGTAATAAACGCTAGAAAGCGACAGAATTTGGAATTTTTACCGTGCTTCAAACAGAGAAAAATTTCAAAATTGAATTTGGGGTTTCGGAATAACCGCTATAGAGACAGACACTAAATTGTCCTTCACAACTAAATAATCATTTACCGTATAAATCTAAAATATTTTGAATACTATCCTTTTGCACACTACTATTATGGGACAGCTTTGGATTTAGCACATAATAGGGATAAGCTTTAATTCAAACTATGTATTTACTTGTACCAACTTTTTTAGTCTTTAAACACCCACCAAATCGTTTTCTAGATCTTTATTTTAGCATCTGATTAGTAGCTTTGACAAATGAACAATGGTGCAGTTAGTAATAATATATTATGTATTAAGGGCTTAATTGATTAGAGCCCGTAGTCAGTTAACTAAACACAGAGAAAAATGCAGTAGCGTAGTTTTGCACAACGTTGGTTAATTGTGATTGTACGATTTTTTTGTACAATTGGGTTCCATTATTTAACAGCGTTGTTTATTCTTTCTTAATAAAATTGTTTGAAGACGTCGTGAAATTTGATCTGACAAATTGTGCAAAGCAAATTGAAGTAACTAAAGGAATTAATAATTCACAAAATTGTGCTGCGTCTGTCCACAATCTTGTTGTATATTTTGATACAAGTTGTTTAACTGTAATTATGCACAGTATTGTGCAGCTTTTTAATTGTATATGATGAAAAAATGCAAATAAAATTTGAAACCGTAATACAATTTGAGCGAAATCTTATATCAAGGTTATTTTTAATGTGAGATTGACCTATTGCATTTATTTCCCCCTCAGATCAGAGACTCCAGACATAAACAAACTGCAAAAAACGCTGTGCTACGTGGAAATTGAACACGTTCGTTTAGTAAGTTTGTGATAGTTGCAGAATACAGATATAATATAGGTGAATAAAAATTTAATTAATGTAAGTATTTTTAATTTTTTACCCTATATTTTAAATTATTATTATTATGATTGGGTACGCATTTTATTTACTCATTTATTTTAGTGCAATTGCTATGTAATAAATAACTAATTTATACATTCATTTTCTAGGCGTAATCGGGTGCGGAGTTTTCTCTTCTTCTTGGATCAACCACTTTACAAACCAAATTTTCTAATAATTCAGAAATGGATCGATGATCTTCCAGTGTTTGGCATTATTGAGAAAATAATAAAAAGTTCATGTTTCCAACTTGAAAATTTACTTTTATATGCCATGATTTGTTACTAATTTAAATAGGAAATCGTTTTTATTTTAATTAGATCGTTTGCTTAATTTGTATTTTTCTTTATATGAATGTTTTCTCTTTGTATTTTTTCGTTTAAATTAGATGTATAATTGTTTAATAAAATTATTCACAATTTGTGTTATTAAATCACCCAGTGTTTAGCGTCTCTTTCAGCAATATTAAAGGTTAAAGAAAAATAAGCACAATATTGTGCAAACATACACTAAACTAACTACTATATACACCTTTCAATAAATAAATATCTCAAAGACTTTCTCACAAAACGAATGTGTGTGTACAAATTAAAGAAGACACTTCGATACAGCTGTTTCAAGCTTATTAGCTATCATCAGTCGAAGATAGTCTTCTCCAATTTGCACACACCATCCAGGGCTTTATATAAAACCCAAATATACATTAATACCAAAAGGTAATAATGCTGACATCTGTGAGAACACTCGCACAAAGTGTGTTTTATATTTGGGTTTTATATAAAGCCCTGGATGGTGTGTGCAAATTGGAGAAGACTATCTTCGACTGATGGTAGCTAATAAGCTTGAAACAGCTGTATCGAAGTGTCTTCTTTAATTTGTACACACACATTCGTTTTGTGAGAAAGCTTTGAGATATTTATTTATTGAAAGATTACACTTTATTCTCACTTTGAGTTCCATATTATTATAAATATATTTAATTATATTTTATAGTTTATTATGATACTATATACACAATTACTCCAATGTTCGTATGTGTTTCCAACAGCATTGTGCAAAAATTCCACATAAGGATCGCAAGTGTTTAATACAGCATTGTGCAAAACTATGCTACAAAATGTAGAAGATTCATTAAACAAATTGTTTTAGGTAGTTACCTATTTGGTATGGAGATTAAAATAATAAGTTGTTTGGATAAACATTACAATTTGTTTTGCACAAACCAATGCAATTATATTGCACAAATTGTTCCTGTCACCGTTTTAGGCACAATTTGTTTTAATTTTCTAAACAATTGTGCACTAAATATACAAACATTTCTCTCTGTGAACCGATAAAGGGCTCTAAAACACTAATTAAGCCCGAAATCCATACGTTAGTTTATGTCCGGTCTAAGTGTAAATTAATATTTAATTTAAATTAAAAATAATTTGAAAAGTTCAAAACTTCAAGTAGGTAACACAGTGGTCTATAATTACCTTTATTACTATGAAGACGGCGCGGCGTAAACAAGGGTAGAACAAGGGGGTGCTCTAATTTAGCAATTTACGCTCTAAGAATAGGCCGCTAAATATCATAATCGCCCGACCGGACATAATAGTTATTTATGTATTAAGGGCATAATGAAGGTTTTATGGTCAGAAAAGGCCGTAGGGCCATAAAAGCAAATTATACCCGCTATACATACACTATTTTATGCACAGATTAAGTTTTTATTACAAATCAATTATTGTGTAAAAAATATAATTAAATGAGTACGTAGGTACATCAATCCGCTGTGCGTAACTTATGTGCTTATACGAAGTATGTTACTATAGTTACTATTCCAAAATATTTAAATTCAGCTTATTTTCGTTGTTGATAAGTTTACAATAGTATATTAAAGTATTAGTTTCATAAGACGCGTTTTTAGCGCACGCGCCCGAGTTTAGAAAACGACCCGCGAAGCGGGGAAATTTTGGGGAAAAAAATTTTTGTGTATGTTTATTTTATATTTTAAAAGTTCCACATTTTATTACATAACAACATAACCGCACTTTCAGTTTGGCTAACATGTTAATAGACGATATTGTGGTCAAAGATGATGTGGTCACTGTGACTGTAAAACAAAAAATAAAGTTTGAAGAGAATTCTTAATTACAGAGAAACTGTGGATTGATTTAATTAAGCAATATTTGAGTCTAAAGCCCACCATTCAAGATCCAACGCCGCAGTACGATTGGGTTGAACACAACTGCTGTACAATTCTGTTGAAAATTGAACGTGTACACTCACGTTACAACCTAGCAGTTAGAATTTGTAACTTGTTGCCATGATTTTGTAAATACAAGTAAAATTCTGACATAAATAAAACAGTTAGGTTATATTCTTACCAAAACAACAATCTATTAATTGTACAACCGACTCGGTTGACTTCACACACGTTCAAATCTCGTTGCAACCAACACAATCATACTGCTGCAGTCGGTCATGTTTGTCTGCCGTCAAAATTGGATCAATTTGGTTGGTTGTGAACACATGTTCAAAAATACTTCAATTTTGTCGCATCCAACCCAATCGTACTGCGGCGTTGGATTGTGAATGGCGGGCTTAAGGCCTAAGAAAATAAACCACAGGTGGTTTTTTATAACCTACCGCAATGGAAAATGTATTTCTACTCCTATCGGTATAAACACCATGGGAAAAGTTCCTTTTATTATTGCCACTTATTTGCATTTAGCCAACCCGAAGCTTTTTACAGGTCATTGCTTTCAACGTTCAAGTGCTTCCCAATTAGCAAACAAAGGTGGCGATTTAATAACTATAAAACGGCATGGAGGTTGGAAGTCTTCAGCTGTGGCTGAGGGCTGTATTGATGCTTCAGTTAAAAAAAAATGGAGGTAGCTGAATTGCTATCTAATAAGCCATGTACTTCCACTTCAACGGCTCAAGTGGTAATTGACCAGTCTTCCACTGCTTCATTTTTACATGAAGAATCACACACTTTTAGCAGCAACCCAATAACGAGTCAACAAAACAGTGTTGAGGGGCAAAATTTACCTTCATTTAAGATTAATGCCCAGGACACTTCTGCTGTTACAATCAAAGTGTATAATAACTGTACTTTTAATACAAAAGATGTATAAAGAATAATTTGTGAATTTATTAAATAATTTTTAATTTAATTAATTTATTTTGTGTATGTTTATTTTATATTTTAAAAGTTTGGCATTTTATCACATAACAACATAACCGCACTTTTAAATATAATAAGTTTGACATTTAAGAACAGCTGTTAGGTGCTACCAACTTTAAAAAACAAAATTTTACTGTTTCCAGTACTCTAATAAATCTCATTAGGACACGCAAATGCGTGTCCTAATGGAGTTCATTAGGACACGCAAGTATAAAAATTATATTAAGAACCAATCAAGACCTACAAAAAAACTTCTGACATTTAATTGACGTTTCGTTATTGCCCGTCTGACCATAAAGAGGCCCTTGGGCCATAAAGAGATGGTTATGTTTAGATGAGTCTAGCAATAATAGTCTAATTATAATGTATCTGTGCATAATAGTATATTATGTATTAAGGGCTTAATTATAGTGCAGTGATAAAACTTCAAGTAGGTAGGTGCAATGGTATATAATTACTGTTGTTACTATGGAGACGGCGTAAACAAGGGTAACTATTTTTCTAGCGGGCTCTAAAAAGTTTTAGAGCCCTAGAGCTCTAATTTACCAATTTACGCTCTAAAAACAGGCCACTAAATAGGTCATAATCGCCCGACCGGACATAAAATTAATAAAAACCCTAGACACAATTTAACGATGTAACTTTTACTTTTAAGGGGCCATTCTGTTTTATCTTTAAGAAAATTTACGATTTTACAAGATACGATTAGCAATGTTTAATTTAATTGAATAAATAATGTCAAACCATTCAAATGAATTCTATAAAAACAATAAAAATCACGACCTTCTAGATTTCACGAGACGACGTCTCTTATCCGGTCTGGGCACTTTTACGATTTCCCATATAAACTTTGTTTCTGAGAAAACGCAAAATTTCGCCGTTTTGGCGCTAGCTGACACGCTGATGTTTATTTGTCACTTGATGATGTATAGGTTAGGTAACCCTTACAAATGTCAAGCGTTGCATGTTTACGTAAATATTTTGGGAATTAATTAAATAAATTTATATAATTAAATTAATTATGTTATTAAAATTAATTTACAAGTTGGTAAGTGGTTTAATAACATTATTAAAATTACAATTTTATAACTTTCCGTGAGCTGGGTTGAGGATATAGAGAAAGTGAGCAGTAAGTACATTATCTGTTCATGTTTTTGCGATGTTTCTGTTTGCCAAACAAGGTTTTAACAATTTTTAAAGAATTATATTACTAAGTTCCTCCTTGTGGTCGTCGCAAACAACGAACTGTGAAGAAGCAATTGGAGTTAGAAGTACCTAGTGATGTTATAATATTAGACGGATTACATTCTCCAGGTAAATGTTCTACAATCTGTATTACAAGTTCGATTATTTGGTTGAATAAAAGTGTAAATCTTCTAGTGGAGTATTTTAATGCACCTCTGTCTTGAAGATTTACAAATCCTATCAGTGAATTTGAACAGGAGGCAGCTAACAGAGAATCTAACAGGCTATTGACATTCAATCCTTTCTTCAGTTTTTTTGCAATGAATCCTGCCAGAAGGGCTACAGATGCTGAAAGAATTCCGTAATCGAGATGCATAGATAAGGTTTGAAGTTCTTTTATTACCTTTTATTACGAATGGTTGCCTTCTTCCCTATTCTTTGATGACTTTATACACTGTTCCCCATAAAGTATCTGCAAGAAGCTGTGTGATTTTTTTAGATAATGATAAAAAAACCTCTTACCTGCCACATCTGCCGTTTGTTTTGCTATAGATTTTAATTATATGTTTGGATTGTCTTTTAATAATGTATAAATGTTAAAGAAACGCGTTTTTCTCATTTTTTGTTAAAGGACACTGTTTTGGACGTTTTTAAATTGTTTTCTTCGAGAGTTTCATTATCTTTTTGCAATCAGCACACATAAATCTATCAATAAGACTGATCCATAACTGACTCAGTCATGGACTACGGGGCTATGTCAGTTCTGTTTATTTCGAGTTGTTCGTTATTTTGAATACAGTTAGTATTTCCTAATATTTCCAAAATTTCCATGGTAATCGGTAAATAAGTAATTTAGTTACGAGGAGTAAAAAACCACTGGGCAAGTAAGGTACAACACTGGCAGAAGTTTGTCAAAATTGCGAATAAGTATTAAGGATATACAGATATGTAAAGGAAAATACGGGAAGTGTAGATGAAGTTCGACGTAGTAAGAGGAATTATTCATGGAAGTATAAGGACTAGTAAGATACGAATGAATCCGAAATATAACGATGATTCACGAACAATGTTGAATTGTTGCAATATATCAGAATTTTAACATACACTACCGTTCATTTGAAATGGATCACTAAAAGATTGGGAATTTTACAACGTGCAAAGTATTGTTTATGGGTTTACCTAAGTGGTAATGCCGTGGAAAATCACTAGCGATTCGCAGTTGTTTTCCAATTATTATAAAAACAGCACGAGAATTTGGTTACTTTCTCTTGAACTTTCATACAGAGCAGAAGTCATGTCAGTTTGTACGTTATTTTGAAAAAATTTCGAGGTTATGTTGATGAATTCTATGTCACTTAAATGTCAACAAAGTGAGGTCATGACAAATGTCATCTTGTTTTAAAATTTTTTTATAAGTTCTTAATAATTTGATTAATAATAATTATAATGAACAATCAAAGCGAACTTAAAGTGAAATAAACGAAAGTGCAGTGTTTAACTTTGGTGTTCAGACTCTTATTATTATTTGGAGAAATGTTTGGAAATTTATTTTGTATGGAACGAATTAAAGGAAGGTAATGGAATCTTGTTGCAAATAACCGAATTAGTTTATGTACTCACGTCATGGAAGATACGTGTTGCACCTTTAATAATTATAATTACCTTTAACAATCACAAATAAAATCCATTTATAGGATGATATGGAATGTGAACATCTTATCAACAAATAAGCAGGTAATTTTACAACTATAACAGGAATCTGCTAACTTTCAAGTTAGGGTAATTAACTTTTTTGTAGGACACCAAATAATTTTAAAATTTAAAATAATTTTCAATTTTTAATTTTATTATTAGTAATTTAAGATTGTTGGATTGATCAGATAAGAATTAAAAAGGACAAAGAGAATTAGAATGTCTCTTAACTCTTATTTTGTTAAATCTATTTGACACCGAGATTTAATTTGATTTTCTTTAATTTTAATTTTGAATTTTAATAGTTGTTTTCTTTTCTCTTCATGGAATTTTAAATTTTTATTTCTTTTCTGTGTTAATAAATAAAATTATCCATTTAAATGTTTAAAAAGAAATTTATTTGTGTATTTATTTGTGTCTGGTCCATTAACAACGTTTTACAGATATAATTTAAATAGCTTCCTAATTAATTAGCGACCCGCCTGATTTCGTCTCATGCATTTATGGAACTTGTTTTCATGTTTGGAGAAAGAGTTTCAACATGTTCAAGTTTTCTAGTCTTAGGTGTGTAGAATTGGCATTTTCAATATTTGTAAGTTTCGTAATCCCAAGACTTCCAGAATTCCAGTTACACAACGCCAGAGTTCTGGGTTTTTCAGACTTTTATGTCGCCATGTTAGTTAGATAGGGATTTAAAATGCCTTTCAAAAGCGGTATTACATGAACTATGTTTCCATTTAAAACAAACATCAATGACGCCACAACATAACACAGATAACGTCATAATTTGGCAGATAGGTCAAGAGATACGTATTTAAAAATAGAAATCGGTGCGACTGAGGATTTTGCTAAAAACTTACTTGTCGAAATAATAATTATATGCGCTACTTTATCGTCATACTGTATAAGCCACAGTTCGAACTGTGGTTCTAAAAACAATCCTGTTTTTTAGCCTTCATATTCCAACTGTCGTATGTTAACAAAACGATTACTATTCAGGGAGCATAGCGGTTAGTAATAGTATATTACATGTTGAGTTGGTAAAGGATATCTTTACAAGCCAAGCGATAATTGTTTGACCGAGACGGTACGTCGAGGTCAAACAACATAGCGAGGCGTGGAAACTTTACCAACGAAACATGTATACTATTTTATTCACAATAATTAGACTTAAGATAATCAAAATAAAAAGTAATTTTAAATTTTAAAATAAATTTTTTAAAAACTGTCATAATTTCAATCAGAGCCATCTATCGACCAAAAGAAATTTTAAGTAAGGTTTCATTCTTCGCCGCTAGATGGCGATGTATGCGCTCAGTATTATCAGTATTTTAAAATTAGAAATTAATTCCATTGTGATTATTAAATATGTATAAAATACGGAAAAATAAAAATAAAACTAATATTAAATAAAAAATATGTTTTTAGCGTTAAATATATTTATAAAAACTTAAATTTAAATCGGATAAAACGTCCTGTTTAAATTATTCAGAAAAAGAGTTGGCCATAACTTTACATGTCAGTTTTACAGACATATAAAGGAAATTGTTAACCACTTTGGTGTTGCTATAGCAATAGCTTACTTTCCAAGGTTTTTACAACATATGAAATGTACACATTGCAATATGATTGTGAATATAATCTTTTATTAAAACAGGATGTTTTATCCCATTTAAATTTAAGTTTTTATAAATATATTTAACGCTAAAAACATATTTTTTATTTAATATTAGTTTTATTTTTCCATATTTTATATTTAATAATTACAATGGAATTAATTAATTTCTAATTTTAAAATACTGAGCGCATACATCGCCCTCTAGCGGCGAAGAATGAAACCTTACTTAAAATTTCTTTTGGTCGATAGATGGCTCTGATTGAAATTATGACAGTTCATAAAAAATTTATTTTAAAATTTAAAATTACTTTTTATTTTGATTATCTTAAGTCTAATTATTGCGAATAAAATAGTATACATGTTTCGTTGGTAAAGTTTCCACGCCTCGTGATATTATTATCGCTTGGCTTGTAAAGATATCCTTTACCAACTCAACATGTAATATACTATTACTAAGTGAATGCCACAATAACTCTTAAATAGAAAGATTGTTTTTTGATATTTTTGTTGCTATTCCTACTTATTAGTGAGCAAGTTAAAACGTTTTATTGTTTTTCAGTTTATCTAGTGTTCTAGTCTGGGTTCGAATTGGAACTTGCAGTCCCACTGTTTATAAAAAGGTAGAAATTGAAGAAAACAAGAGCTTCAATAGATCACAGATGAAAATACATAAATATTTGTCAGTTTTATTAAATGCTAAACTGCTTACATTATTATTTTTTTGAGTATGGATTCAACACGATAATGACAGGGGTAGTACCACTATCGCCCCAGGAATTACTTAGGATTAGTTTAAACTTTTCCAAATTCTTGGATAGATAGGAGTGACCCAGTTATTTCGCTACCAAGGTTTTTTGATTTCATACCAGTTTCTTTTAGTGGGGCACATGACATTACTTAAAATCGTACCAAACTGTGGCTGAATTAAAGGATTCAGGTGGGGAGATCTTAGGCTCTTTCTGACATATTTTACTTGAAGTTTACAAGTGTGTATAAACGATAATGTCGAAACTTTTAATATTTAGGTAAAAATAATTATTAAAAAAAAAAACACAAAAAGTGTTGCCATTGATAACTATTATTGGTTAATTTATTTTAATGGTGTACATTTTTGCTGATTAAATTAGATGCAATTTTTACTTAGTTTGATATATTTATTCATGTATGTAATTTATTTTAATTATTAGTACTTCTTACTTGGTTATACAATATTATTATCATTATATTGTATTATCAACATTTACTTCTTAGTATCTACACTTCTACACAGACAATTTTAAGAGGCATTTTCATAATAAATTTTAAAGTTACTTTAAATAAACTAACTATAGGTTCCATATGCAATTATACTTTGGTCAAGTCGCATTTTAACATCACTTTAGTTTAAAGGAACTTTAAAAGCGATTATGAAAATGGCCCTCAGCCCCATAACCAACTAAGCAAAACAATTAAACTTTCTTCATTTGGAAGCAAATAGGGCAGGTGTCGGCAACCTATGACCCGCGGGTCACTAAGTGACCCAATTGACAATTTCAAGTGACCTACTGGAGTGCAAATAAAGTATATTATATAAAAAGAAATTATAAAACATAAACATGAAACGAACACTTTGAGAAAATAATAATAAGATTAACATTTTGATTGGATTACAAATTTGGAGAAATGAACATAGACGCAATACAGCGACATAGTCCGAAATGGAAATAGTTATTGACCCGAAATGTCTTCTTAATGGTCACATTTTGGTTGATTTTGACCCGGAGCCAAAAAAGGTTGCCGACGCCTGAACTAAGGCATAGCTTGATAATCCCTTCATTATTAATGATTCAAGAAAATATTATTCTATAATACAGTGTGAGTCAAAAGTATGGAAATTTCCAAGTATCTCATTACAATATTTGGCATCCAGATGTTTCTAAACGTCACACATTCAAATTTAACATTGGCGCTGTTGCAAATCCTCCTTTTCTGTATATCATAACCAATTTTTTTATTATGTATATTTACATCCTGAATATTTACAAATAATATCAATACTTCTCAAGGAAAAAATAAAATATTATATTACTTATGCTCATCTAAAGCTACCAGTTTCATCATTATTTAATTGTTTTTAGTAACGGTTCATGTGGCAGGAAGAATTTGAAAAAGTTTGTGAAGCCTTTAAACTCTCTGTCTACAAACTAAACTTTGGAGATCGGAAAATTCCAAATCTAAACGCAGCAACAATCAAACAATGAAAACATAAATATTTGGACACTAAACATTGCTAGAAATCCGGATAATTAACAGTTCAGAATAAAAATGCTAAAAATTTGAAATTTTGAATTCCTATTTTCCGTCTCTATATCCGTAATGATGGTATTGATAGTTCTGATAGAAGTAAGTTTAAGTTTAATTTTACTTAAAACTGGTTTTAATAGGCTTTAACGTTGAATCGGCTATGCCTTTAAACCGCAGCCTAAAGTTAGAAACTCTAAAAGACTGTAACTTTAAGTCTCAAAGTCTTTGACATCTTGAACTCTGGTATTCTGCATGTTAGAACGTCTGTAACTCTGAAACACAATCACTATCCACAAAACGTTAGAAGTAAAGAAGAGTCTTCAATTTTGTTAGGTGTAGAAAACTTGGTTGTGCTTATAATAATAATAATAAGAAAAATGCTTATTAGGTACTTAACGCAAGCTGATAATTATCACAGTGTTTAGTTTTTGTATTTGTATCTTCATATTCCTTCAGGAGTGACTATTTTTGGTTTGAGACAAGTTTGCTTAATTGACCATTAGTCCATGCGTCTCTTATGTCCTCTTTTGCTTCAGTGAAAATTAGTTCTTTTATGAGAAAACGACCACGAACCCGAAAATCATGTTATAATTTCACTAATTTTTATTTTACAATTCATGTGGAGTATGGAGTTATTTCTCGCCGAAGAAGCAAAGGTTTGAGTCTTTGCACTCTAAATGCTAAAGAGTCCTGGCATAATGTAGATGTACCTTCCAAAGTAACAATTAATAGAAAATTGTAGTGACAAATAATTAGCAAAAAATTATTAAAAAATTAAAATACATCAAGTAGTATAATTATAATAATATATAAAATTATGTATCTATAAAATATATAAAATTACATATCTATAAAATACATAAAATATATGGCGGCTCTTCCAGATATATCTAGCTTGGTTCAGGTGAATTTGTGTGCCAAGTTTCATCAAAATCTATCGAACCGTAAATTTCCTATTTCTGACTTGCCTTGCTCTTTGATACCAAACGTAAGTTTGCTATGTATTTCTCTTTTAAATGAGTCCTTGGTTGTCTTTCCACTTCTTGTGTCGATCAAAAGAAATTATAAATTAAAGTTTGTTGTAAAATTGCCAATTTTTCAGAGCTTTGAAAATTGAGTACTCCGAGTCAATCCTCTATTATAAAAAAGTAAACTCATTTCTTGTTAAGAGCATATGGTTTGAAAGAATTAGTTGAGGAGTATAGTTCGAATATCCTTCTGAAGATCTCATTGTATACATGGATTTCTTGCCTGTTCGGTTTATCTACTGGCCATGATGTTCTCACAAGAGATTCACAACGGTCGATCTTTTTCCATTTTACATAACATGGGAGGTTTACGCGTAAATACGTGATCGAGTTGCCTATTGCTATTGTCCCATTCACTACATTGTAGTGAAATCTAAAACCCCCCATTCACTATACGAACCCAGATCCGACTCCAAACCGCGACCCGACATGCGACTTATCCACATTTGTCCACACATTACCCGGACAATGCACGAACCGTGCAAACGGGTTCAGTCATACACTGAACGTGGTGAGCACTAGACGTTATTATTATTAAATAGACATGCCTCCCGTGTTCTCCAAGAAGGCAAAAATTGTTTTGGCTGTTGGTACATTGATGTTATTTGATGAAGAAAAAAAGAAAAAACGCATTTGGGTAAAACAGTGGCTGCAAAAGAGGGAAGAATTTACCCATTTACGCTTATTGAAGTGCATCCAATCATGCGAACCACTTGACGTTATAAATTATCTTAGAATGGACTATGACATATTTCAAGAATTATTAACTCTAGTAGCACCTCTCATAGAAAAGAAGAACACTTTGTTTAGAGAAGCAATAAGTGCTGAAGAACGTTTAGTGGCAACACTGAGGTTTCTGGCAACAGGAAGAAGTTATGAGGACTTGAAGTTTTCTTGTATAATTTCTCCTCAGTTACTGGGAAAAATTATTCCAGAAACGTGTCGTGCAATATATCACTCCCTCCGGAAAAAATACTTATGTGTAAGTATACTTATGTTTATATATTTAGTATAGTATAGAAAGGCATATACAAAAGAGACTTGGCAAAAAGCTTTTATTGTTTCATACTTAACAACCAGTTATGAATTATTTCATTTCTTAAAACATAAAAATTCTCGCATCATTTCCCCCATGTGTAGACGCCGGAGTTAAAGGTGTCAACTCGTTTTCAAATGTTTGGGGTGTCGACACTTCTGATTGGGATGTATAGGATGCGGTGGGCTCATTAAACGTTGACCGAGTGGCAGTTGGATAATTGTTGGCTGAAGACACTGCCGGACGCAACTCTTCTTGGTCCAATAAAAATGATAATAGATCAAAGTACCACAAGGTACTTTCTGGTACATCGCCTGCACCCGCACCACTTCTTTTTGCACCATTAATGCGCCTTATTTGGCGCCGAAAAGATGACCGTAAAGAGGCAATTTTTTTACCACAAAGTCTTTATTGGCTTGTGGAAAAAGTTCTTGACATTTTTGGATTAACACACCATATGCAGCGTTTCTCTTTTGCTTATTGCGGTAATCCTTACTTTTAACATCCCACAAGCAAGGATTTTCTTGATACAGAAGAATAAATCCTTCCCAAAACACTTTATTGTCTTCAAAAGACATTTCAATTAATAAAGGAATTCACGGCACTAATAACTTTTTTTCTGATTGATACAATATTGAATAATATTGCCTTAGTTACAATATGTCATAACACACGACAATCAAACCAATCAACTATGATATTTACAAACACGGCCCTTAGCAACGTCACTAATCCGATAAATTCAAAAATTTACAATCCAATATTTTTCTATTTTCACAACAATACTGTATCAATCAGAAAAAAACTATTGATTACAACACGGGAAATATGAATATATTTCCCTTGCTTGGCTATACATCCCTCGGGTTTCACCCTCGGGATGTAACTAGCCAACCGCGGGAAATATACTATTCATATTTCCCTAGTTGTAATAATAGCTATATTACACCTTCTACTTCTGGAGTCGCGCGACAAGTCTCGACAGGTCCCACACATTGACAATTAGCTCAGATTTGTCGGGGTCGGGTCGTACGCTCGGGTGTCAAAACAGCGAACCCCCAACCCTAACCCGACCGACCTCAGACTTGTCGTTTATTTCCATTCATTAGCGGATCGGTCGGCGGACAAGTCTGGACGGACCGATCCGGCGGACCGATCCGCCAGTGAATGGGCCCCTTAACGTGTTAATAAGTACTGGAACGAGCTGGGATTTGTGCAACGCATACACGACTAATACCTTAACAAACCTCAGTGAGGCACAGATAAATTAATCTTGCACTATCAATCAGTCGAATACAGTGTGTGTAAGACGTTTGTGTAGATTTAGAATTTGTTATTAATGTGTTTTGCCGCAATATATATATATATATATATATATATATATATATATATATATATATATATATATATATATATATATATATATATATATATATATATATATATATATATATATATATATATATATATATATATATATATATATATATATATATATATATATATATATATATATATTTACGGCCACTTATCAAAGTGAGGACATATCATGAACCATAGTTAATGAGGACCACCCTTATAAATGGTCACAGCTTTGCAAATTTTTTTGTCATCACTTGTTTGCTTGTTCTAGTTATGTATCTCGCAAATATACACAGATTTCTTTGAATTTAAAAAAGTTTTATTTGCTGTGTATAATAATACCAAGTGAGGCTACACTATACTACTGACGACGTGAGGACCATATAATTAGATACGATTTAATCGCAAAGTGAGCCCCAATATCAAATTATACACAGGTTTTAAGTATAACATGAGGTCCGGCGCTGTTGCCATCATTTGCTTTCATTATCATCAGCAAAAATGCATGCTATTCTATTATTGGAATTTGTTAGGTGGTCGGTCGTCAGTATAAAACTAATTTGATGTGACGGAGACGGGTATGCTTCCGTAGCCATTTTAACAAACCCGTTTTTGAAAACATCTCGAGAACGGTTGGTTCTACGAAAAAAAATATAACAGACTTTTTTGTAGAAAAATAAATTATCTATCTTTTTTATTAAAACAATTTTTTAATTGCTTGCAAATTAATGTTTTAAGAGTTATTACACAGCAAAGTTTTCACTTTTTAGTTTTGCTAAATAATTCGCAAACGGCTAACATCTCACTGAAACAGGAAAACATTGCAGTGTAATAACTCTTAAAATATTAATTTAACAAAAAAATTGTTTAAATAAAATAGATAGATAATTAATTTTTCTATAAAAAATGTCTGTTCTGTTTTCTTCGTAAGACTATTTCTCCAGACTATTTGGATTATTTACTGGCTCCCTAACTTAACTATTTCCTGTTGGCTGTTCCATTGCCTTCTAGAATGTTTAAACGAATGCTTGACCGCTTAGATCAATTAAATTTAGACGAAAAATTAGATTAGATTAAGATTCTGGTGTTTCTCATCATTTTAATGGTAATTGTGCTAGTAATATTAACAGCCTGCTATTAGTGGGACAGATTAGTGAATTGATAGCTAAGTGCCACATACTTTACTTTAAAATCTAAATGTATTACTCCTAATAATTAATTATTATTAATAGTTAGATTAGTTTCACTAATAATTATAGATGTAAATCTGTATAATATGTTAATTATTCTGAAAATGCTAGTAAAATCAGTAAATATTGTCGCCTAATTTAAAATGCTGAGTTTGTTCCATCTCATTTTTAATTAAATTTAAAAATTTGTCTGTAATTTCCTTACGGTACGTGTTAAAAAGAATATATGTATTTATCTTCCTACCTAAACCGATCTTGGCTTGTAGCAAAGAAAAGTGGTTATTCTATATTTAGGGTATTTATTAGGCCAAAAAGAATGCATATAAAATCTATATTTCCGTGTAAAAAGATATAAGAATATCGCTCTTGGTATTTTTAATATTTAATTCTAGTTATTAATCTGCCATTTAAATTTAACCAACCAATAATTATTGTGAATGACTTTTCAGCATTAACTGTGCCGTCTATGAACTCAAATCTTACTAATCCTCCAGCTGACATATAGCTATAAATCATTACGCCTTGAGGAAACTTAACATTAGGTTTCAAGCAGTATTTATGGAATGCTTCTTATTTAGCTCTGATTACTCTTTTGCGAGAGTAAAACTAGAACAAAACTGCTTAATGTTAAGTTTCCTCAAGACATAATGATTTGAGGCTGTATCTTATCTAGAGGATTAAGAAGATTTTAGTTCATAAACAGCATAGTTAACGCTGACAAGTATCTGCAAAACGACGAGTAGCATGGGCTAAAACTAAGTTGTCCTGGGCAGAAATGCTGGTCTAAGGTCATATTCATCAACTAGTTAAAGTCTGGTGTATCCGTTAGTTACTCTCGCAAAAGATTGATCAGAGCTAAACACGAAGCATTCCATAAAGACTGCTTGAAACGTACCGTTAATTCTCCTTTTAAGGCGTAATGATTAGTACCAAGAACTTATAAATAAAGGAAATTAGGATATCAAAAAAGGCGAAACACCTTGTGCATATTGGGTTAGATTCAAAAATTCAGTAGTGCAGGTACTCTTCTAAAATTAACTTGCCAATACGAATTTTTCAGCCGACTGCTATCAAGAATATCGATAATATCGCCTGATGGATTTTGCCGAAGAGATGCTAAGATAAAGGATGACTGTACCACGATCGCGTCCGGTTCTCAACGAATTTTTCTTAGCTACTTCATGGCAATAGGGGACCATAAAAAGTTACGCCAGAAAGTTCCTTGAGCAAATTTACTGGTGCAAATTGCTGATCCGTGTATGACATATCTCCTTTCTTCGATAACACAGAAAGAAGGCGAAGTACGAAAAAAAATTCGAACACTTTTGGTAGGGATTTAAATAAGCTTTATCTTACCTAACCTCCTTTATCTCGATAACCCTAATGGTTTCCGAGAAAAACGACAAAACCGGTAGGGGGCGTGGTTTATCCTCATTATTTCTTCGAGCTCACCACCTACAGGTGTTGACTTTTAAGGAGTTGTTTAATAACCCACAAGGAAACCGTATGCAAAAATCCATGGACTTACCTCAACTTTCCGCTATTTTTTCTAAATTGATTAGACTAATTATAGCAGTCCAACATAAAGCTTTGTATGCAACTCGTACCTTAATCTATCTATCTGAGAAATCGCCAACATAAAGTTTGACAAAGTGGTAGTATCGATTGGCTTTATGGTAAGGTCATTTCAACCGAGGATATTTTATTTAACTACAATAGAATTGGTATAGGCACAAGTGAAACATGTAGTTGCTAATAATACAACATATACATACACTTGCTGATCTGAAAGAGCTTCTATCAAGGAATTTCTACCGTCACAAATATCATAAATTTAGGATCGAAAAGTTCCAGCAAAGAATTAACAAACGCATCTGACATACGGATGTTGATACGAGGGATGCTCTGTTAATAGTTAGTAGCAGGCCATGGAAGCTCAATTGGCTAGAAACAATTGCAACAATTGAATGTCGCATTAGTTGGCATTCGTTACCCACAATTGTCAAACGTTTCGATTTCTTGTGAAACGTAGTTAATTTTGTAAGGTAAGTAGTTGTGCATTTTTAATTCAGTTAAGATGAGCATTCCGCGAACTGCCTTTAGAGCTATGATTTTCTACGACTATAAAAGACAGTTAGGATACCAGCAAAGCCATGAAAATTTGATAGCAGATTTTGGCGTTGCTGCCCCTCCATTATCCGCTGTTAGTCATTGGTTCCGCGAATTTCGACGAGGGCGAGAACTGCTAGAAGACGAAGCAAGACCTGCAGAAGCTGCCTGTTCAGAAAATGTTGATCGTGTGGCAAGCTTGATTCATTCCAATCGAAATATTACTTATAGGGAGATTCAGTAGGAAGTGAAGATTGAATCCTCGGCGGTGAATACCATTTGGCATAAACATCTTGAAGTAAGAAAGCCAGCAAGCCGTTGGATATCGCATTTGCTCTCAGAAAGTCAAAAACAGGCTCGAATAGACTGGTGTAAATTTATGTTGCAAAAATTTGACGGAGGAGCTTCCAGGCAAGTGGCATACATTGTAACTAGTGACGAATCTTGGGTATACAGTTACGACCCTGAAACTAAACAGCAGTCTAGTGTTTGGGTATTCGAAGATGAAGACTTGCCCACAAAAGTAATTCGTGGCAGAAGCTTCAAGAAGAAAATGATTGCTGTTTTTTCCGCCGATGTGGTCCTGTTGCTGTTATTCCACTTAAAGATCGCAGAACTGTTAATTCTGAATGGTACTGCGAAGTGGCTTTACCACAGATGTTTGCAAAATTACAGGCAGGTCGACAAAGGACCGGTTTGCGTAACATCTTAGTCCATCATGACAACGCATCCTCCCACACTGCTGCCAGAACATTGGATTTTTTGAAAGATACGGAAGTTCAATTGGTAACTCATCCGCCGTATAGCCCAGATCTAGCGCCGTGCGACTTTTTTTGTTTCCAACTGTTAAAAAAATGATGCGAAGTAAAAGATTTTCCAACGCAGATGCAGCAGTTACAGAATTTCAAAGAATTTTTGAGGACCTTTCAGAAAATGAATCTTCCGAATGTTTTAAAAAGTGGTTTCAAATAATGCACAAGTGTATTAGTCTGAATGGAGATTATTTTGAAAAACAATAAAGATTGTTTGTTAAAAAATGCAACGGTCTTTTTGCTAATAACAATTTTCAGCGCAACCCTCGCATTGTACCAATATAAAATACTTTTTAATGTTTTTAATGATAGTGTTGCATTATGTCATCAGTCATATTTATAAATTGTTCACAACATAATAATAAAATAATAAATAAGTACCTACTAAATAAACTATATTTAAAAATATATATGTATAAATATATATAAAATTTTGTATTTCTTAATTTTCTCATTGAATTCATAATCAGCAACCCCAAAAACCCTCCAACATGAATTTCGCTCAAGTTGATGTAAAACTTCCCGAGTTATTAAATTGGGAGTGTAAAATGGGGGTTTCAACCCCCCGAGGGGGCGTGCCCCCATTTTAAACAGATTACTCTTTACACAGTACTGAAGGCATTACAAAAGATTTCAAGTCGCTATCTTTAGATAGTAAAAACTAAGAACGTAATGCAAAAATTTACTCTACTACTAGGGCAGAGAGAAAGGATTACATAATAAGGTAACCAAAATGGTGTATTACTTTGCAAAATCACATTTTAAACACTTTTTGACTCTTTGAGCTTTTCTCTAAAATCAATAGAAACGGCGTAAATCGCATTCTCAATCTCAAATGCCGTTATTTTAGGACCGCCATTTTGGTGTCCGCCACTTTGAATTTTTCAATTTTCTCATTGGATTCATAATCAGCGACTCCAAGAACCCTCCCAACATAAATTTCACTCAATTTGGTTGCGTTATTAATTTAGGGGTACAAAATGGGGGTTTCAACCCCCCGAGGGGGCGTGCCCCCATTTTAAACAGATTACATTTTATATTGGTCCAGTACTGAAGGCATTACAAAAGATTTCAAGTCGCTATCTTTAGATAGTAAAAACTAAGAACGTAATGCAAAAATTTACTCTACTACTAGGGCAGAGAGAAAGGATTACATAATAAGGTAACCAAAATGGTGTATTACTTTGCAAAATCACATATTAAACACTTTTTGACTCTTTGAGCTTTTCTCTAAAATCAATAGAAACGGCGTAAATCGCATTCTCAATCTCAAATGCCGTTATTTTAGGACCGCCATTTTGGTGTCCGCCACTTTGAATTTTTCAATTTTCTCATTGGATTCATAATCAGCGACTCCAAGAACCCTCCCAACATAAATTTCACTCAATTTGGTTGCGTTATTAAATTAGGGGTACAAAATGGGGGTTTCAACCCCCCGAGGGGGCGTGCCCCCATTTTAAACATATAACATTTTATATTGGTCCAGTACTGAAGGCATTACAAAAGATTTCAAGTCTCTATCTTTAGATAGTAAAAAATAAGAACTTAATGCAAAAATTGACTCTACTATAAAGTTGGGAACGACCTCATCATCCATCATCACATAGTGAATAATAAATATAATTGATATTCTAAATCTGTTCTAATAAATTATTCTTATTGTTAGTTTTATTAAATATTAATTTAAAAAGAGACGTTTTGATTGTAATATTTGGTACTTATAGTTATCAATTTTTATAAGCCTGCCTTGAGAAGTAAGAATTAAATTCATTGCGAGCTTTTATAATACAATGAAAGTTGAGAACATTTAGTAGTTGTGTAGGAAAGCCCTCATCTGATCGTCACCCGGTGATCAGTTTGAGGTTACAACTTATAACAGAATTCCACTTAATATACTATTTTGGGTTACCTACCGTTATTTATTTGTTCATAATGATTACTATTTCCATTTAAAGATTAAATCTGAAATGAAATTTTTTTTCAATGAATTTAATAAATGACTTATTTAATTATTGGGTGTATTAAATGCAGAAAAATAGTCTGCAGAGTATGTTGCGTCTAACTTTTCTTTCTAAAAGCAATAATACAAACAAACTTGCCAGCCTCGGTGTGGTCATAACCACAACGGTCTCCGTGACGATAACGGCCAACAGCCACAACGGCCAATTTGACCATATCGCCCAACTCGAAACTTGACCATAACGGCCACCATGACCACAACGGCCAACTAGAAACTCCACCCCATCCGCCATTTTGACCACAACGGCCACCGACGCTTATGTATTGGCGTCGCTGGTGACGATGACCACAACGGCCAAAATGACCACAACGGCCAACTAGAGTGAGTGACCACAACGGCCAAAATGACCACAACGGCCAACTATGGAGCGTGACCACAACAGCCAAAATGACCATAACGGCCAACTGTGGCGAGTGACCACAACGGCCAAAATGACCACAACGGCCAACTAGGGTGAGTGACCACAACGGCCAAAATGACCACAACGGCCAACTATGGAGCGTGACCACAACAGCCAAAATGACCATAACGGCCCACTGTGGCGAGTGACCACAACGGCCAACTGTTTTTCATACTGTTACTTTGGTTTAGTTAAAGCTCATTTCTCTCTTTTAATTTAGCCTGTATTTCAATAAGGTACGTCCAGAATTTAACAGCGAGGTCTGATGTCAAAGTAGCGCCGATTTAACGTGACTTTCCTATATTGAAAAATGCTTTTTCTATATATGTTACAACTGCAGCCCTATGCAGTTGACGACATTTTTCTTTCTTAGTTTCTCGGCAAGTATCCCAGGCAGATTAAATTCTGAAAATTTGATACAGGTACACTATAACTATTTACAGAATCATGATACTTTAGTTCACAGGGTAGTTTATCTTTAACGTCAAAAGAAGTTTTTTTTCTATTACTTGTTTACCTACAGCAATCTTTTCATTTTGGGGACGTTTAAAAAAGTACGAAATAGAACTATAAAACAACACGTTTGACGTTTTATTTATAGATTTCCATTGCATTGAATTTGAAGTACGTAATTAGCTGTTTTTATCAGTTTTAAAATTTAAACTAAATGTAAATCTTCTCCTAAAAAATAAACACGATATCTACGAATCTGCCCAGTACTTAATAAAATCAATCTAGGGAGCAGCATGGGACGTAACCCCAGAAACAAACCGCAATAATCCAAAACAGTATTGCTCCATACGTATCCGAGAAAAAATACAAGAAAACGAGCTCTTAGAAAGTAATGACAGATTACTTACTCGCGTACCGGGCGATAAAACGTAGTTTAATAGGGCCATCAAAGAGTTTAAGAAATTATTAGATGAGCAGAGAAATCAAGATTTCCAGAACTATTTCCACTGCCTAACATCAACTAAAGCAACTGGCTGCATTATAGAACGTCATAAAGATCGTGTTTACGCCTCTCTTACCATTGAAGAAGAAAAATTCATACGGGACTTCCTTCAAGCGCGAAGTAAGGTCATCGAAACTGAAATAAATTCGAAGAAGTCCCCAGGTTTCGACGTAATAACTGGAAAACTCCTAAAGGAACTTTCATATGAGGGATTTCGCATGATAACTGTAATCTATAAAGGGATATTAAGGACGGGATACTTCTCTGGCCAATGGAAGGTGGCCCAAATAGCAATGGTCCCAAAACCGGAGAAACCGCCATCAGATGTGCCCTCATACAGACCTATTAGTCGTTACCCGTCAATGGTTTGTAAAAAATTGTTCGCCATGCGAATGTCACCGCTAATTGACGAAAATCAGCGAAAGCCCAACTAACAGTTTGGATTTCGTCGACAATACGCTACAATCGAACAAGTACTTGCATCAAAAATCAGGTTTGACCTGGAGACCAAAACATTCTGTTCAGCGGTATTCATAGACACAAGCCAAGCATTTGACAGGGCGTGGTATGTATCAATTATGTTTTGACCATGTAAGACGTCTGTCTAGGTGGAACCCTAGATATTTGACCTAATCTTCTTGAGTAGTGAGTTTCCGTTAAGGTGAACTAGAGGGCAAGTAGTTTTTTTAGTAGTATAAGTGGCCTGTGTTGGTTTTTGTATATTTGCTTTAATGCGTCGTGTTCCATCATCTTTCAAAAAGGCTTAGGTGGTTTGTAAGTTTCTGAAAACTATATCTGCATTAGTATGGGAAGCCAGTATTGCCATGTAGTCCAAGAAGGTTGCTATTGTCGTGTTTCTAGTTGAAGATTAGGTATAATGTCGGACCAGTCGCGCGACACCAGATGTTGTGGATAGAAGGGCTGAAGTGGAGTCTGAATATTTCACGAAAAAGTATCTTTTAGTGAGGTATGACGTGAGGATTTGAAAGAAGGTATACGGTAAATGTCACTTGAGGTTGTAGAGTAGATCTACATACTCGTACATACCACGCCCTGTCAAATGCTTGGCTTGTGTCTATGAATACCGCTGAACAGAATGTTTTGGTCTCCAGGTCAAACCTGATTTTTGATGCAAGTATGTGTACTTGTTCGATTGTAGCGTATTGTCGACGAAATCCAAACTGTTAGTTGGGCTTTCGCTGATTTTCGTCAAATAGCGGCGACATTCGCATGGCGAACAATTTTTTACAAACCATTGACGGGTAACGACTAATAGGTCTGTATGAGGCCACATCTGATGGCGGTTTCTCCGTTTTCGGGACCATTGCTATTTGGGCCACCATCCATTGGCCAGAGAAGTATCCCGTCCTTAATATCCCTTTATAGATTACAGTTATCTTGCGAAATCTTCAAATTCAATGCAATGGAAATATATAAATAAAACGTCAAACGTGTTGTTTTATAGTTCTATTTCGTACTTTTTTAAACGTCCCCAAAATGAAAAGATTGCTGTAGGTAAACAAGTAATAGAAAAAAAACTTCTTTTAACGTTAAAGATAAACTACCCTGTGAACTAAAGTATCATGATTCTGTAAATAGTTATAGTGTACCTGTATCAAATTTTCAGAATTTAATCTGCCTGGGATACTTGCCGAGAAACTAAGAAAGAAAAATGTCGTCAACTGCATAGGGCAGCAGTTGTATATAGAGAAAGCATTTTTCAATATATCTTTCAGTAACCTGAAATGGGGTATGAGGTATCAGTTGCATGAAATGGGGTAGTAGACTTTTTTATATTGTATGTGATAGTACCAAGATGCCAAATCCAATTTTTCGACCTCCGCGACCTTCCGGATCACCGCCAAAAAGAGGTAAAACCGCCGAAATTTTGCACTTTTTTTAGGTTTGGCCAATTTTGACCATGAAGGAGCACTTTTTCAAAGAAGACAATCCTATTCATTTCAAAAGTACATTAAGTTTGTTACAATCTAAGACCAAAATGATTACTATAGGGCTAATAGTTTCCGAGATATAGCTCCTCAGAGTTCATCGAAAAAGCGGTAAGACCCCCGAAAATATGCTTTTTTTTAGATTTGGCCAATTTTGACTATGAAGGAACACTTTTCCAAAAAAGATAATTATATTCATTTTGAAAGCACATTAAATTTGCTACAATTTAAGACCAAAATGGTTACTTAAGGTCTAATAGTTTCCGAAATATCGCTCCTCAGAATTAGTCTAAATTTACACCCATGCTATTTTTCAAGTATTAACCTATAGAACTGAGTTCAAAGGTTCAAAATAAGAATAGAATAGAATTGAATAGAATAGAAAACCTTTAGTCTTATTCAAACAAATTCATTTTTTACATTGGAATCTTAAAAATAATCCCTCGTAAATGGTTCATGTTGTCAAGTGGGTATTACCAGAAATATGAAAAGGCGATAGGGAAAACGCGTTTCAATTTTGTCTAAACCCCTTGGAAGGTCCAGGTACAAGATACTCTTCAGCCTCTGTGTCCATGTTCTTTTGTTCTTCTTCAGCCTGGTCAATTCATTTTAAGAGTACATTAAATTTGCTACAATTGAAGACCAAAATGGTTACTAATGGTCTAATAGTTTTCGAGATATCGCACCCCAAAGTTGGTCAAAACTTCAACCCATGCTATTTTTCAAGTATTAACTTATAGAATTGGCATCAAACCTTTAATAATACCTCTCAAATAGTTCAATAATGTATAAATTTAGTATATGAAACATTCGGTTCGGGTTACATTAACATGCAAACGCATTTTGGGACTGGTTGCTGCATCACCCTCCATTCCCTAATACGAATGTCGTCATGTCTATAAGCAGTGGACTTGTTGGAGTGGAAGAGGTCAACTGTCACATGGCTAGAGATATGGGTAAGGAAGCGATGTTGAAGGTTGTAGGGGAAAACTACGAAAATTTAAAATTCAAAAGGAAGAATAAAGTGGTATCACTTTTTTCTGTGAATACTGTGACTGTTGGCAAGAGACAGGTGACGGTTGACCCCCTAACACTGTGTCAAAGCCGGATGAAGAACTGAAGAACTTCACACACGAGCTTTCACCATATCCTCTGTCCCTACTAACACAGTAACATCTACTTTCAGAAGTGCGGAAGAGGTAAAATACCAGATGTCCTCTATTCAACCACCTCGATATCTTCTTACCGTCACCTCAAGCCCTTCACCCATGCCTTTAGTGGATGTGATTCTACGTCATGCTTCTTTGGTCAGGGATAAAACAAGTTGTTATCAGTAATTCAAAAGAATTCGGACCTCAAGGAGAAAGCAGCAGTTTTCCAACTCAGAAGCAACACCTGACGAAGTAGCTGAAGCAGGAGTTAAAATTATCATTGCGCTGTATGGTGAAAACAACTCAACGAAAAGCCTCAATTATCTGAGCTATTAGCTCTTTACAAAGGCTGCAACCAAGACGAACTTTAACCTTGCCAGACTACCTCCCACTCAAGAAGCTGTGAATCGATCCGCTCGAATGGGGGTGGGTTCTTACAGCTCACGGCCTTTATGATATCGAGGGATGCGGCCCCTTCCCACCTCATGCAAATGATCTCCTGCAACTGCAAGAAAGGATGTGACAATGCATGCTGTTGCAGAAAAGCAGGCTTGAAGTGCTCTATTGTATGTAGCCAATGTAGTGAACAGTCCTGCGAGAATCGGCCAGATATCATCGTCATGTAGTAGGTCATCGTTGACATGGATACTGCCAAGCTCGATGACCTACTACATGACGATGAGCTAGATGGACTGCTTGTATATCCTAACAGCCCTCCAGATAAGGAAATTGACCAGGCTGAAGAAGTACAGGAGAACATGGACACAGAGGCTGAAGACTATCTTGAACCTGGACCTTCCAAGAGGTTTAAACCAAATTGAAAGGCGTTTTCCCTGTCGCCTTTTCATATTTCTGGTAATACCCACTCGACAACATGAGCCATTTACGAGGGATTATTTTTAAGATTCCATTGTAAAAAATGATTTTGTTTGAATAAGACTACAGATTTTCTATTCTATTCAATTTTATTCTATTCTTATTTTGAACCTTTGAACTCAATTCTATAGGTTAATACTTGAAAAATAGCATGGGTGTAAATTTCAACCAATTCTGAGGAGCGATATTTCGGAAACTATTAGACCTTAAGGAACCATTTTAGTCTTAAATTGTAGCAAATTTAATGTGCTTTCAAAATGAATAGAATTGTCTTTTTCGGAAAAGTGTTCCTTCATGGTCAAAATTGGCCAAATCTAAAAAAAGTGCAAAATTTCGGCGGTTTTACCTCTTTTTGGCGGTGATCCGGAAGGTCGCGGAGGTCGAAAAATTGGATTTGGCATCTCGGTACTATCACATACAATATAAAAAAAGAAATCTACTACCCCATTTCATGCAAGGTAAAATGTACTAGGTTACTGGGCTAATAGGTAAGTCACGTTAAATCGGCGCTACTTTGACATCAGACCTCGCTGTTAAATTCTGGACGTACCTTATTGAAATACAGGCTAAGTTAAAAGAGAGAAATGAGCTTTAACAAAACCAAAATAACAGTATGAAAAAAGTTGGCCGTTGTGGTCGATCGCCATAGTTGGCCGTTATGGTCATTTTGGCTGTTGTGGTCACACTCCATAGTTGGCCGTTGTGGTCATTTTGGCCGTTGTGGTCACTCACCCTAGTTGGCCGTTGTGGTCATTTTGGCCGTTGTGGTCACTCGCCACAGTTGGCCGTTATGGTCATTTTGGCTGTTGTGGTCACGCTCCATAGTTGGCCGTTGTGGTCATTTTGGCCGTTGTGGTCACTCACTCTAGTTGGCCGTTGTGGTCATTTTGGCCGTTGTGGTCATCGTCACCAGCGACGCCAATACATAAGCGTCGGTGGACGTTGTGGTCAAAACGGCGGATGGGGTGGAGTTTCTAGTTGGCCGTTGTGGTCATGGTGGCCGTTATGGTCAAGTTTCGAGTTGGGCGATATGGTCAAATTGGCCGTTGTGGCTGTTGGCCGTTATGGTCACGGAGACCGTTGTGGTTATGACCACAACGGCCAAAATAGCGATTGGCCGTTGTGGCCAGGCCCCGCAGATTCGATCCCCGGCTGAGCTGGTAATGTTTAATAGCGGAGAAAAATTAAAAACATGCCTTCTTCTCGGATAGGAAGTAAAACTGTAGGTCCCGTGTCAATGCGATGTTTGGCACGTTAAAAATCCCTACTTGGGGTGGAATTCCCTGAGGGAGTAAAGTGTTTCCTTGACAACAACAACAAGTAAACAACAAAAAAAAGTAATTGCGGTACATGTTAGGATTTATTATCCTGAAACTATGTGATTTTGGCAATTGTCCGAATGACATGTAACGAAATTTTGAATTTTTGCGATTAAGTCCTTTAGACGTGCAAAAAATAGCGTATATACCACTGGACTAAAAGTGTTTTTTAAGTGTTAATTAATAATTTAAAAAATGCATTTTAGTCCCTGAATATATAATATACAGTATGTCCGCTCGGGTGATTATGACATGATTATGACCTATTTTGCGGACTGTTTCTAGAGCGTAAATCGCTAAATTAGAGCACCCCCTTTTGCTACTCTTGTTTACGACGTCTCCATAGTAATAAGAATAATTATAGACCATAGCACCTACCTACTTGAAGTTTAGGACTTTTTAAATAATTTTTATTTTAAATTAAACTTAATTTAATCTTAGACCGCACATTTAAAGTACGCATTTCGGGCTTAATTAGTGTTTTAGAGCCCTTTATCGTCTTAGCGCCTTCGGTTTTCGCTTCAGGCGCTAACTGACTGCACGGGCTGTAAGACACTCAATTAAGCCCTTAATATACTATTAAAGACTAGAAAAAGCCTAATCTTGATTAGGCGAAATGTCATTCGAAAAAAAATTATTTTATTCTTAATTAATACAAAAAAATCAAAAGGCTGCAAGTCCTCGAAGATTTATTAATCTCTTTTACAATGTATTTTAGTTTTATTGCCTAATTACAAATAATCAGACGTCGATGAAATTAAATCTAAAAATTTCCCTATCGAAATTTTGTAACAGCACAATAATACTATAACTTTTCTAAACCGATTTCCGCTCGTAAGAAATAAAATCGGCTATTTAGGGTATTTCCGTTCTCTTCTGTAATAGAATTAAAATCAATATTGTATAACTTTCATTTCCATCGTTGCCACTTGTTCGGATCTCACTTTGCGCATCATTCATACAAGCTTCACACAAGAAATTATACGTCTGAAAAATATACATCTGGCGCAGCGACTCCAGGCGTCAACTCCTTGAACTAATCTGTATAATTCTAGCCGTTTTGGCAACATCTGAGGTCCAGCCCATTTTTTCAGTATCGCCAACTTATACCTTCGAAAAGCTCTACACGAAATATTATCGAATTTCAAAGTGAGGTCCGTATATTTGTCCTCACTTTGTTTGTGGACCTCACTTGAAACGTGAACTTTGTTCATACGGACCTCACTTTATACACTGGCCGTAAATATATATATATATATATATATATATATATATATATATATATATATATATATATATATATATATATATATATATATATATATATATATATATATATATATATATATATATATATATATATATATATATATATATATATATATATATATATATATATATATATATATATATATATATATATATATATATATATATATATATATATATATATATATATATATATATATATATATATATATATATATATATATATATATATATATATATATATATATATATATATATATATATATATATATATATATATATATATATATATATATATATATATATATATATATATATATATATATATATATATATATATATATATATATATATATATATATATATATATATATATATATATATATATAGTACTGTACAAGTAATATTTAACCTTGTGCCACGTTGGGCCTCATTAATTAGGTAATGTAGTAATGTTATTTTGTTCAAATATTAGATAATTTATTTAATTATAAAAGGTATATTTCTATTATGAAATTAACAAAATTTATTCTATGAAAAGCCGGGGTTCTACCTTTTCATGAATGAATGCAATTTCATTAGTTATTATGGGTTTGTGTATTACAATATTATTTCCCTCTATTTTGACTAATAATCAATATCAACATTAAAATTTATCATCTAACCTCAATTTTTTTATATATCTGACAGGTAAGTCAAATTTTATATGACAGGTAAGTCAAATTTTATTCTTTATGAATTTTATTTAAATTATAATTTATTTTCAGAAAAGATTTTATATATGGAATTTGCAACTTGCCTTACAAGCTTTTATCCAAAGGTAAAAACTATCTACAGCTTCAAAAAAAACAAATCTATTGTAAGTAACATTGTTTTGGTAAATTTTACTATGTAGTCATGTGCTTTTTATTTTCTTTCTTTTAAAACTTAGTAAACACTTTTGCTCTGCTATTAACACTCACTAATATCACTGGAGATGTTATTTATACCTAAAACTCCTTTTCTTTACTTCTAACTTTTATATTCCAGGAACCTCTTCTTTATATTAATGGTACTCTTAATATCTCCTGTAGTAACGTTTGATGGACAAAACCACCTTTACTTCCCATATGCTATCACCACCATGCACTCTACAACAAATAAATAAAACGGGACCACTTTATGGGTAAGTTGGTTTATTTTTCTTCTCAATTCGGTTTATGGTAAATCTCTTAATCTTGTACACATGTCATAATTATTCTATATATATTCCACACGTTTTTTATCTATAGTACAATGGATAAATTAATTGATTATAATTTTTTCTATTAGAGGAAAAATTTTTCTCCTGTCCAAAAAAAATAACACCCCCTTCAATTATTTTATTTATTTTTTCTAGCTTGCTGCAAACTCAATGAAAACCATGAAACAACGTTCATAAAGAAAACATCTACATGACCCTTCATCAACAACGATTATGTCTGAATGTTTAATATTATAATTTATAATAACCTGTCTTATAAAATAATACCCCTTCTTTTTATTTTGTTAAATTTTAATGTATCCTTTAGTTTTTTATTATATTATACCCTTAATTCTTTTATTTTATTCAAAATATCATCACATAAAAGCCCCACTATTTAATAAATAAAAAAAATTAAATCACATGAACAACTTTAATAACATTTTTAACAACTATCATAATATGAAATTTAATTTTTTTTTTTCATTAAATAATTTTATAACCAATCAAATTGATTTTGAATCAATTATATGTAACAGATCAACAATAAAATAAACTATCAACTAACAACATCAACAAATTAACATTTTATCCTTTGAATGAATTCTTCCATTCCTTTTATGAAAAATTATCATTATACTGACTCCCATTATAAATAAAAATTTTATCCTTGCATTAACATTTTATATTTCTTTCAAATGTCATATTAATTTAATAAATGTCATTATTGCTATTAGAGGTTATAAAAAAAATAAATTGTCAATATTTTATGAATATTCATTATACTCTAACAACTGATTATTTTCATCTTTGTATTTATATATTTGTGATATGTGAAATCTCCCTTTTATTTTACCCTCTTCATCCATTAACTCATAAGTATTCCCTTCTGCAAATATTTTAGAAATTGAAAAAAGTCCCTGAAATGGGAGATTTAACTTTTTACATTTTTTTCTTTGTCTATCTGCTACTTTTAAAGTTTTAACTATAACTAAATCATTTATCTTAAATTCTGTTTTCTTTTTAATTCTTTTATTCATTTTTTCTTGTATCCTTTTCTGGTTCTTCTTAATTCTTAATCTTACTTCTTGCAATAATTCAGTGACATCTATATTTTCTTCCCATTCCCTCCAAGGTCTTTCAGGAATAATACCTTTCATTAAAGTAATTGGGCATACTTGAGTTGTCACGTTTGGGATTGTGTTTAAATATTCTTCCACTTGACATAAATATTTCACCCATTGATTATGTTGACGATATGTTAATAATCTCAAATACTTTACCACTTCTTTTATGTATCTTTCTGATAAATTTCCTTGTGGATGTCTAATACTGGAATAAATTGTTTTTATTTCTTGTTTTTGCAATTCATCTCTAAATCTTAAATTGTTAAAATATGTAGCATTGTCTGCTAAGACAGTATCCATTTTTCCTACATGTTCAATAAATTGATTAATAAATCTTACTGCATGTACAGTGTTACAATTTTTTGCCGGAAACAGTTTCACAAATTTTGTAAATACATCTACCATTACTAAGATATGTTGATATCCAAATTGTCCTGGAATCAAGTTAGAAATATAGTCAATTGCAACTAGTTGTAAAGGATATTCTATTTTAAAACTCATATATTTGTTTTGGTTTTTATAATTTTTCTCTTTTCCAAATAAACAAATTTCACAATTCTTTATAATTTTCTTGATTAACGTTATATCATTCTTTATATAAAATAGTTCTCTAAAAACCAAAAATGTTTTTCTCACCCCAATGTGACCATAATTCAAATGAATCATAACAATGATTTCTTTAGCTATACCATTTGTGAGTACTACCATTTCTTTACTTCCAATCCGTTTCATCAATAACTCTTCCCTTATTACATAACCTTTCCATACTTCAACTCCCAACATTAATATTTCCCTCTTTATCCTTTGTATCTCTTCTTCTCGTTGAATCTCTTGAAATCTTTCTTTAGTAAAATCTCCACTCACCATAAACTTTTGTAATGCTATCATAACTTCATTTGACTTACCATACTCCGGAGAGTTATTTCTACTGAAGAAATCAGCCGTCACATTTTCAGTTCCCCTTTTATACCGAATGTCAAAGATATATTCTTGTAATATTAACGCCCATCGGTACAACCTATTGTTTAAGAATTTTTTATTTTTTAAGAATGATATTGCAGAATTATCTGTTTCTATTACAAACTTATTTCCAGTTAAATAAAACTTCAGTTTTTTCACAGCAAATACAATGGCTAACATTTCTTTCTCTGCAACGGTATATCTGGTTTCACAATCCTTCAATACCCTCGATATGAAGCATATTGGCACTTCTTCTCCCTGTTGCTCCTGAACTAATTCTGCAGCTATCGCAAAATCAGAGGCGTCTGTTCTTAATATGAAGATTTGATTAAAATCTGGATACCTAAGTAATAATTCTGTATAAAAGACCATTTTCAGTTTTTGAAATGCTTGTTCCTGTTTTTCAGTCCACTTCCATTTTATATTTTTTTTTAATAACTCTATTAAGGGTATACATAATTCTGAATAGTTTGGAATAAATTTCTTGTAATAATTTAATACTCCAAGAAAACCTCTTAATGTTTTAAGATTTTTAGGTCTAGTTAAATTTTTCAATTCTTCTAAACGTTGTTCGTTGATAAATACGCCTTTTCTGCTAATCACATAACCTAAATATTTTACCTCATCCTTAAAAAATTCACATTTGCTATTATTTAGCTTTAAACCATTTTCATCTAAATTTTCTAATATTTTCTTCACATGCTGGAGATGTTCTTCTTTACTTTTTGAAAAAATTAAAATATCATCAATATAATGCGCGCAGAATTCTTCATACTTATTTAATATTTTCTGCATAGCTCTAACTAATGCAGCTGAAGCAGTGGATAATCCAAATGGTACCACTTTGAATTGATATACTTCTCCTTCTATACTAAAACCAGTATATTTTCTACTTTCAGGATGTAAAGGAATAAGCCAAAATGAATTTTTCAAATCTAACTTACTAAAATAACTTTTACCACAGATTCTACTTAACAGGATGTCCAATGATGGTGGTTTCGTTATGGCATTTAACTTTCTCGCATCTAGGCAAATTCTCATTTCCGTTTTATTTTGTTTGGGTACAATTACTATGGGATTGATAAAATGTGTTTTTGAAGTTTCAATAATTCCATTCTTTAACAATTTTATAATTTCTGCTTTAACAGCTCCTCTATAAGCAAATGGTATTGGATAAATTTTAGTGTTAAAACCTTCTTTATCATTAACTTCTAATTGATGTTGATAATTTTCAGCCACCCTTGGTTCATCATCTAATAAACTAATATGTTGTTGCAATATGTTACTTAATTCTCTTCTTGTCTCATCATCTATTAATCCAATCTGTCTTTCTTCAAATATCCTTTCAAACAAATTATACAAAACTATCTCATCTTCATATTCAACTTTACCATCCATTAACTCTTCTGCCTCTAAAACTTCTTCTTTCCCAATTGATACATCCATCTTACTTAATTCTGTTCCCAATCCAATCCATTTCTTCTTCCTATTCTTCAATATAATACACTTTTCTTCTCCATCAATTATTAATCCATATTTCTCTATCAAATCCATACCTAAAATAAAATCCAAACTCAATCCTTTCACAATTAACAAACTTGCATCTTCTAAACAATCTTCTCCAATCTTCATCTTAATTTGAACCATTTGATTTATTGTTGATATTTTTTTCTTCATAGCAAACTTTCTTCTTCTAAATTTTTAAATGATTCTTCTATCAACCCCGTACCCATATTTAAAATTATTGTTATATTATTGGAGTTTTTTTTTGGCTATTCGAAGTTTCGTCATTGATTTCTACGACTTCGATAGCATGGAGTTTTCTATTTCTCTCTTCCTGTAATTTTGCATTTTCATTTTCATTGAATCTTCTGTAATTATATCCATTTTCTTGGTATTTTTTTCTTTCTTCCTGATTATGGTCATTGTATCTTCTAAAATCTTGATTTCTGTTGTAAGTGTTATACTGATTGTTACCATTATATGCTCTATATTTTGATTGTTCCATATTTCTGTAACCATTGTTTCCATATCCCCTATTAATTTGTCGACTTTGATCATACCCATAATTTCTTTGGTTTCCCCATGTCTTTTCATTTCTAAAATCTGGTATGAATTTTCTCTGCGTCTCTTTCTTCTGCTCTTCTTTTTGTTTTTCATAATTGGTGGCTATATCATAATTTCTGATTATTTCCAAAAGATCTTTTAACTTCTTTATATTTTGCACCGCAATAGCTCTTGCTATCTCCTTCTCCATGTGTCGAGATAAATGTTGCACAATTTCCTCTTCTGTCAGTCTTGGCATTAAATATTGTGCTTGGTTGTACTGATCTATAACGTAATTTTCTCTAGATCCTTTATAAGCTGCGTAACTTCCAGAAGTTAGATTTGTTCTAATTATAGCTTGTTGCGAACTTCCCCAGTATTGTTGTATAAATAATGTTCTAAATTCTTGATAAGTTTGATATTGATTTCGTATGATACTATGCCATTTTTCTGCATGTCCAATTAAAGAAATATTTATAATTTGAAATTTTATGTTTTCTGAACCTTCATTTTTCATCATCTCATCTAGTTTATTCAAAAATACCATAGGTTGTTCATAATTTCGTCCCTCAAATCTTGGAATCATTTCTGGACCACATCTAAAATTTCCATTAGCCCCACATAAATCCCTTCTATTTCGTTCTAAATTATTTACATTATTTTTACCCTGGTCAATAGATTTCCCTATCGTTTCTAAATTTTCACTCACTCCTTTACCAAAATGCTCCAATTTCTCATTAACTTCTGTTGTCTTCTGCATAACTTCTTCTGTTCGCTTTTGATGCTCTTCATTCTGCCTTTTTAAAACTGCCATAGTTATTTTCTGATTCTCCTCTCTCTTCTTCTCTCCTTCTTGTATTTTCTTGTTTACTGCTTCCATTCTTTCTTCTGTCTGTTTGTTTGCTACGTCCACCTTTTCTTGTATTTCTTTGCTCACCTCTTCTCTTGCCGTTTTTATCTTCTCTTCTACTAATTGACTGTTTTTTTCAGCAAACTCAATAAATGTCTTTTCAACCCTCTCCTCTAACTTCTTTATTACTTCTGCAGATTTTTCTATTTCCTCTTGAATTTTATCAATTTTCTCTGATGATTCTTCAAATTTTCTTTCCATCTTTTCCCTTGTCTCTTCATTTGACCTTTTCATTTCTTCTTTCAAATCTTCTTGATTTTTCTCCATCTTTTCACTCATCTTTTCTTGGTTCTTTTCCATCTTTTCATTAGACTTTTTCATTTCTTCATTTGATTTTCTGATGTATTCAAACAATTTTTCAAATTGACTACTCTCCATTGATGTTCCTTGTTCAATTCTTGTCTCCACTAATTCTTCCTCCATCCGTATCATTCTTTCTGTTTCTTCGGGATTCTCTTCTTCTATGATTGTTTGTTGTTTTTCGTCGGATCCTGTTTCTCTTTCATCTCCCTTATTTTTATCGTCTTGTGACACATAATGTTTTCCGGATCTTCTAAGCATCCTGTCTCCTTTCTCCATTCTTGTTTTTCTACTTTAAATTACTAAAAAAAAATTATGTTATACACATAGACAAATAAAATAGTTATTATGAATTCTATTATATTTGCAGACAGTATCTAAAAAAATGTGATATTTTCAAACTTATTAATTCTCACTAGTATGCAAACACGTTGGTTTTTTTTTTTTTTAAATTAATCTCGTTTAACTCTGCAAAAACTTGCCAAACACGTTGGTTATTAAAGTTAATCTTATTTAACTCTGCAAAAACTTGCCAAACACGTTGGTTACTAAAGTTAATCTTATTTAACTCTGCAAAAACTTGCCAAACACGTTGGTTACTAAAGTTAATCTTATTTAACTCTGCAAAAACTTGCCAAACACGTTGGTTACTAAAGTTAATCTTATTTAACTCTGCAAAAACTTGCCAAACACGTTGGTTACTAAAGTTAATCTTATTTAACTCTGCAAAAACTTGCCAAACACGTTGGGCGCCATTTAATTTGTACTGTACAAGTAATATTTAACCTTGTGCCACGTTGGGCCTCATTAATTAGGTAATGTAGTAATGTTATTTTGTTCAAATATTAGATAATTTATTTAATTATAAAAGGTATATTTCTATTATGAAATTAACAAAATTTATTCTATGAAAAGCCGGGGTTCTACCTTTTCATGAATGAATGCAATTTCATTAGTTATTATGGGTTTGTGTATTACAATATTATTTCCCTCTATTTTGACTAATAATCAATATCAACATTAAAATTTATCATCTAACCTCAATTTTTTTATATATCTGACAGGTAAGTCAAATTTTATATGACAGGTAAGTCAAATTTTATTCTTTATGAATTTTATTTAAATTATAATTTATTTTCAGAAAAGATTTTATATATGGAATTTGCAACTTGCCTTACAAGCTTTTATCCAAAGGTAAAAACTATCTACAGCTTCAAAAAAAACAAATCTATTGTAAGTAACATTGTTTTGGTAAATTTTACTATGTAGTCATGTGCTTTTTATTTTCTTTCTTTTAAAACTTAGTAAACACTTTTGCTCTGCTATTAACACTCACTAATATCACTGGAGATGTTATTTATACCTAAAACTCCTTTTCTTTACTTCTAACTTTTATATTCCAGGAACCTCTTCTTTATATTAATGGTACTCTTAATATCTCCTGTAGTAACGTTTGATGGACAAAACCACCTTTACTTCCCATATGCTATCACCACCATGCACTCTACAACAAATAAATAAAACGGGACCACTTTATGGGTAAGTTGGTTTATTTTTCTTCTCAATTCGGTTTATGGTAAATCTCTTAATCTTGTACACATGTCATAATTATTCTATATATATTCCACACGTTTTTTATCTATAGTACAATGGATAAATTAATTGATTATAATTTTTTCTATTAGAGGAAAAATTTTTCTCCTGTCCAAAAAAAATAACACCCCCTTCAATTATTTTATTTATTTTTTCTAGCTTGCTGCAAACTCAATGAAAACCATGAAACAACGTTCATAAAGAAAACATCTACATGACCCTTCATCAACAACGATTATGTCTGAATGTTTAATATTATAATTTATAATAACCTGTCTTATAAAATAATACCCCTTCTTTTTATTTTGTTAAATTTTAATGTATCCTTTAGTTTTTTATTATATTATACCCTTAATTCTTTTATTTTATTCAAAATATCATCACAATATATATATATATATATATATATATATATATATATATATATATATATATATATATATATAAGAATAGAAATATTAATGCGCGTAAAAATATAAGTACATAACAAAGGGATAATAATGGGCATTCGCGCAATAGAGTAACAAGAGAAAGTGAGTTGCAGCCGTATACACGTGTTTCGCACTTATTAGTGCTCATCAGTACGGCATAGCAGATAGAAAGCAATAAAATAAAAGCAACAAACTAGAAACGATATACAATACAAAGTTTCACGGATAGCAGCCAACCACACATTTGCAGTATCGGCTCGAAGACACTGAGTTTTCAGTGCAACAACAAACGTCACTACGGAGGTGGCTATAGCCACTACCGTGAGACAACCTAATCCCAAGAAATATCAATAAGAATAGAAATATTAATGCGCGTAAAAATATAAGTACATAACAAAGGGATAATAATGGGCATTCGCGCAATAGAGTAACAAGAGAAAGTGAGTTGCAGCCGTATACACGTGTTTCGCACTTATTAGTGCTCATCAGTACGGCATAGCAGATAGAAAGCAATAAAATAAAAGCAACAAACTAGAAACGATATACAATACAAAGTTTCACGGATAGCAGCCAACCACACATTTGCAGTATCGGCTCGAAGACACTGAGTTTTCAGTGCAACAACAAACGTCACTACGGAGGTGGCTATAGCCACTACCGTGAGACAACCTAATCCCAAGAAATATCAATAAGAATAGAAATATTAATGCGCGTAAAAATATAAGTACATAACAAAGGGATAATAATGGGCATTCGCGCAATAGAGTAACAAGAGAAAGTGAGTTGCAGCCGTATACACGTGTTTCGCACTTATTAGTGCTCATCAGTACGGCATAGCAGATAGAAAGCAATAAAATAAAAGCAACAAACTAGAAACGATATACAATACAAAGTTTCACGGATAGCAGCCAACCACACATTTGCAGTATCGGCTCGAAGACACTGAGTTTTCAGTGCAACAAACGTCACTACGGAGGTGGCTATGTTTATGTACTTATATTTTTACGCGCATTAATATTTCTATTCTTATTGATATTTCTTGGGATTAGGTTGTCTCACGGTAGTGGCTATAGCCACCTCCGTAGTGACGTTTGTTGTTGCACTGAAAACTCAGTGTCTTCGAGCCGATACTGCAAATGTGTGGTTGGCTGCTATCCGTGAAACTTTGTATTGTATATCGTTTCTAGTTTGTTGCTTTTATTTTATTGCTTTCTATCTGCTATGCCGTACTGATGAGCACTAATAAGTGCGAAACACGTGTATACGGCTGCAACTCACTTTCTCTTGTTACTCTATTGCGCGAATGCCCATTATTATCCCTTTGTTATGTACTTATATTTTTACGCGCATTAATATTTCTATTCTTATTGATATTTCTTGGGATTAGGTTGTCTCACGGTAGTGGCTATAGCCACCTCCGTAGTGACGTTTGTTGTTGCACTGAAAACTCAGTGTCTTCGAGCCGATACTGCAAATGTGTGGTTGGCTGCTATCCGTGAAACTTTGTATTGTATATCGTTTCTAGTTTGTTGCTTTTATTTTATTGCTTTCTATCTGCTATGCCGTACTGATGAGCACTAATAAGTGCGAAACACGTGTATACGGCTGCAACTCACTTTCTCTTGTTACTCTATTGCGCGAATGCCCATTATTATCCCTTTGTTATGTACTTATATTTTTACGCGCATTAATATTTCTATTCTTATTGATATTTCTTGGGATTAGGTTGTCTCACGGTAGTGGCTATAGCCACCTCCGTAGTGACGTTTGTTGTTGCACTGAAAACTCAGTGTCTTCGAGCCGATACTGCAAATGTGTGGTTGGCTGCTATCCGTGAAACTTTGTATTGTATATCGTTTCTAGTTTGTTGCTTTTATTTTATTGCTTTCTATCTGCTATGCCGTACTGATGAGCACTAATAAGTGCGAAACACGTGTATACGGCTGCAACTCACTTTCTCTTGTTACTCTATTGCGCGAATGCCCATTATTATCCCTTTGTTATGTATATATATATATATATATATATATATATATATATATATATATATATATATATATATATATATATAATATTTTGAATGCAAATTCATATAGAAAAATCTATCGACTCTGCTGGGATTCGAACCCAGGACCCTCCACTGTCTAGGTGGTATCTCTACCAACTGAGCTACAGAGAACGACTACCAGCATAGCGAGAAATCTTCCATATGAATTAGATATCAAGCAAACATGCAAGTAACTAGATATTTTTTGAATACTATTAATGAAGATCAGCAAGTCGCATGACAACAACATCAATATTCAAAGTATCTAGATTATAATGAATCATTCCGAAAGGAAATTAATTTTTATAAATTTTTAGATAGAGTTAATTTTTATCAAGTTGCATAATGATTTTACATTAAATAATATTTTGAATGCAAATTCATATAGAAAAATCTATCGACTCTGCTGGGATTCGAACCCAGGACCCTCCACTGTCTAGAATTTGAATTTGCATTCAAAATATTATTTAATGTAAAAGCATTCAAAATCTGTAAAGGACTTGTATCTAGTGATTCAAGGGACGTCAATTACAGATTAGTTGTGATCATGCAATTAGGGCAATCACAATAAGCCTTAAGACTGCAGTGTCCACGGATCCGATCCGAAGAGGAAGACATACCCTGAGAGAGAGAGAGAGAGAGAGAGAGAGAGAGAGAGAGAGAGAGAGAGAGGAGACAGAGAGAGAGAGAGAGAGAGAGAGAGAGAGAGAGAGAGAGAGAGAGAGAGAGAGAGAGAGACAGAGACAGAGA